>CM033747.1:41276515-41876515 GCA_019671005.1 Hibiscus mutabilis
AAATAGATAATTTTTTAAGTTAATATTTTTTTGTTTGATTTGAAAATTTAAAAGTTAAATTTTTTAGCTTTTAATTTTTTTTCAAAAGTATTTTTAAGTAAATTTATTCGTATATTTTCATTTATATCATAATTTTTTATATTTTCAAAAAGAATATCTAAAATAGACATTTTATCTACTTAAAAGTACTTTTTAACAACAATATTAAACATTTATATTTTAAATAAAACAATTTAAAATTACTTTCCCACCACATTTTTTAAAAGCAATGTCAAACGGGCTCATAACCAACGTACAACTAATTATAGCAATCTATTAGCTAACTAATCATTTGTCTAACATATTGTTAATTTATTAAAATCCATAAAAGTTTTAAAAAATATAAAGACCATTAATAATCTATAAATTGAATTTTTAAATTATATAAAATATAAAAATTATTAAAAAGCATAAAAACTATCAAACATTTTTTAAAAAATAAAGTTATAAAATAAAATATTATAAGAATAAAAAAAATCACCAGAAACGAATTGTATTGGGAATGAAAATCCATTATTTATGTTGAATTGGCTACTAAAACATTGAAGGTGCTTGAATCAAATCAATTATCTCATGTTAAGGGAAGATGGTACCATTTTATGTCACGACTTATGCAAACTTTTAAGCTTAATGGGTACGATCTTGTGTGGACTCCATGCCCTTCCAAAGCCGAACCTCATTTCGGCCAACTATTCAGTTTTATTCCGTTATTTATGAGTATAAACGAAAACTATCAAACAATTATACACAGTAATGATCTATTTTGGTTATTTTATATGAAATAATGTCTTATATATTGATGACATATTTTTTTAATTTCACAAATGAAATCGAAATACTATCAAAATGATAATATATTGATTATATATTGAATAATTATTTTTTTATAACTAGAAAGCAGCTTTAAATTTTATAGTTATAGTCTAATTTTAAATGTATTTTTATTTTTTAAAAATAAATAATAAGACCCTTAATATCATCTAACCTCATTTATAGAATTATTTTTACGAAGAATATATTAAAGAATGATCCATAAAAAAACAAAAAATAAATAAATATATGAGACACTACTGGATATTGCCCAAAATAAATACTTTGAGAATTTGCGGGGAATTCCCACTACCTACCTCTTAGTCGCACTCTGCGGTCTGGCGCCGGAGTGGACCAAATCTCTGATGCTCCTTTTACTTTCAAACTAAAAGAAGGGTTTTAGAGATTTATCAAAACACTGATGGAAGAGAGTTTCAAACCTTCCGGTTACAAAGAGTACGTCGCGGGCTTGTTCGCTGGTGTTGCCACCGTCATCATCGGTCACCCCTTCGACACTGTGAAGGTATAAGTTATTTCTGATTCTTTTACTTTCTCTTTCGAAAACCAAAGCTTTTTTCAATATAGGTCTGACAAAGTTTCAAGAATTATATTATCTGTGTCCCACTCAACAACTTAAGGTATATTTTTATATTTTTTTAATTTTTTAACAAAATAAAATTTAACTTTTTAAAATAAAATTGTCATTTTTATTATTTTATGTCATCTTTCTTATATAATTTTCTTTTAAATTACTGAATAAACGTTTTTGGTAGGACAGGAATATTTGTTAACTTGTAATAATTGGCAATTTAACCAGGTGGTTAGCATTTCTAGGAATGTGGATCAATAATCGAATTTAAAGATTGGAATAGTTCCTGTTTCGGAACATGCAAATGTTGATTAGATTCTTTTAACCTAAGCTTTATCTCTTGCTTTTCTTGACAATTCAGTAAAATTCTTTTACCATCTACGTTTGTTTGGTCAGGTTAAGTTGCAGAAATTCAATACTACAGTGCATGGGATTACATATAGGAATGGCTTGCATTTGTCACAGACCAAACTTTTCGGATCGATACATTGGCGCGAGCATCAGATAAGGAGGTTGTGCGCAATGCAACGGGCTTGCCAAATGTGGCCCAGCACTCGGAGAATGTCGTGAACCATATCTTTGGGACCGAGACATTGGTGCAAGAATCAACCAAAGAAGGTTCGCGCGGTGTAACAGGCTTGCCAAGACCATTACACTTGGCCCAGCACTTGGAGAAAGGCGTGGACCAAACCTTTAGGACTGAGGCATTGGCGCAAGAATCAGCCAAAGAGGGTTTGCGCGGTGTAACGGGCTTGCCAAGACCATCACACTTGGCCCGGCACTTGGAGAATGCTAGAAAGCCCGCAAGCCCACAGGACTTAGCCAAATCCATGGAGGATTTAGGAGGGTAATTTGGTCAAAGCATCATCTATTTTTTTGAAATATAATTTGTAGATAATGTTTGTGATAATTAGAGATTTGAAATTGAGATTTGATTAGATAAGATCAATCTCGACCGTCGATGTAATTTAAACTGAGCCGTTGGATGTAGGGGAGTTCAACTATAAATAGAGGCTCCCTCCTCACTTGTAAATCACTTCACTGCTACACTTCATACTTCACTACTTCTTTACTTCACTTATTCATTTACTTTGAGTAATACAAAAAGCATTTACTCTAAAAACTCTTTGAGTGTTCTTTATTGTTCTTGAGTGTTCTTCGGTGTTCGTGTTGCCAATCTCTTTCCGTTGTTCTTTGATTAGTTTCCGCTTAGAACGATCTTTCGTTCGAGGGCTTCAGGAAGTGTTTGATCTTCCGGAGCGAGAATCCTGGCAGAGTTAGGTGTTTGTCGAGAGAGCTTCACCTAAGGCGGCCGTGACAAGGGATTTCAGGGTGACTTAGCCGACGTTTCAACTGAGAAAGCGACTAAGGTTCACACGATTCGTCTGGCCGTGACAAGATCCATTGAAACCTGGAGGGCTTGTTGAAACCGTGACAAGGTTGGTTGAAGGCTGACTTAGGCATAAGAATCGACTGATTTGCGTCGAAGGCGTCTAAGGCCGCACGGATCCGCTAGAGTCAAAATCTAGCCCCGTGACACATTGCACTGCTAGGATACTTGCAACTGAAGGGGTATGCTTCTTGATCTTTGTTTCTTCTTTTTTCATTTCCCTAAAGAACCCTGTTCGGAAATTTGTTCTTTTGTGACAATTAGACCATTATTGTATATCTAAAGAAATACATGCGGTGGAAAGAGATCATGTTATTCTTTTACAACTTTTTGAACTCGAATACCTCCAATTTTGTTTATAGGGATGCTTGCTGTTCAAAGTGCAAAATGAATCAGTAGGATATAGAGATATATATGTTCAGCTGTCTCTGATTTCAACATTGTGTGCAGACAAGCTCATTTTGTTGTGTTAATTCCTACACCGGATCTTGTCTGCTAATGTCCTAAAATCTAAAAAGTTGACGATGTAAAACTGAGCAGAGTTAATGAAGTTATCCAGGAATTTGTGAAGATAGAGATGATTTCTTGTAAATTGTATATGTCCAAAGGGGAAAATAAAAAATTCTTAAGACTTCTCAGTATCTTCGGCTGTGATTCCAAAACCAAGGTATTGGTCTACTACATACGTTGAGAGGATCCTAAAGCACGTACAAGGTAGTCTGGAATGTAAATATTCACTTCACTTGTTGCAGTAGTATAATCCTATAACAATCCATAAATCATAGCATATATTATACATGGTTGTTACCTTTTCCCTTACACTTGGCATTTTTGATTTTCCGGAGAACTCATGGTTAGCTTCTGCAGGTTAGAGGACTTTATACAGGGGCAACACCATCTTTTGTTGGAATGGCTTTTGAAAGTTCACTTCTTTTCGGCATTTATTCACAAACAAAACAGTTACTGCAGGTTTGTATTAAAGAGAATTGGAGGTGATATACCTGTTGCTTTAATAACATGTTTCCAACACATTGTAATGTTTCTAAGTTTTTTTATTTTTATTTTTTGCCAATGAAGGGAGGAATTCAGAGTAGCAGGCCACAGCCCCAAGTAATAATTCCTTCTGCTGGTGAAGGTATCATTTAGTTTTTATGTTCTGAGATTACTTGCTCTATGATAATTGATCACTATTCTTTTCTTCCCCCAAAAGCATGCTTGTGACAATGGCTTCTCCAGTGTAGGATGCAAATTCAAGGCACTGACTCATTGGTTCCAAAGTGTAGTGGCTACAGCAGTTCTCTTGATTGTGCACTAAAAACCATAAAAAGTGACGGGGTGAGAAATACTCTGCTTTTTGGCAACTTAATTCATACATAATGGAACACCTTTCAGGTTACAGGTGCCTGCCTTTCGTGGCGGCTCTACAACATTATTAAGGGAATCTGTTGGAAATGCAGTCTTTTTTAGCGTGTATGAATATGTACGTTATTATATGCACTTACAGCTAAAAACTGGTTCATCCGACCATAGCAGTTTGGTTGATATGGGAATTGGAATTTTGAGTGGTCTGGGTGGTGTAGCTGTAAGTGTTCTGACATCCTTGCATTTTGGTTTTTCAATTGAGTTACGATATGGTCTATTCAAATCTAATGGTCTATTCAAATCTAGTTTTATTCTTTGTTTTTTTTCCTAGTTATGGTCAACTGTTTTACCTTTGGATGTGGCAAAAACCATTATCCAGACTGCTCCAGATAAAAGCTATTCAACAAATCCTTTTCAAGTTTTAAATTCGGTGAGATGATCTGATTCCCTCCCTATATATTCGGTGAGATGGACAGCAGAATGGTGGAAGTTTTATATAAGATCAAAATGATATTAAAGGAAAACGAGGATGTTCTAATTGTTTACTTGCCTTGTAGATTTACCAGAGGGCTGGACTCAGAGGATGTTATGCAGGACTGGGTCCTACTATTGCGAGAGCTTTTCCCGCTAATGCAGCTGCAATCGTCACCTGGGAGTTGGCCATGAAGCTTCTTGGAATCAAGAACAACTAAGGAAGCTAGTATAATTAACTCATCTAATCTCCAGAGACTTCTTTTGAATTTGTAATTGGCTTTGGTGGCTGATCTTTCAGCTCACATATTGGCATGGGCTGATCCTTGGGTTTAAATGATATGACCAGGAAGTTCAATTGTTTTGCAGGAAAGAGTGCGTTTGACTTGTTTATGCAGTAGCTCGACATTCGAGCGGCTGAAACAATCGAGTTGTTTTTTCTAGTTATCCCCCGATTCTTTTTTTCATGTCGGGTGCAGGAAGAATTTTCACGGGTCTATTGTTGTCTGGTTGAGGATGCTCCTTTATCGAAGCTTACTCGAGCCAAGTATGGTTAAAAACATTGGATAGATTTGTTTATGCGAATGCTATATGCTTCATAGATTTGGGTATGTGGAACATGAAACGATGCATAATTAATGTTGACCTTAGAATTTAGAAACCTTTTATTTCTTTACGTATACACTGATTTTTGCCCATCTTTCTAATAGGTTATTAAAACACGATTAAACTATCCATCTACAAATAATATATCTATTCAAATTTTGGCAAAATTTACTCGGATTGAGAGCGTTTATTTAACCCTTGTAAGTTTTAAAATATTCAAAATTGTCCCTATCAATTTCTAAAGATCCCTAAGCAATTGAAATCGTTTTTTTAACAGTCTAAAGTGATTACAAGGAAGTGGATAGAGGCGATTGAACTCAGGTCTCTTAGGATGATTATCATCCGTTTTTCTACTGAGACTACTTGTCGGGTTTTAAGCTATTGAAACTCGAAAGTGTATATTACATATAAATATTTCTGTGCGTTGCTCGAATTGACCATAAGGTAATGAGGGGTTATTTTAAAATATACGATAAATTTTAAATTTATGTTTTTCAGATTTGAAATTATTTTTTTCTCGAAACGTTAAAATGCAATGTGTAAAGCATTTTAGTGTTTCTCTCTCCTTTTATTAAGATACATATGAAAATAGCATTCCAATTTCTGAATCTCGACGTTAATTTGACAGTGCAGTTGGATGGTTACAAACAATGTTAATGTCTAATTTATGAATACCAGGAGAAAAGAATTTGGTAGAAGAGCAGGAAATCAATCCAACCGCTTTGACTTCATCATGTTTCTGGATATCTTAGAGCGCCTAGTATAAGAGGAATGCAAATTCCATGAGACGTATCTGCACTGTGTTCTCCGGATACATCCTTGCAGTTGCAGGCAACTCTTACCGGTTGCCGCCTATTACTTTGATGGGTACTGATTGTGTTCTGTAAATACAATGGTCCTCCCTCACCTGCTCCGAGCCCGATTAGCTTCCCCAGAGATACACTGCTGTCTTGGAAAAATGATGCTGAGGACTGACCATGGAAGAAATCATGTGTATAGGTAAATGAGTAAATGGAGGAAGAAAAGGTTGGTTCATTCGAATCACCTCGGTGTCGAGGTTGGAAGAGGAGAAACTGCTCGAGGGAATGTGCAAAGTGTGTGGTTCCACCGCCGGAGCAGCACTCTGGTATCTTTCTTGTAACCCAAGCCGCATGGTCATTATCTGTAGCCCTAGTGGCCACCCATTGGACGTCTCATGATTCTGCGAAACTAATCCATCCAATATTTAACACTCAAACGTGCAATGTTAATCATTCTCAAATATAATAGCAAACCATAACTTTGAATCCATTATCATGGGTGTAAAATAGAAAGAGATTTTACTGTCTAATTTCCTTATCACACATAACTGTCTGTTTCACCTTCAAACACAACCTAAAAGCCCCGTTCTATTCTGATGAAACAGAGGCATCAACGTTCATATCAAAATTATAAACTGCCGCGACCATGAATTTCTTTGAAACGACACCGTTCCATTATCTACTTTCATCTATACATGCATAGACCTATTATATTTTCCTTTTGGAAGACTTTCTGTCGGTGGAATCACAGATCGAAGTAACCCATTACTGCAATAGCGGTGACATTCAGCACAACCAACGGCTAAAATCTTATTAGTTTCTATTCCCAACTACGGAAGATAGAAGCAAGAAGAAAAAAGGGATTCAACTAAAACCCAGAAACCGATTCTTAATTACCAGGCGATTAAAACAATCAGAAGATCAATTCATGAAATAAGAAATGTGTTGGAAGCGTTGGTGGGCGCTCGATATAATTTATAATTCACACAATTTTATTAATACGAACCAATACACAAGTACAATTATTTTGACCTCACTCTCTAAAACTTTGCTAAGCTTGTTTTCTCAATTTTCACTCATACACCTAACCAATTACAACACATGCTTATTTATAGTACTGGTAAATCGACTTAAGGAAATGTTTAGACACTAATTAAATATTATTTAAACTAATGCTAGAATTTTCTACACATTGCCTCCTTATCCATTGCTTAAATGTTAAGGACTCTTGAAAGTTCTAGTTGCTGCCACACTTGGAAGCTCCATGAAGTTGCCAACTCATTGATTATAATTTCTACACTAATCAAGATATTTCTCCATAGTTCATTGCTTAGTCGCCATGCTCTCTTCAACATATTTCTAGATAGTTCTTTGCATTAGTTATTTTTGGTTTAAATCAAGTTTGATTTCTAACGCTCCCCCTCAAACTTGATTCTTCATCCCAAGCTTTTCTTTCAGTCTCTGAAATGTTTTCTACTTTTAACGGCTTTTTTAAAATATCTGCAAGTTGATCTTCTAGCCTGCCATAAACTAGCTCCACATTTTTGTTCTTCACATGCTCTCGTATAAAGTGATATTTTGTATCGATATGCTTGCTTCGGCTATGAGAGATAGGATTCTTTGCAAGAGATATAGTGGACTTGTTGTCGACATAAATTGTAGTTGGTCCTTCTTGTGCAAAATTTAGCTCATCCAAAATATTCTTCAACCAAATTGCTTGACAGGTGCACGCTGTAGAGGCTATGTATTCTGCTCCACATGTCCAGAGAGCTAGTTTTCACGCACACACGCTTGGTGACTTTGTTTCTCACCTCACTCTCTAAAACTTTGCTAAGCTTGTTTTCTCAATTTTCACTCTTCACTCATACATCTAACCAATTACAACACATGCTTATTTATAGTACTGGTAAACCGACTTAAAGAAATGTCTAGACACTAATTAAATATTGTTTAAACTAATTCTAGAATTTTCTACACATTGCCGCCTTATCCATTGCTTAAATGTTAAGGACTCTTGAAAGTTCTAGTTGCTGCCACACTTGGAAGCTCCATGAAGTTGCCAACTCATTGATTATAATTTCTACACTAATCAAGATACTTCTCCATCGTTCATTGCTTAGTCGTCATGCTCTCTTCAACATATTTCTAGATAGTTCTTTGCATTAGTTATTTTTGGTTTAAATCAAGTTTGATTTCTAACACTCCCCCTCAAACTTGATTCTTCATTCCCAAGCTTTTCTTTCAGTCTCTAAAATGTTTCTACTTTTAACGACTTTGTAAAAATATCTGCAAGTTGATCTTTTGTCCTGCAATAAACTAGCTCCACATTTTTGTTCTTCACTTGCTCTCGTATAAAGTGATATTTTGTATCGATATGCTTGCTTCAGATATGAGATATATGATTCTTTGCAAGAGATATAGTGGACTTGTTGTCGACATAAAATGTAGTTGGTCCTTCTTGTGCAAAATTTAGCTCATCCAAAATATTCTTCAACCAAATTGCTTGACAGGTGCACGCTGTAGCGGCTATGTATTCTGCTTCACATGTCGAGAGAGCTAGTTTTCACACACACACACTTGGTGACTTTGTTTCTCACCTTACTCATAAAACTTTGCTAAGCTTGTTTTCTCAATTTTCACTCTTCACTCATACATCTAACTAACTACAACACATACTTATTTATAGTACTAGTAAACCGACTTAAGGAAATATCTAGAAACTAATTAAATATTGTTTAAACTAATCCTAAAATTTTCTACACATTGCCGCCTTATCCATTGCTTAAATGTTAAGAACTCTTAAAAGTTCTAGTTGCTGCCACACTTGGAAGCTCCATGAAGTTGCCAACTCATTGATTATAATTTCTACACTAATCAAGATACTTCTCTATAGTTCATTGCTTAGTCGTCATGCTCTCTTCAACATATTTCTAGATAGTTCTTTGCATTAGTTATTTTTTGTTTAAATCAAGTTTGATTTCTAACACTTCCCCTCAAACTTGATTCTTATCCCAAGCTTTTCTTTCAGTCTCTGAAATGTTTCTACTTTTAATGGCTTTGTAAAAATAATTGCAAGTTGATCGTATGTCCTGCAATAAACTAGCTCCACATTTTTGTTCTTCACCTGCTCTCGTATAAAGTGATATTTTGTATCGATATACTTGCTTCGGCTATGAGAGATATGATTATTTGCAAGAGATATAGTGGACTTGTTGTCGACATAAAATGTAGTTGGTCCTTCTTGTGCAAAATTTAGCTCATCCAAAATATTCTTCAACCAAATTGCTTGACAGGTGCACGTTGTAACGACTATGTATTCTGCTTCACAAGTCGAGAGAGCTAGTTTTCACGCACACACACTTGGTGACTTTGTTTCTCACCTCACTCCTAAAACTTTACTAAGCTTGTTTTCTCAATTTTCACTCTCCACTCATACATCTAACCAACTACAACACATGCTTATTTATAGTACTAGTAAACCGACTTAAAGAAATGTCTAGACACTAATTAAATATTGTTTAAACTAATCCTAAAATTTTCTACACATTGATGCCTTATCCATTGCTTAAATGTTAAGAACTCTTAAAAGTTCTAGTTGTTGCCACACTTGGAAGCTCCATGAAGTTGCCAACTCATTGATTATAATTTCTACACTAATCAAGATACTTCTCCATAGTTCATTGCTTAGTCGTCATGCTCTCTTCAACACATTTTTGAAACAGTTTTTTCTTATTATGCTTTTCTTTTGAGCAAAATGGGTTAGTGTTAAATGTAACTCATTTTTATAATATTTTTAAATTAATTATTTATTTCATACAACAAAACTTATCGTTACAAACAAATTTTCTTTTTACAATGAAGTTTTAAGAATAATAATTTTATAAATATATATTATTTTGGTATTTTTACTTCAATTATAAAAGTTTTTTTTGATATTTTTTTATTTTAGTTTCAACACACAATTTTTATCAACCAAATAGATGTTAAAATCATGTTTTTAGTTATTTAAAAGTATATATTGAATAACTCAAAGAATGCATTAAATCAGGTCGTGAAATTAAAATCTGTAAATTTCTCAAATCATTATATGTCTTGAAATAAACTTCCAAAATTGTGGAATGAGAAATTCAATCAAGTGATAAATGAAAATATGAGCGATGATTTGTTGGTGTTGATAGCATGTTTATCTTAATAATGTCTTTTTGTTTGTACCAATCTGATTGACGATGTTTATGTGATTATTGTGTATTGATTACATGTCTATCTTAGTAATTATTATGTTAGACTGAGAGGTATCTTGCTTCAAAATTCGATATAAAATACATAAATGAAGCAAATGTCATATTGAGTATTTAAATCATAAGGAAATATGGTAGCTATCACAAGAACATGATGTTGATTTTCTTTTAAAGAAGTTTGGATATATTGATACCAAACCCGTGAATACCTCTTATGATGCTAATATTTTAATGAGGAAATATATATGCGATCATGTTGCCCAATCCAAGTATGCACAAAATTATTAAAATTTTGATGCACTTGATGAACTTTACTAACCTGAGATGGCACATGCTATTTTTTAATTGAGTTAATATACACAGCTCAAATTATTATTGTTGAATTGATGTAGCAAAGTTAATGAGATATCAAAAAAGATATCATGAGTTATAATATTCTACTTAGTAGAGTACCCATTGTTTTAGAAGGATACAATGATGATAATTAAATATCTTATTTATGTGAGGCTAGATTTACTAGTGGTTATGTATTCACCCTTAGAGGTATAACATGTCTTGACAATTAGTCAATCAGACATTATAGAAAATTTACTATGAAGTCAACATTTATTGTATTAGAGTTGGCTAATAATGAAGCTAAGTGGTAGAAAAACTTCTTAGCCTGATAATGAAGCTAAGTGGTAGGAAAACTTCTTAGCCTGTGTAATGAAGTTAAATGGTAGAAAAACTTTTTAGCCTGAACAATAAAGCTAAGTGATAGAAAAATCTCTTAGCATGTATTTGAAGTTGAGTGGTTGAAAAACCCCTTAGCCTGTATTTTATTTGGCACAAAACTGATAGATTCAGTGTCAATGCATTGTGATTGCCAAGTAGCAATAGACATTGCAAAGAATAAAAACTTTCAATGGTTAAACTAGACATATTTGTCTAATGCCATGAGAAAATAAAACAGCTGCAAAAAGATGAAGTGGCATCAACTAATTATGTGAAGTTAGGAATGATTTTGGCCAAATCGTTCAACTAAACCCCCGGGGAGAAAATTATTTTGTGAAACATCAAGGGGAAAGAGACTTATGCCAATATAAGAAATCAACAATGATGGTAACCAACCTTTGTGATTGGCGATCCCATGAAAAAGGTTCATATGGGTAATAACAAGTCATTGGATTGATCTGTGAGAAAGCACTACTACTTTTTCAAATTTGTCCCTTCCTATGGTGTAAATAGTGCTAATAAAAAAAACTGTAAGGATGGTGAGGGTGAGTAAAACTCTTAATCAAGTTCATAGCCTTTATAGGTGGTGTATTGACCTGCAGAATACACTTGATGGCTTGACCTATATAAATGTAAAGTGGGGCCGCTTCTATGAGATTTATGGCAAAGTCTCTAGAGCGCTTATAAAAATCCAGGCACGCGCATGGCCTATTAGCGCACAACCGCGATAAAGAGAAAGAATAGATATAATGTGATTAATGAGAATGTTAGCTTATAATAATGAGTTATTGGTTCATAGAAACGTGTTTCACCAATTACTGAGTAAGTTATGTCTCATTTTTCTAAGTTCTGGTTCATAGTCCAAAAAGACACCATAATGAACACGTTATGTCATAATACTCAGGTAAACATTTTTATCATTCTTTGAAATATGTGAAGGATTGTTGTAAAAATATAAAATTATTTAGTATATTTCAAAATATCCCAAATCTTTCTTTTATATTACTACTTTTGGGTTTAAATATAAAGACTTGGTATTGGGCTTGTAAGAGAAAAATATGATGGTGGTTTCGCACATTCGGGGTTTGGCCAAGAAGTCCAATTAAATTGAAATCGAATGATTTTTCCATGTGCATGAACTAGAGGCCCGATCCATTTTTATTATTTAAAAGTCATTTTGAACCACTCGTTTTTTTATTAATCTTAACCATCCATTTTAAATTAAAATATCTTTATTCTTAACCACTCATTTTAAATTTAAAAGAATATTTAATTTTAACCATTCATTTTACTTTATGACAAATTTGCCCTTGATTACATACTATTTTGAATACCCTTTTTGGGAATACATGGTACTATAAATACCATGCTCACTTGCTTTTCAAATCATAAAAATTCAAAGCAACTTTCTCATTCTCTCCTAGCTGAGTATCCATTGATTCTTTTCTCTTTCTATTGCCTGCTTCGGTAGAAGTGCTTGTTGAATCCTAGAGGGTACGCTTCACCGCAAAATATCCTTAAAGACAGTATCTAGTGCACGTCTCAAGCAAGTCTTATTTTCAACCCTTTTTTGGTTTAATCAAATATTTTTCCTACAGTTATATTAAAAATTTATAGGATGCAGAATTATAAAATTTTAGGAGATGTGAATATAGATCATCAATAGAAAATACCAAAAAAATATAGAAAAATACATAAACTTTATAAGAATTTAAAATTTTTAAGAGTATGATTGTCCCACAGCCAACAAGAAAATATTTTTTAAAATTATTTCTTAATATGACAACTCTAATCATGAATGGTAGTTTGCTCACAGTACTTCCCCCACGCATTAAAGAAACGGGACACCTCATATCAGGGGAATTAAAGAAAGATGGGAAGTTGTTATGGGATGAGCAGGAACATGGAATAAACTACGTTAACACCAATGAGAGCGCAGAGGGACTCGAGAGACGAGGCCACCTAAAGCGCTAACTGATTTTATCTTGTTCTAATTTGTCATTGGACTATAAATAATTGTTTCATCGTTTTGCAAAGGCATGTAAAAACTCTGGGATATTTTTCCTTTCTCTAAATCTATCTTCTGCTTTCTTCCTCTGCTCTACATTTCTTTTCCCCGCACAATTGGTTCTTAACAGAACTCAACACTGTTTTTCTGCTAAATGGCTACGGAAACAAAAGGATTATTCAGAATCTTGTAGACAACAAGAAAACCATTGTTGTTAGCCTGTTAGGGCCCTATTCTCGTAAAGAAAAGGGTTGTTTCAATATGCCATGAGGTTCACATAAATGGAAAGATCACACTGATTAAACAAAGCTAAAAAACAAAAGAAAATGGGATTCTTGTTGGCTTGTCTATTCACAACCTTCGCTTATTTTCTGTTTCATGTGTATATTACTCTGTTCAACTTTACCCGGAATAAGAAAAACTGCATTTTTAAAGGAACCAAAACCATCAAATAGCAAATTGTTTGAACTTTGAAGTGATTCTTACTTGTTAACCATTTTTTAAAGTAAGGATCAGTTTCCTTTAAATAGAAGGCCAGGGGGTTTAGTTTAGAAGTAAATGGCGGGCATTGCTGACAGGTGAAACTTAAAGAGAGACAGGTCATGACAGGAATATGAGACCAAAAGTAAGGCTGTGTTTATTTCTGCAAAACTAACATAAAAGCACAGATTAATTTGGAGTTAATGAGTTGAACTCAATCAATGTTTGGATGTTACAATCATTAACTACACACACACCCTCTGAAATGAATTTTAAACTCCACTAATTTCCGTTTACCTTTCAGTACCCTGTTATCCTGATTTTTTTAATGCTACGTGATGAGAGAATTTTTTTTATTATATAAAAATATTATATTTTTATACCAAATTTAAACTCATACAAAACAATGAGAGTCACCTTTAGCATTAATGAAAGAATGATGATTGTTTTTCTAGTTGACACGATGTTTAGGAAAATGGGTTATGGACTGTGGTAAACAAATTGCATGGGAAATTGAAGGCGTTTTACATGCTGGCTTTTCTGCGTTTCGAGACGAAACGTTTGGGAAATAAATTATTTTTATTTAGCAAGCCGAAATTCCCGCCGGCGGCCCGGCCAAGTGTTGAAGGCCCCGTCTTTTCCATAACAAGAAGGGAGAAAAGGACACGTCGTAAGTGAAAAGTAATTTACGTCTAAATAAATCGAAATTTTACCGTAAAACCCACATTATTTCAGTTCAACCTAAAAAGACCCTCACACAAATAAAAATGAAGTTTGTAGGGAATTGATTTTGAGTTGAATACGCCTTATTTATTTTAATTCAAACCATTTCTTAGAAAAATAATAAGCGACGAATAGTAACTTTAATTGAGAGTTTTAGAGGTTGATGATGCATATTATGATTTCCAGGAAATCTTAATTTATAGAGTTTTTTAAATAAACATATTAATTAAGGAAACAATTTTGATATACAGGTCGTGTAAACTTTAATTTATATGTGTCTTTTTGTTTTAGGAGTTAGGGTTTTAGTTTAGGGTTTAAAGTTTAGGGGTTTAGATTGTAGGGTTTAGAATTTAAAGTTAGTGTTTAGAATTTAGGGTTTATGATTTAGAGTGTGGGGTTTAGTTTTTTAGGCTTAGGGTTAGAAATTTATAATTTAGGTTTTTATTGTGTAAATACACAGACTTGTGTAAAATTAAACAGTATGTATATCAAAGTTTTATTCATTAATTAATATATTTAAAGCTTTTATTAAAAAAATGTCAATCTATGCACTTGGCAGAAGATATCGTGTTGGCCGTGGTGAGAAAAGTGAACATTATTTACAGGCCCAGGAAAGATGGGTACTGATCCTTGTGGACTACTGGCATTACCGCTTCAACTTAAAGAAATGTGGGCTTCTAAAATGCATAAAGCAATAATTTTTGGAATAATATTTGAAAGTTGTGCATCATTAATATTTAATGAAATAAATATCAACACATCATTATAAAATTTAGAAATTAAGTTTATTTTTTATATTAATTAAAATTGTGATGTATTAATAAAGTACATTCTTTTTAATTCTAACCATTGAATCCCCGGCATCATGAGTATTCCCACAATCCCATGCTCCTATTTCGTGGGTCAATAAAGTCTACCTTGGTTGAACTTGAAATGGGGTTCCATGTCAATAGAGACACTGTACCCACCCTGGTCCCTTTTTGTCCTCCAACTTTAACTTCTTATTTTCAATATCTTCATCGTGTTAGGGTCTGAAACTAACCTTAACAATTATATAGATACTATTATGAACATTCCACACAGACATAAGAATTAAGATACAATACTGACCTCTCTAGCAGTTAGTTATCTTTGGATATTGCACCGAGTTCATATGCATATATTATAAGTCAAAAAGACACATGATACCTAAAGGCCAAAGCTTGAGAACACTAATAAAGTTGGGCTAAAGAGATCAAAGCACAAATCTATCCGTCATTCACGGAGATAACAATCCAATTGAAATGCATGGTTTCCCTTTTCTTTTCCCAACTTTTACTTTTATGAGTAAATAAATTTTAAGTTATCAACTAATAATTAATTTAATAGGACAAACTATTATGTCACATAAATGATGTTATGACTTAAATCTTGGCATCGTGAACGAAATAAATCATATTAGAAGACTCGCCCACAAAGAATGAACATATTTGTTATGTAGAGTGGATTTCCATTTACCTATTAATTGCTTGAAAGTACTCAATTGTTTACCTCAAAGCATAATGTTATCATTTGTAAAATAGTGCTGAGAGGAGGGAGTCATATGGAAGTGGTACACAACTGGCTGGCTACACACTTTCCTTGGTTCTATGGCCGTTGAAATTTGCCTTTATCCATGTTAACAGAGATATATGAGGACTAGGGATTTCCCACACTCAATTAAGCTAGCTGTATAAAAGACGTCGTATAGTCATTGTTCCGGTCCTATTGGGTCGATGTTTCACCAACAAGACCGCGCTAAGTTGCTCAAATTTAACCTTTTAATTAATTGTCCACTAGAAGACAAGATCATGAAAAGATCCAATATAACATCAGTTTATATTATATACAGATTAAGGTTTTGACTCTTAGTTTAATGAGGCTATAAGGCTGAAGATTATGATCTGTGCATGCATTGAATATATTGAATCAAACCTTGAGCTTTTCGAAGTAGAGCAAACTTATAACCAGAAAAAGAAATACACCACAAGAAAGTAACCGCAAGACTCGATAAATAAATTTTTATCTATCATACTTAACATCAACTCAAATCCAGTGCTTGTTTTGCTTAATGTTCTTCGCAAATCACCCATCAACTTAGAGTAGTATACAACAGCTGATCAGGGCTCGAACTCTTCCTCGGTATCCTCGAACTCCTCTTGGTTCTGGTTGTACCTTCCCATGTTGTTGTAATGGTTCTCATTGAACTCGTTCCTCGAAGCAAATCCCCTTGTGTTGTCGAACTGGTTCGGATAATAGTTGTTCTCAGTCTCACTCTTAACGTCATAGTAGTACTTTCCATTCTCCAAGTACCTGGTGTCGCTCATCCCTTGCTTCTCACCGTTGTTGTAACCATTGTTGCCGTGGTAGTAATAGTTGTTGTTCTGGTTCTCCTTGGTGCTCCATCCTTTCTCGGTGAACCTGGCGTTTCCCAACTTTTGCTGTTCAGTGGACTCGTAGGCGTTCTTGTTGTTGTAGTAAGTGTTTTTGTTGTTGGAGCTGGATCCGGGAATGCTGTTATAGGGTTCATCGGGGTGGTATTTAACAGGGGTGACATAGGGTTCATAGGTTTCTTTGGTGGTGAAGCTGGGCTGGTTTGTGCCTGTTCCGTGCCCGTAAAGGCCATAGCCGTTTTGGGTTTCGGGGATAAACCTTGGCTCTTGCTCTTCTGAGTTTTGGGTGGTCTCGTTCCCGTGCTCTTGCTCTCTTGTTGTTGTCTCTTTCTCATTGGTGTTAACTGTTGGGATTTTGCTGAAGAATTCCCTGGCATGGATTTGCAAGGAGAAGAAGGCAAAGAGGAAGAGGATAGAGATGAGTTTAGATGAGGAAGTCATGACAGCAGCTAATGCTTTGCTTTTGCTTTACTTGTGTGTGTAATAAGGAATTGCGATGATAACAAAGTGTTTATATAGGAAGGAAGAAAGGGCAATCTTCTGTCTCAGGATTGTAAAAAATTTCAACTCAATTGGGTGCAAATGGGACGGAGTGGTGTTGAATGGTGATGATTGTGGTCCCTTGGCACGACACACAACTTTATCAAATGTTTGTTGTTAAACGATATTTATTCCTTTGTTTTTTTTTTTTTTCCTAATGATCCCATTTCCCCCCACTGTGGTAAACATGATTTTGGCTATTTCTCTCGAGATTTCCTCGCGCGAGTTTGCACATATTCTCTCAAATTTTTACTAAGATATCGCTTGGTAGTACTATTCAAGTCTTTTTAATAATCATTTGCAGGAAACTCTTCGAGTATTTCGTATCGTTTAAGCGAAAGTTAAATTGATTTCATTGGGATATAATATAAGGCGTGTACTCGGCTACTTAGTGAATACTGAATAGTAATAACTATTTGTCTAATTCTTATTTAATCCCTTAACTTCTAATACATGAAAAGTTATTTTAATTGAGTGTCGTTAAACTTAGACATTAGATTGTTAACCTCAAAATCAATGGTTCAGTAATTTAAATGCACAAAACCAGGAACAACAAAAAATTCAAGAATTCATATGTAATATATTAACTAAAAACGAGGAAAAAAAAAGAGATTCGTGTGTTTACCAACAAATAGATTAACTTCTAAATTTCTAAAAAGCACCATGATTAAATTCGAACAAAATTAAGTAGAAGGGTTTTTTTTTTCAATTTTCATAAAAGAAAGAGATGAAATTCATAATCAAATCATTAATGTATCAAACATGAAAAAGCATGAAAAGGAAAATAAACGCAAAAGTATATTCTTTATTTTCTTTTTATTAAATTTAAAAAAGAAAATGTATGTTCCTAGAACTGGGAGTAATTGGAAAATATGGTATTAGATGCTACAATAAAATTTAAGAAAGTTGGTTTGGTGGCATGAGATGTTAAATCTTTTAAATTGCGTTTAATGTTTAAGATCAACTCAAACTTTATTTTTTAGATAGAGTAAATTAAATTAAAAAGATTATTCTTATGATAAATTTTTATAATATTTAATTTAAATAAATTGATTAACTATTCATTATTATAAAGAAAAATCGAGGGAAAGTGGGGTGGGACATAAAATAATGAAATGTGGTTGAGGTGTGTATCTCTAATTTTAGGGACACACCTACTTCTCTTTTTCCTACGGGGAGGATTCAATAACTGCTGCACCCCCGGCCCCGTCCCTTCTTTAAAGTTCCACGTCGTATGTATTTCAAGCCCAGTTCGAAAAGGATTATTAAACAATAATATACAGGCAGTGTAAATTTTAGTTTATACGTATTTTTTAATTTTAGGGATTAAAGTTTTAGTTTAGGGTTTAAGGTTTAGGTTATAAGGTTTAGAAATTAAGGTTAGTGTTTAGAATTTAGTGTATAAGATTTAAGGTTTAATTTTTTAGGGTTTAAGAATTTAAGATTTAAATTTTTATAGTATAGATATACAAACTTGTGTAAAATTAATTTACACAGCCTGTATATCAAAGTTTTACTCTTATTAAATATTGTCTTTTTAAAGTAATTGTTTGAACCAACTCAACCAAAGTTCATATATTTCCATAAAATATATGAATTTAAAGCTTCATTAGATTGTACGAGTGGAAAGTGGCAACATCATCATGAATGAGGGGTGGATGGTTTTGATGTATCCAAAGTTCATTGGATGTTGGTCACCAAATGTTTTTAATCAACTTTATGAATATGAATAGAATATGCTGAGAAGGAAGGTGGGTTTAAATAATAATAAAAACTTATAGTTAATTTACCTGTATACTTTAACTTAATTCTAAATTTGTATCAAGCACTGTTATTATGTCTATCACTTTACTAGTTTGCTTCAACCGTTGTTACTGTTAAAAAATGTGATCCAATAAGATCATGTCATGTAAAATAAAAAAATGTATAAAATATATAAAATCTTAAAGAAAGTTCTTAGATTCCAGAACTTATGTTTTTTTTTTCAAAATTGCAATTATGCTTATTTTTTAAAAATAAAAAACCCATAAATAATAAAGAAAACAAAAAAACACAGAAAATTATATACTTTTAAAGGTTTTTTTTTTACTTTTTTATATATTTTTATGGCATTTCTATGATTTTATTTGATTTTTAAAAATTACAATTTTTTATTTTTCATTGACACGTGACATGATTTGAATGGGTAACATCGTCTTTTATTGAAACATTAACGAAAACGAGGTAAAATTACTGATAAAATGATAGTACAAGCAACATCCCGAGAAAAAAAATAGTATATGGATCAAACTGAAAACTAAGTTAAGGTGCAAGGGGAAATTAGCTATTAAGCCAAAAAACACAATGGTATAGTATAATTTAGAAATGCTTTATTGTCAACGTTAGTGTGTTGACCAAGAAGCCGAATAATTTTTATTTTTGATTTTGCTTTTACTGTTCCTTGGATTAAGAGAAGATTAGTTGTTGATTAACGGTGGGGAAGCCTTCAGCCGTACAAAGAGCTCGAATACATTTTAGCCTGTCGTACAATCATAATACAATTCCTCTAAAATTCTCGCAGATTATTATTTTTTCAATCAAATTGAAAAATAAAATATCATAAATAAACTATGAAAACTTATGAGTTTAAGCTTTGTCTCATCTCAATTTATATGAAACGCAACCCTTAAATTTATTAATTTTGTTCATCTACTATCTGCTACGAATGAAAGAATAGATTTTAATTATTTTCTTAATTTTTTATCTCTATTACCCTTTCATGTTCTCAAATGCTCGCGTTACTATAAAAGAATCATTTCTCGAATTTAGTATTTAAATCTAAAAATTAGGAGGAGAAAATATTATAATTAACTAATATTTAAACCAAAAATATCATTATACTAAAAAGTTTTGGAGGGACAACAACCCCTCCCACCTCATGAGTGGCTACATCCTTGGTAACAATGATACCAAGACTCAATTGATAACTGCTATCATTTTTTAATTAGTGTAAGACATTTGAGAAACCAAAAGAAATTCCAATATCGATATAATCGATATCATGTCAATATCAATCTAAAAACATTTGAAAATCTAAAAAAATACATAATGTATTATAACACGACTTTTTGTACGATGAATATGTTAATAATTTAATTATTGTATTTAAAAATATAATTTTATCTTTTATACACTGATGTTTGAATCAAGTTAATTATCAATTCAAGAGATTATTTCTACTAACATATACTTATAATTAAAAAAAAAATTACACCCAATAAATAGTTAAATATTTTTAATTTATTAATTTTTTATGTGTAATACGTGAATAAAATATAAATTATAAAATTATTAAAAGTTGAAATTTAAAAAATATCATTTAAGGTCAAAATAATAATTTTAAAAAATTATCATTTCGAATTTTAGAAAAACAAGGTAATTGTAATTATTACTTAAAATTTAGAGTAAAAAATTAATATTGATTTAAAAAAGTCATTATTTTATTAATTTTTACACTAAATTTAATAAATTTGACTATCTAAAATGTTATATCAGTAGGGTCATATACCCTTAAATATATAAAGTTTTATCCGTACAAAGGCTGCCAATATGACAATCAAATCCTTCTACCAAATTTCGAAAAAAAAAAGTTGTCCAACCTCCAAAACCAAAAGCATTAAAAATACAAATAAGTTAAAAGAAAAGAGAAGTGAATTTCTTTATGAAAGTAGAGTGATTTTTAGTGTAGTGAAGCGTAAGCTGTAGAAAACTAGAAATAACATGTTATTTACATTCCAGCGTGATTCATGCGAATATATTGGTTTGAACTAATATTAGAGGTTTGACTGATCAAATTTACTAATTTGGATGTTTGGTGAATAACAGATTAGAATAATATTTTGGGGTAAAATCTCTAATTTTAAAAAAACTGCTAATATAAACTTTTGACATTAGAGATTTTGACATTAGAGTTATAAAGACTCGTTTACCCTTAACAATTATCGAAAATTACCAAATAACCTAAATTTAACCTTTTTATATTTTTATTTTTCACTATCGCGTATTTACATTGTGACATTTGTAAATTAATATTTTTGTTTTTTCTTTTTATTCTCACACATTTATATTTATATTTGTATTTAAATTTAATACTTAATTAATTATATTAAAATAATTATATAAATAATAAATTAATATATAGATCCTTCAAATATGCTTAATAACGTTATATTAAATTTTTTTATAATTTATTTAATATTAATAGATTCAAAATATTGATAACTAATAAACTATTCAAACAAGTATCGATTATAATCATATCCTCATATGTCATTTTACTTGTTTAAATAATCAAATAACTATCAGCTATCAATTAATTTTACCAAACACTTTTATACAATCAGCTAATACAATCCGTTAGTCAAATCAGCTAATTCAATCCGCTAATTGTCAAACAGGGCAATTATTATTTGAGTTTTTGGTTTCTCTAAGTTTATAGAATTTTTGAAAGATTATATTTACAATAAGCATCGGATATTATTATAAAGCAGGCGTATATAAAATCATAACATTTTGAAGTATAGAATTCGAGAATAGGATTAATCCAATAATTTTACGTTAAAAGGTTAGATATTGTTGATGTCTAAAGTTAGTGAACACCATACAAGAGAGATGAAGATTAAATCGAGGCGACAGTGACAATTTTAAATAGTTCACTTCTGTTGATTTAGGTGTAGAGTCGTGGTTAATATGGTGGTTGAAGAAATGAGAAGAGGGGAGACGGAGATGAAGGTGGGAGAGGAAAGTTTTCCCTATTCTTTTTCATTATTCGTTCACTCTAGACCTGTGGGTATTTATAACCAAGGTACCGCTTGATGAGATAGGACCAGACCTAACGACACCTATTAATGGGTCGTCATGATTAAGTCCGATTCTTAATACATAGTCTTTAGAGTCTGATCACGGGATGAGACTGTTATCTATCAAAGTTCAATAGTTTCTGACAAGGGTTTACTCTCGAGACTGTGTTAGCCTCTGTTATTGTTCGTCTGTAGAGAAGCTGTTGTCATGGGATCACTTCTAAAAGTGAAAAATGCAGAGGTATTGAAAGTTACTTCCGAGGTTTTTTTGAATGCGAATTTATAATAAATATTAGTAAAGATTTAATCGGTAAAAAAATTAGATGAAAAAAATAAAAAAAAGAGCGGAGGCAATGGCCTGCCCCTATATATGTTGTGGGGAATTCCCCGCAAAATTAGCTAAACTGAATTATATAAGATAGATTTTCAGGTAGTGCAGTTGGAGTTTGGTCGGTTATATATCCAAAAAAAAAAAGCCATGAGCTATGTATGTGAGTGCATTAAAGAGAATAAATAAACAATGTGGATGCTTAGACTTTAACTAAAATTACAGTTGGGGATTGGGGGATGATTAATGAATAAAACAGGTGGGTCATGGGAAGCTAAATTCTAGATTAAGCAAAGTGAATTTGCCAATAATTCAGATTTTACAGGGTAAACCATATCCATATCCATATCCATATCCATATCCATATCCAAGTTAAACAAGATGATCCAACCTTCACAAGAAAAACGATAAAACATCAGAATAACGAAATCTGTCAATCATCTTTGAGAGGAAATGGATTGAACAACAGCAGAGAGAACAACAATAGATCAGGAATCAAAATCGGAATCAAGGGATTGACTTCGCTTCCTAGGCGTTTCCTTCTTAGCCTCTTCCTAACATACTCAATCCTCTGCGCATCACCCCACTGTGCTTCATCCACTCCCTTGGCCAGAATCAACGGTGGGGGCTGACTGTAAGGGCACTTGGACCTCCACGACGTTTCGGGAAGACCAAACCTTGACACCCTTTTCAGGAAAAGAGAGAACCCCCATCTGAGGTGGAGGGAAGGGAAGGCATCGGAGTTAGGCTTATTGCACAGAATCGCAGGGAAAACCCAGTTGAGGTAGCACGGAATTTGTGTGGAGATGAAGACCTGGGAGTGGAGAGGCGGTGAGGTTGTGGGGCTTGTTAGGATGTGGGTTAAAGCCTGGAGCTTTTGCTCCATTGTCGACTCTTCCATTTTTGCTTCTTTTTTCAGTCTTTGATTATGGCATGGGTAATGGATTAACCCTTGGTAAGATGAAAAAAAATGATGGGCTTTTAGCAAGGCCTGAAACACCTCAGTTAAGAAATAGCCTTATCGCCACTCACTTTATGCCATTTGCCTTCACTTACGTTGATCCCATTCCATGATGTCTGACTACAGAGAGAGGATGAATCACGAATGAATTCACGTTTCTTTCTTGTTGAAGCTTTACAACAACAATTTGCAATCCCACTTTACCACTTTCGTCATTTGCTTTTGTTTAACAGTAAATTCACGAATTGTTGTTACCGAAACCAAAGTGGTAAAACCTCAGATTTTCATGGAAATTGTTGGCCGGTTATAAAGAAGGTTAATAATTGTAATATTTATGACAATTATTTAGCAAGGACCTTATGGTTTGATCTCTATCAAACCTTATATTTTACGAGCGTGAAACACTCCCAACGTGCAAGGGACAAAGGTATAATTTTTCGCTAAAATTTCATTAGTTTGATAGTTAGTAACTGATTGCAATAGTTAGTTTGATTAATTAATTTCATTAGTTAGTTTGATTAATTAATTTTATTAGTTAGTTTGAGAAATTAATTTGATTAGTTTATATAAAAATATTTGCTAAAATTTAGCTGATAATTAATATAGGTAAAATGATAAATAATGGTATAATACATTTAGTTGTTAATTACATATATGTTCTATAATAGTTTAGTCTTTATTGTACGTGAAATTATTCGGATAAAATACTTGTGATAATGAATTAAAAAAATTCTTTAAAAAATAGTGAATATTTTAGAAAATTTTGAATATATTTTTTTAAAATTTAATATTTGCAAATATTTAACCTAATTGAGATTGATACATACTATTAATCTTGTAAAAATATTAACGCTACAATTTTTTTCTTCGCTTTCATGTTTTGCTATATTTTTTTAACTAAAATGTACTTGAGAATCTACAACTAAAAATAGAATGAAAGTTATTTCATTATATTAGGTTGTATGGCAATGGCGTAATAATAGAAATAATAAGGTCAAGTACGTCATTTAATATCTTATTTTGCAAATCAGCTCTTTCAATCTACTGAATTTTTTAGCTTTTTTCTTTTAGCTTATTTTGCACAATCAGCACTTTTAAAAAAAGTGTTTACCAAACCCTAAAAAATAGAAGGTTTGACTATCAATAAGCTATTTGTGCCTAAATAAACTAATGTCATGTTTGATAAATAGCGGTTTGAGCCAAAATTAGAGGTTTGACTGGTTAAATTCACTAATTTGGATGTTTGGTGAATAGCGAATTGAGGTAAAATATCTAATTTTGAAAAAAACTGCTAACATGGGCTTTTTGAAATTAAAAGTTTTGACATTAGAGTTATAAATACATTTTTACCCTTTACAATTATCAAAAATCTCCAAATAACCTAAATTTAACACTTTCTATTTTAATATTTTACCCTCACGTATCTACATTGTGACATTTGTAAACTAATATTTTTTCTTTTTATTCTCACACATTTATATTTATAATTAATAATTAATTAAATTATATTAAAAATAAATATAAAAATAATAAATTAATATATAGATCTTTCAAATATGCTTAGTAATGTTATTTTAAAAAATATTTTTCATAGTCTAATTAATATTAATAGATACAAAATATTGATAACTAATAAACTATTCAAACAAGTATCGAATATAATCATGTCTTTATATGTCATTTTATTTGTTTAAATAATCAAACACCGATTAACTACCAACTAATTTTACTAAACACTTTTATACAATAAACTATTACAGTCCGTTAGTCAAATCAACTATCAACTAATATAATCACATATCATCTACTAGCTAATTGCCAAATAAAACCTAAAAACTCTTCAAAAAAATTATTACCAAACACCCCTAAATATTATATAATTCGTCCACAATCAAAATTGTTTGGAATGGGGAACCGGTACTAGAATCAGCAATATATATTCTTCCGAAATTAACGTTGTTAAATAAAATACATAATTTTTTCTTCATTTATTAATTTATAATTTTCTGTTGATACAATTAAAATCCTATCAACAATTTCATTAAAAAAGGCTTAACTACAAAATAAGTGTTTAAACTATATATATTTTTGTAATAGGTGCTTAAAGTATTTTTTTGACTAAAATAGGTGTCTAAAATTTTATTTTTGACTTGTTTTAAAGTCAACTGAGGCACTTACTTTGGCACCTATTTCAACTAAAAATGAAACTTTAGGCACCTATTTCAGCCAAAAATACTTTAAACACCTATTTCAACAAAAAATATTTTAGGCACCTATTACAAGAAAGAGACATAATTTGGACACTTGTTTTGTAGTTAAGCCTAAAATAACTATCAACAATTATATAAAGGACGGAGCCAAGATTTGAAGTTGGGGACAAAACATAAATATTTGAAAGTGGATAGGACAATTTCATAAATAAACTATTTTTTAAAAAAAATTATATAAGGGGACAAAAGGTGAAAAAAAAATTGCCCCTCCCATCTTTTAATAGCTCCTTCACATTTAAATACCAAGCTTGAAATCATTTCAATTTATGTATAAATATTGGGTTAAAAGAAATATTTTATTTATAAAGATTAACAAAAAAAAACAATACAACATATAACCAGTGTGATCGAACTTCAAAAGAGAACGTATAAAACAAGGAGTATGAAAAAGGATAGTAAAAGCATACTGAAACATTTTTTTTATTCTTGGAAATATTATTGAATATAGATTTATTTTATTTTAAATGTAAAAACAATCTCGACGTTGCGAGAGCATTGAGAAATTAAGAGTTGCATCTGCAAGGTTGAATTCTCCAAGTTTTTTGAGCATACTCTTGGATTGTCCTATCATTGCTAAATCTCCCAGAGCCAGCTGCACTAAGTATACTCATTTTAGTCCATCTCTCTTCATCAACAAACGCTTTATCAGCGGCTGCCTGTTTATTTCAACACAACTCCACAATTAAAATGCAAAACCCGTCTCCAAACCATTCTTATTTCCAAATTTCAACCCCAACTATTTACCTGGGCCTCTAGATAGCTTGCAAAATCGGCACCAACTAGAAAATAATCGTTTCCGCCCTCTATTTTATCGCACAAAGATTTAAAATAGTCTTTAAGTCCAAAATGACCGTCTCGGATCATCCTACATATATGATAGTAACACAATGCCACTCAAATCAAGCTCTGTATAAGAAAAGCAAGGATGTATCTCCTTTACTGGGAAACTATGATGTAAAGTATTGATAAAGCCATACACTACACAGAAATGATTGGGGGTATAATACCTTACAACACGCAAAAATTGAAGAGGAACTTTAAGAGCAGGTCCTTTCTCGCGCAATGCAGCAATTTCGTCCACTTTTGCACCAAACAGAAACTGAAAGAAATCTTATCAGAAATCTAGTCCTACTAATATTGTTGATGATGTTTGTACCTGTTGTGAGTTAGCACTTACCATGTTTTCTTTACCTATTTCTTCAATCATTTCAATTGTAGAACCATCTTCTGTGGCTAAAAGTAAACACCATTCATCAAATATTTCATGCTGCTGGTTCCCGATGCCTCGTGTCCTGCAGTGCTGGATCAAAATTAGGAAACACGTTAGGTAAAAGAAGTGTATATCAGAAGTAGACAAGTTGATTGGAAGCTGACTTTTTTTCTTCCTTGAAGTAGTTCTGGAAAAAGGAGTTCGGGAGGTGGATAGAATAATTCTGCCCAGCCAAGCAATTGGATATTATATTACACTATATCATTCCACCATTCTAATATTTTTGAACTGCTTAATCTTTACTTTTGGTAATCAGTCTACCTTTGCTTTTTAAATATAGGAAATATCAATCATTACATGAGCTTAATGACAATTAATGATAAAAGACAATGATTTTCGACCCAAATTTACAGTAAAATGGAGATATCCATCTTAAGAGAAAATTATATCTATAGAAATAATGAAATCAATAGTTGATCATACAGAAACAAGTAGAATCACAATCAGCAATCACTGCAGAGATGCTATAGCCGCTAACAAAATTGTTAATACCATCTAATGTCCAAAAGTTATGCATGCTACCTTAGATGTTGAGAAAGGTCAGCTCCCGGTATTACCAACTCAGCAACAGAAACATTGTAATCAGGTATAAAGACCTGCAGATATAGTTAATGACTTAGGAAGACAGATTAATTATTAGAAGACAGGTATACAAGTCCTTGCATCTTTAATTCATCTTCACGGTTGCTAATTATTTCTGTCTAAGGGTAATTACTCACCTTATGAGTAAATAATACACATTCCAGAGTTTCATTCAACAAACATCTCAGAAAAAAGTAATATTAGCTTACCAACTTTAAAAGATCTCCAATATCATTATCCTTGTTGATCTTTTCATCCACAACATGACAGAGATTAATAATTTTCTTTGCCATTTCATAACCTGGAGCAGCTTTTCTTCCAATTATGCAGACCCGTGGTACAACCTTTTTCCTATCATTCATGTTCATATTCTGCACCAAAATGAGTATGACATGAGTAAGATACCTCTGAGTCACTCGTTCTTTTAACTTAATGTTAAAGTGTTCGAAAATATATGCAACTGTTATAACTTAAACATCTTTGTGCGAACCCAAATGGTTATGATCAAGGAAATGAGAAATCTCTGATCTTGCAAACATCCAACCAAAAGATGGTAATAACATAAAACCTAGGGACAATTCCATAAGGCACTTATAACTGCAGCATTTTATAAATTTCACATGTTTTCATGGCTCTTTCAGTCACAGATGGTGTTTAACCTTGATGCAGTCATATCTATGGATAATGCCAAGTATATTAAGCAACTGCCGCTTATATTCATGCATCCGCTTTGTCTGCACATCAAACATTGCATCCAAGCTGACCTTCTCATTACCGATAATGCACACCAACATTAGATCATTACGGAGCTCCTTAAAGACAGAAAAAAAATTTAGGGACAAAGACTATAGCATTCTTCACAACCTTCAAAACACTCATTGTTTCAATGTACTCGGCTAGCCTTACTTTGTTGACCTTCTTAACCTATGAGATAATAATTAACATTAAATGAATTGTTTAGCCAATGACGTGTTTTGTTTCCAAAGCTAAAGCATGCTAATTGAGGAAGTACCATCTTCCATTCTTGATGCAATTCAGCATTAGTGACATGGTCTCTCAAGCCTATTAAAAGGTCAATATCACGGATCCAAGCTTCAGTTCCAAGCCATTTAGAGATAAGAGCACACAAATTGGGATTGCTGACAACAATCCAGCGACCCTGAGAAATCAAATGTTAACAGATCAAAATCACTATACAACAGATGAATTGAATTATCCATGTACTTTCTACAAGGGTTAGATGCACCACAGAATCAAAGCAACAATTATAGAATTTATTTATGGTAGGCAAGCAACTGGACCTATCAATAACTTAAATACCGTACTGAAGACTGCACTAAATTTAAACCTGGGTCACTCCATTTGTCTTGTAGCGAAATTTGTGTGGCCACAGCTCATAGAAGTCCTACAAAGATTTAACAGATGACAATTAGACCAACTAATTAAAGATGTTCTTCGGAGCTGAGTTCTATTTCAAACTTATTACAAGCCAAGGAAAGGCAATCTTTAAGCATATAAGAACAAATTTAAGTTTTGCCTTAAATAATTTTGTTTTCAACAACTCTGAATGTAGTCTAGAGACACCATTCACAGTACGAGAACAAATAATTGACAGGTTTGCCATTCGAATATTCTGAAAAAAAGGATGGTCATGAAGTTCAATTTTCATACATTCTAGAAATCCACTAACACAATAAAAATTAAACCTATAAAATTTGAGATATGACATCCTGGCCAGCCGATCGTAATCTAAACCAATCATCTTCTTTAACTCTTCCATAAAGTTGAAGTTTATGTCATATATAATCTGAAAAGAACAATCATGTAAAACAGTATAAACAAATTGACAACATATCAAACTAATATATTGCAATATATTCAACGAAAAAGTATTATAAGACGAAGCTAATTAGGCTAAGACGAAGCTATACGAATTAGACGAAAGAGTATTATAAGACGAAGCTTGTCCCTTAGAACTAATTAGGCTTTCAATCCCACAAATTTATTCAACGAAACAGGTAAATTTTATTTAAGCAGGAAGTACATTGCAAAATTTAAACAAAATACACCTGCAAATGTCGAGGGAGAAGGCTGCCCATCAGATCGACAGGGATTTTTTCCAATGCTTCAGTTGATACGGTATGAGTTGTGAATGAAAATATTTTGCATACGATGTCCCATGCTCTTTTCGGTCCTAAATGCTCTTCATCCAAAAGCACTCTCATCACCTCAGCTATTGCGAGAGATGGATGAGTGTCATTCAGCTGCAGTGCAACCTATATAAAATGCAATTGAAGTTGACAGAACAAGAGTAAATCATCAGCGCAGAACTCGACCCAAGGATGATAGTTGAAGTGGAAAGAAAAATCTTCTCAGTATAGACAAAGCTTCCTCACTCAACTCTCAGTACTGCCATCATCTATAAACACAACCATCAATTAAGTACATGACATTGAGAACCTGCATAAACCTTGAGAACAGCTACATTACTCAAGGTTCAGGAGAGTATAACTGGACCATGTCATCTCACTACATGATCAGACCAGTACTGACTAGTCGTATTCGAGGTGTTTCTACATATGCTTATGCGTTAATAGGTACATGAAACATGAAACATGCAACTCAGAACCTTCTCTGGAAACTCATCAAAATTTTTATGTTTATCTTTGAATCTTCTGATGATGTCTTGTACAGATGCAGAGACAAAGAAATATTGTTGTTTCAACCGCAATTCTTTACCCTGAAAGAAGCCATCACAAAATAGTATGAATGTAGCTCTATACAAACACAATAAAAAAAACATATCAGTCAACCACTCGATCCGTTGCAGACGTTTCAACCAAGTTTTCAAAGCTTGCACCATGAATAATCTCCAACTAAGTACCTCTAATTTCCATCCCATAAATCAAACAATTACATTAAAAGCTTTAAAATATGCAGCGTAATAAGTTTGATAGATAAGACAGAAACTAATCTTGATGTAACTAATAAAGTTAAGGAAAACCAAACCTGATAAGAACGATCATCGGGGTATAGTATACTACTAATACTTTCTGCTCTTTGTCTATTGACCACAGCATCAACATAGTCCCCAGTGTTATAAGCTTCCTGCAATGCCATGTTTCAAATAATAGGATTTAAGGCATAACAAGGCCACATACTCACAAAAATTCATAAGCATATATGGGAATAAAAATCATGCAAAACAAAAAAAAATTCAAAAATCTTAAGAATTTCCCAAACAACCCCTTACAAAATTAAAGTCTCCAAAACTAAAAGGCACAACATCTGAAATGTAAAATTTTTTAACAAATATTTCTAAAAGCTTTATCAAATAGTCACTTCAAAGGCTATACAAGAAAAAGGATGGATGCGAAAATCTTACTGACATAAGTGAGAGCTCTCGCCAAAAACTAATTCTCCAAATTGCAAATACTGAAATCTAAAATAGTATAGAAAATAAAATAAATAAGTAAACTGAATCACCATATAACTGATACCAGTTCACTTGGATTAAGCATGTTTCAAAATACTTAGGCCAAAACAATCAGGAAAATAAAAGAGATTCCTCCGTCCCCCAGCTTACTGAACAGAGCTTAATGGGTTAGGTATAGAAAAGAATTCAAACAGGAAAAACAACATAGTTAAGCATATGACTATGTTTTAAGCAACCAAATCAACGCTTGTAAGGCCAGTCTAACTATAACATTTCTAGTAAACTTAGAGCAAAAGAAATATAGTTTTATGTGCCGGATCTTCATAGTTTAGGTAATCCCATCTAAACGGAAGCAAACATAGACATTGAATTCATGCTTACAACTACTGATTGGACTTTGTCGAAATTACCATATCATGTTGATCACTTGGTTTGGCAGCCCAAAGGCGCAGATCAATGGTATTCCTTGTTCCATAACCAGGTATTGGATTGTCATATGCCACAGCTTCAACCTACCACCATGAAGACATATTACTAAACTAAAAAATAAATAATTACATTCACTTAACCGAAGGATTATCATTGAGCACTCAGCCCGTAAGTATAACCGAAGGATTATCATTGAGCACTCAGCCCGTGAGTATAACCAAAGGATAAAGAATTTTATGCACAAGTGTAGGCTTCAATTTATGACAAGAATTACTGCCTTACCATTTCTCCAGGAACCCAAACTTTATATTTCTCTCCATTCAAAACTTCATCTGTGACAGTCCCATAAAACTTTACCATCCAAAAACATAAATGGAAGGAAATTTAGTAAACAAAACAGAACAAAAAAGAACATAAAGATAATGTCAAACATCCTATATTACTACACATAATTAAAATATCTAAGTACATACAAACCTTTACAGAATAAGTTATATGAACCCGCTCTATCTCCCAGGGATTTCCAAAATTCAACCAATAATCAGGTTGTTCGTGTTGAAAGCCATCCAATATGACTTGACGGAACAACCCATACTGGTAGCGTAATCCATAGCTGCAAAAAGAAGATGCACAATTCCCCATAATTAGATTATTGTAAAAGCCAATACTCATTTGAGGATATACAAGTCGAAGTCATTAGATGCAAAGATTCCTTAACTGATCTTGAAAAAGAAAAAAACTAGCATAGATTATAAATAAGCTAATACTAGATAGAAGATATGCAAAAGTCAGATTCATAGCCCATAACCCATTTTGGCTTCAAATCCAGAATAGAAAATTATTTGGTACAGCTACTTAATGGAAGGCTAAGATGTATTACTTTTAACTTTAAAACCTCCACAAATCTAACAAGAAAAATATAGAATAAAGGTATGCCCTATAGCAGGATAGTCCAAAGTTGCTAGAGAATCCATTTGGCATGCTGAAAGACGAGCAAGGCCTCCATTACCCAGGCAAGCATCTCCTTCCTTACAATATCATAATGAATAAGCTAGAGTAAATGCATATTTATCTGAGTATACAAATATATATATATATGACAATATAAGAAAATGTCTCTTCCTACATGATTAAGGATTTACTTTTAGGTCACTTGTTAAAACAAATATATCTCTCGCTTACTCTAAGTCTGAGGATAGGCTTGTTTTGAAAGAACAAGAAAACTTTAACATTATAAAGTGTTTTGCTATGTTACTCAGACTCGCTGTAAATAACAAACATTATATGGCTAATTTTTTTTGTCTTTTTATATATTTGAATGATCCCTAAATGTCATATCCCCATACTTAAGTGTTGGACATGAGTACATCATAAAAAACAAGAGTCCGAGCAACTTAGATTTTTTGTCTCTGTACTCCCTAAAATATGGCCACCCATTGGATTCACCTAATTTCAAATCTCCAATTACCACACAACATGATCTCGGATATAAATACTTGATGTGTTCAATTCTACTCGCAATAAAAAAAATATTGTTCATAATTATGATCCACTGAGTAATAATAATCTAAGATTAGGACAATAAAGGAGTACAGAAAATCAAATGTCAAGATAACCTGTTCAGCTAAAACTTCAAACTCAAAACCAAGCTGGCTTAAAGCATCTGCAAATTGATCACGAATTCCAAGGTTGATGACACTATTAGACAACGAACGACCTGAAATTATAAATTGTATGCAAGTTGTTTAGCATGAATGATACTCAAAGTAATGATTAAGACAATCAGCCAACGTTAGAGATCCTCTAGCTTGAACGTTAAAGAAATTATAAATTTATAAATTGCATGCAAGTTGTTTAGCATGAACGAACCACAGTTTGATCCTCTAGATTTGACAAACTATAGGTACAAGGAGAGTAATGAAATCCATAATCAAACTATTAGAGATCCCTTAAACTTATCAATAATTTTAAATACAATAAAATTACAAAGCTCATAAAGGTAGGAAAATATACCCATAAGAAACTCAAGCGAAAGAAAGTAAAGTCGTTTCGGGTCTTTTTTGACTGAAATGTATCTGAGTATCATGCCAACGTTCAATCAGCCGATCTCTTACACAATGTGCTAAAGCCTGTTAAACAATCGAAATCAAGTTATACCATACATTCCCGCCAAAAATTTTAAAAAAATCAAAATTCGTTCTCGACCCACAAACGAAACCTTAATCTTACTTGATAAGCTTCAAAATCATCAAAATTAAATCGCGATTTAGCCACCGTGAACTCAACGTGATCTAAAATATCCTTTTGCAAGGTAATCGGGTCGTTCTTCAAGAAAACATCCATCAATCCAAACATCCTCTCAGCTCTGCCTTTCCCATCTCCAAATTCCAACCGAGGCTTAGTCATGATCCCTCTCTCAGTCGGTGCAACAGAAACAACGGAGTCATCGTCATCGTCCCCGTCGAGTGCCTCGACCAAGGCCTTCTTGATACTCTCCAAGCTCTTCTGATCGTGGATCTTGTTGCCGCGAGAATCCGTTACGAAGAACGTTTTGATAAAATAGTCTCCTTCCAAATCTACGGTGTCTTTGTCGATGCGTAGACCGAGGACCTTGAAGACGCGCGTGATGATTTGAAGGAGACCGATGCGGTTACGCGCGCGGATGACGAAAGCAGTTGAATTATCGTTATTTTCAGGAGCGGCGGTTTCGACGGTCACTGAAGTGGATGCATTGTTTTCAGATGTGGCGCGAGGGTGATTGGCGGCGGAGATAGTGAGTGAAAGAGTGTTTCGATGAGGAAGAGTACGGAGAATTGGGAGGAAAGGTACGTTTTTAGAAGGAGATGATGTGTTCGGAACGAGGATTGAAAAGGAGAGGGTAGCCATTGGACTGAACAACTGAGATTTTGCAGATTTACATGAACAAGAAAGAATGTGGATCAAAGTTGGAGGTTCGTAAAATATAGTGGAATGATAGTAAGCGAGGGAGATTGAGGTCAGTTGATAACCATGAAATATGTTTCAAATTTTTGCCACGTTAGCCAATTTAAGTGGCTCAGCCAGTCAAATTGTCGCCCAGATAGGAAATATCACGTGCAGTGCGGATCACTTTACCTTTTTTAACAAAATTTGGCGTATATTCCTACGCGATTATGAAAGCAAGTAATTTTTTAATATGAAGATAATACAATAACATAAATGGTCGTTTAGTTCGAATTATGTTACGCACAATAAATTTTATATAATTCTTTATATTTAACTTTTAACTTTAAGATTTTAAAAAACTTTTAACTTTAAATATTAAGAAAAATAGTGAAATAATAATAATTAAATTGTGTTATAATATGATAACTTTTATGTTTATATTTTATTTTAATATGAAGATAAAGGATTACTAATATAAAGGTAGATCTTTAAAGTCCTGAATTTTTTAAAAAATAATTATATTTTTCTATTTAATTAGGTTTATGTACTTGAGAAATTGAATCAATTAAATTATTGAATCGATGGATTAAATTAATTAAGTTTTTTTTTGACTAATTTTGATCATTAAGTCTTAATAGTTTCACTTCAGATATTACTGCAACATAAAACCACTACAATTTTACCATGTGACATTTACAATTTTTCTCGAATAACATTTTTAATAACTTTTCGAATATTTTTTCTTCTAATTTTTAGTTCATTTAAAGAAATGTTTAAATGAAATAAAAATATTTCAAAAATTTTAGTGATAACACCACGACAATAATAGATAAAAAAAATGTTTAATTTAATCAAAGAGATTAATTGATAAAAATTTAAGACATAAAGATTTACCTGAATACAAAAAATTCAAATTTAATTAATTTTTTAAAATCTAAAAGTTTAAGACACCCTAAACCCTATATAAATTATTGAATTTTAAGATATATATATATATATATATATATAGAATGTGCAACATTTACATTTTGTAATTTATTTTTTTAACAATATTTACAACTTAAAAGAAGAGGGAAGAAGTAAATATTACTACTGAATATTGAATTCAATATTAAAAGGCATATATAAGATATCAACGGAGATTTAATCTCTTAGTCCGTTGACTTTTGTAATTTAAATTTTATTTTAAAACTACAGTTAAGTAGATAATAAACTCATCTTAGAATTAACAAGCTTCATATATATATATATATATGAGAAAAAATTTAATATACGGTCGTGTAAATTAAAATGTACACAATCCGTATATATATCGGCTTTCAAATTTTTACTACCCGATGGCTGAGGGCCAAGAAAAGGTCCAACTATTGGTCTGTAACTGTAAAAACTAACTAATGAAATGAGAGGTAAGTTTTGTTTGCTTTAGGAATTAGGAACACAAAATCGGGAGAAATCGTGTAGCTCCTTGGGCTCATTATCTGGAAACTTCCACACCCTTCTCGTCATTTTCATTTGCCTTCCAGACTTATCTTCTTTTCCCCTTCAAAATCAACACCAAACTCCTTCGAACACCGACTCTTTCTTGTATCTGATCAAAACTGCTTTCAATTTTCTTTACAATTTTTTTTTTTTTGCGGCAAAGCAAAACTAAAGCAAGAATAAGGAAGATCTGCCAAAAGAAGTACGAGGTAGAAGAAGAAGGAGAAGGAGATGGGTGTTGATTATTACAAGATTCTGCAAGTTGACAAGAACGCAAAAGATGAGGATTTGAAGAAAGCTTATAGGAAGCTTGCCATGAAGTGGCACCCTGATAAGAACCCAAATAACAAAAAGGAAGCTGAGGCCAAATTCAAGCAAATCTCTGAAGCTTATGAGGTTAGCTTATCTATTTTCTCCCCTTTTTCTTTTCTGTTATTTAATTTTCTTGGTTCTTGTAACTCGAACGAAAAACTGGGTTCAAATTATGTTGGGTTCTTTCTCTTCATTTCAAATTATAAGATTGCCTATCAATTCAAATCTTGATCTTTACATGTACAAAAGTCTAAATTTATGGGAGGAAAAATGACCAACCTTTACGTTTGCAGGTTCTGAGTGACCCACAGAAGAGAGCTATCTATGATCAGTATGGTGAAGAAGGGCTAAAAGGGCAAGTACCACCTCCAGATGCCGGTGGACCTGGTGGAGCAACATTTTTCCAAACTGGAGACGGTCCAAATGTGTTCAGATTCAACCCCAGAAATGCTAATGATATCTTTGCCGAGTTTTTTGGGTCTTCTAGCCCCTTTGGGGGAATGGGCGGCAGTGGGATGAGAGGTGGCTCAAGGGCATTTGGTAGCATGTTTGGTGATGATATATTCAGTTCGTTTGGTGAAGGAAGGCCAATGAGTCAGAATCCTCGTAAAGCTCCTCCTATTGAAAATACGTTGCCTTGTAGCCTTGAAGATTTATATAAAGGAACCACAAAGAAGATGAAGATTTCTAGAGAAATTGCAGATGCAAGCGGGTATGGATGTCTCCCTTTTCTACTTTTGCTTTTATCTTTTTTCGTGTTCGTCTCATTAGTTTGAAATGTTCATTGGTTTTGGTTGATGTCTTTCTAAAGCAACATTAAGTATCTATTTACTGAACCCTATATATTTCCAGTAATTATTGGTAACTTCAATGATGTATTGAAATGCTGATAACCACGGCAGTAGTACTAGGTTACTTAGAACATCCCATACTGATGTTTGCTATTTGTTGCAGGAAGACATTGCCGGTGCAGGAAATCCTGAACATCGATATCAAGCCTGGTTGGAAAAAGGGAACAAAGATTACCTTCCCCGAGAAAGGAAACGAACAACCGAATGCAATACCTGCAGATCTTGTTTTCATAATTGATGAAAAACCTCACAGCACATTCACACGCGACGGCAACGACTTGGTTGTCACGCAAAAGATATCGTTGGCTGAAGCATTAACCGGCTACACCGTTCATCTTACAACATTGGATGGAAGAAGCCTGACTATCCCAATCACCACCGTTATACATCCAAACTATGAGGAGGTTGTGCCGAAGGAAGGCATGCCGATTCCAAAAGATCCATCAAAAAGAGGTAACCTGAGAATCAAGTTCAATATTAAATTCCCGACCAGGTTAACCGCAGAGCAGAAATCTGGAATCAAGAAGTTATTGGGACCGTCGGGTGGACTGTGATGATCATCATTTAGGTAAAAGAAAAAAATATATACGATCAGTGGAAGGTTGTATCTGCTTCTGATCATTCCACAACCCCTCATGGACAAGGATGCAATGCATGGTTTGCAATATTTACTATTAGTTTGTGGTTTTTAAAGTAATGCATTTGTAATTCAGAAGAATAAAGCATCGAGTCTGTTCTGTATTGCTGAGAAGAGAAATCAAAGTGACCATGACCACGAATCCATATGTTATATATCATGTTATACACTTTGGATTTTAATCATGCAAATCCCTCCCTTCGGTTGAGTATTAGGATAAAGAATTACATTATTGTTTAAACAAATCAACAAAAACTAATCCTATATTAATATTAAGTCGCTGATAATAAGCAAATAATACGAAGAGTGAAATGGAAAAGAACAATGATGTAATGCACTAGAAGTGGCTACAGGGAATACGAGTGATAAGGTTCCTGATGGAAGCCAAGAAATAGGATGTCCAATCCTGACCTGTGGGCTGAATATCATGTCTACCAACGCAAATACCAATCTGAATCGGTTTCGAACCCTTTTTGAACCAGAAATATGGGCAAGATTCGTCCTGCAAAAGCTCGTTTTGTTTTTGAATTGCGACCGTGCAAGCAAACAGCTAAAATGTTGTCCTGAATTGTCCATCAATATAATCAACGAGTCGCAGTTTGATCTTCCAGACATTTTGGATCACTCGCTTCATTTCACCACCGCGTTTTCTAAAATATGTTGGGAATCTGTTTTTTCAAGTGTTGTTTATGTAACTATTATTTACACCCACCAAATGTTTCGATAAAATGCTCACTCCAGCAATCGGAGGCATTAACTTTTCATTATTGTATATGAAATTTCCTATGTATTGTTTGGTTCTCTTTTCCGGCTTGTTCAATAAATTTAGAGGTACTCAAAGTGTATTGTCATGTTAAATTTAAAGACAGAGTTTGCCAACATGGTGTTTGGTACAAGTAACTCGCAACTTTTGATCAAATACTGCAACAGCTACAAATACTAGTATTGGCAAATCCTACTTGAGGGGTACTTTTCCTTCTCCTTGTACCTTTAGCTGAAGTTTTTCTCAATTCTATTATCCTGTTACGGTGATCCCTCCTTGGCAGGTATACAAAGTCTCTGCTAAGCAACTGCATTTATAAAGGTGGAAATAAACATTTTATAGTGGAGGTAAAGGTTGGGAAGAGAGTGAAGAGATGGCTTGCAAGAAAAGAAACCAAAATATAGAGAAAGGAATATTCCACCATTCCCGAACAGGGAGTTTTAGTTCCATGGCGCAGTTACCTGTTGTGTTGTTCATCATGATCGTTATGAAAGCAAAGCTTGTAAGAGAGATTTAGTGTGGGGTTTCTATTAATCAACATTAACGAGTAAATTTGATTCCAAAGGGAGAAGTATGTACCTTTTATGGGGAACTGGCTGTCATTGGGGAGCTTTCCCATTTGTCAATTGGTTTGTTTTAATATTATTTTCAGATACTGTAAGTTACTGTCTCTGTACTTTCAAGTAGATAAGCAAAATTCGACTCGAGGCGAAAATACCCGACTCGTCTTGACTCGACTCGAAATTTCATAAACTCGACTAGAAAAAATTTCAAATAGAGTTGTAAAATAGAAACTCGAATAACTCAAAATTTTTAGTAATTAATGGATTTATTTTTAAATTCGAGATTGAGTCCCTCAATTTTTTATTATATATATATACAATGGAATATATAAAAATATGAAGAAATATATATATATATATATATATATATATATATATATATATATATATATATATATATGCATATCTTATATGATTAGAGAAAGTGGTTCAAATTGGAATCAAACCGTACTTATAACATGATAAATAATTATAATTAAATTTTTATAGAAACTGGAAATTCATTGGGCTTACAGTTCTTTTAAAACTCGTCTCTGCAATGAAAATTTTTCAAATAAAGTTTGAGTTGTAAAATATGACGCGTCAACTCAAATAACTCGAAATATTTTAACTCGAATTGATTCGATGGAACGTTGATTATTGAATACTAGAGCCATAGGTTGCACTTTATAACCTTCAGGTAATTATTGGTGAATTTGTGGGGTCCTCTAGGGTGGATGGGAATCCTCGATTGTGCACCCATAAAAAGCCCAACTAGTAGTTTGGCAAACCTAGTCGATTTGTAATTAAAAAAAAAAAGACCAAATAAATAGTAGCATTCTGACATATTGGGCCTTCTCCATTAAGGACCAACAAGTTAAGATGGAGCCGAATACACATTGGCTAAGATTCTTCTTATTTCTTTCTTTCGGTGAGGACAAAAGCACCAAAAGAGAAAGAAAAAGATTATATTAAGCAAGTAGATGAACGCTATATAGTTTGATTAATTAGTAGGTAAAGTTGTATATAAAATAATTAGTAGGTAAAGTTGCCGTATCTGTTAGAATTAGGCTATAAGGTCAGGTTAAGATGACACGCGTAAAATTGACTACATATTTATTCAGTTTATCCAACTCCTAGATTGAAACAAACTTTTCAACATCTCTGATCGTAAACAAGGTGGAAAGCCCCCCTGATTTCTTTAATTCACAAATGTGATGTTATTTTATAATAAAATAACATGCATAGAAGATAGGAAAAACGCTAAGAAATATTTTTATAATGTTGGTTAAGGTGATATTTAAAATATATAAAAATACAATGATGACTTATTTATTAATTAATAAAAACAATATACTAAATATAAAAAGCTTTTCTAAAACAGTAAAACTCAATATTAAGACTTTTTTTGCTATTGAGGTTGGAAATCAGGGTTGGAGGGGGCACAGCCGTTTTGAAAAGCTGAAAAATTTAACTTCTATAAAACGCTCGTTTGAGGGCTAAATAAGGTGGACAAATGCCCGTTAAATATCAAATTGAGAGTTATTTGGCGAGTTGTTGAGGGTCAGAGGGTCGTTGAAAACACTGGGCACAACTACAAGCGAGGCCTAATACTTGTTCACGGGCCGGACAATCGTTCAAATTTGAAAGTTTGTCTGAAATTTGAAAAAAATTAGACAAAAAGTTTAGACAATCTAAGTTTGATCCAATCTATTTTATAAGTTTATAATATTTTATATTATGTTATGTTATTTTTAATAATTTATATCATATAAAAAATAATATTATAATATATGAAATTATAAAATGTGTTAAGTTGTCCATGTATAAAATAGTAGCAAATAAATAAATTTAATGAAATAGAACTAAATAAAATATTAATTTAAAATTAGAACATTTTTAAATAAAACAATAATATAAACAGTCCGAAAATAGGTTTGGACTATCCATATATAATATGAGCGGGTTTGGACAAAAAATATACATATTTGGGTTAGGTTAAATTAAACTTAGACAAATATAAAGTGGGTTAATTACATACATAAATCAGATTTAAATCTATCCGACCATGAACAACTTTAATCAATACCTATAATTATAAGGGTCGGTTAAACCCAATAAGTGATCTCGCCTTCTTCTATGGGTTTGGAGATGTTTATTTTAAGAGATCTTGTTTGTTTTAGCGTTATTTTCATATGATACATTTCTGTCTCTGTAATTTTTAAAAGTTAAGAATATGTATGAACAAAAAGGGATCATGGGTCATTGAATGATAGAGTCATCCATAGGACCAAACAATAAAAAAACACTATCTCATTATTTTTTCAAAAATATATTTACCAATTTGGCATTCACTCTTATTTATTAAGGATGGAAAAAATAATGATATGCCTTATTTTTTTATTGGCTAAGATTCTTATTAGCTTCTTTTGGTGAAGACAAAAAAGCATATAAATTTATCGTATTATATTATTAACTTGTAACACCTTTAGACAATTCAAAACAAACTATAAGAACCGGTTAATCTAACCATAGTTAAGTTAGTATTAAAAATATATACTATTAACATCTTTTATCGATGTGACATTAATTCAATGATAAGAAAAATGTTCTAGAAACTTTGAAATCACGGATTAAAATTTCATAAGATTTGGTATTAGTTAAAATTTAGTTCTAATTCATTTATACAACCTTGATTGTTACAGAGTTGTTTGTATTAGTTAAAAAATGTTGTGGACTACCATGTGTTTAAGTGTTTGAGTTTTGCACTAACTAATCAATTATATTTTTTATTAGTTCGTGAATGCGATTGTAAATAGCAATCTCTCGACCTTTGCTACCTTTACATAACTGTAGTCCACAGTCCATACAACACAACCCATTGTCCAAAATTTTTACTTATTATACACGTGCCATAAATGGGATGGGTTGTAAATATAAAAGTTTTTTTTTGAACAAAAATATAAAAGTTATTTGAACAAAAAAAAAAAGTAAATATAAAAGTTGGACAGTGACTCATTAAACCACGCCTCTTGCATGCCTCGGGTTCCTTTCATCAAATATAATATTGATACTTGTTACTCAATAAATATAAACTTACAAATTAGATTGGTAATTTTGATCAACAACCTCTTCAAACATAATTTAGCTCGTTACTTTCGGTTATCCAAAAGTATTTTTATTTTTCATAAATGTTTTGAAAAAAAACAATTTTGGGTGACGTCAGTTTAGTGACATCAAAGTTTTTTTGTTTAAAATTATTCAAATCATAAATTTATTTATCCCAAAATGGCAATTTGGGTGGAAAAACTGGATATCTACAATGTAACGACCACAAGCTTTCAAGAAAATAGTATTTAAAAAGAAGTTTTTGTTTACTGTAGCTCTTCCATTACCATGAGTAATTGAAAATGATTGACAGCGAAATATATAAGGGAAGGCAGAAAAGGAAAAGAAATATATATGTAATTTTGTTTAAAATTTGTTCAAAAGAAAAGCTTGAATTATTGATTTCTTTTGGTAATCATTCTAATATTTAGTTTAGAATCTGGTCCAAAATGGTTATATTTACCTGTCTGCAAGCAGCTTTCACACCACAAATATAATGTATTATTTTGGACCATTTTTAGTGTTGTCTCAAAAAAAATAAATTTTAATATGTAAAAAATAATTGTTTGGATCTTATACCCTAAACTAAAATACATCTACTATAAATCAATTTAGATTATTCAAAATAAAACTTTAAAAAATCAGAAAGACAACAAAAAAAAAAATATGAGAATTCGGGATTAATGGATCTAATCATAACTACCATTAAATCAACAAAAGCTTTTCTCTTTTGGTTCGGCCCATCAGGTAATCATTCTAATATTTAGTTCAACTTTAATTTGAGTTTATATTTACCATAAAAGCAAATCCCATTAATGTTTTCAAACCGTATTCTTCATTCCTTTGGTTAGATGAAACCAATCATCATGATTCCCAACAATGGCTATTGCTTCAAATTATGTGATCAAGATGCACAAATAACAACGCAATCAAAATGGTCCCTAGATCCTGACGTTGTTTCCTCTAAATTTTATGACAAAACTACATAGGAAGCTGTCAATGTCTGATCCTCTGTTGTTTTTTTTCTCTAACGTATGATTATTGCTTCATTAACAAAAAAAAAAATAAAGAAGCAAAAGACAAATTAGTGGTTATAACTGAAATATTCTGTGTATTTGTAACACTAAAGCTTTTGCTTCACAATTACTCCAATCATGAGAGAGATCAGGGGAAAGCTTAAAAGGCTACAGTAATTGTAGGTTTTGTGATGGTGAACTTTCTCAATCTGCAATAAAATGACCCACATTTTATTGCAAACAACTTATGCACAAACAAGTATGCATATATATATATATATGAAAGAGTGTATGATCCTTGACGATTATGGATTGGAATTCCTTTTTTTTTCTTTCTGGAAATGAGATTCCCCTTCAGTCTCTAGTTTCTGCATTTTTCTGGTACCGAAAAGATAACTACCTCAACTACTTTTTTTCCCTCAAATTCTGGTGATCTACTTGGAAAAGTCTCAAAGCCGATGAGGCAATGACCTTACTTTTATAAAAGGCTTAAATGAAAAATATGTGACTAACGTATACATTTTTTGAACTTTAGGTACTTAAAGTATTTTTTAATAAAAATAGATGCTCAAAGTTTCAACCGTTATAATTTTAAATGCTTGAAGTTTCAACAGTTGCAATTTTAGGTGTCTGGCCATTAAAAAGTGTTAAAAAAACATGTTTATTTTTTTCAAAATTAAAAACTTAAAATAGATTTTTTTCGTAAATTTCCAAAATTTTGCAATTTTTACAAAATAGTCCCCAAACCCCTAAAATCTCCCAAACACAAACCCCCAAATTGCTGCCGCTTCCGCCACCGATCGCCGCTCCTAATCCTACCCCTCTGGTCGCCGGACCTAGCTGGTCGTTTCTCCCATCACGCCGTCGTTAAAACGATGAACGACGTGGCAACCGAACGTTGAACGCGAAATTAACGTTCGACTGTCACGCCGTTCGTATATTTTGGCGACAAAGTGATGGGAGAAACAACCGGCTAGGTTCGAAGACCAAAGGGGTAGGATTAGGGGCGGCAATCGGCGGCGGAAGCGGCGGCAATTTGAGGGTTTGTGTTTGGGGATTGTTTTGTTAAAATTGTAAAATTTTGGGAATTTATGAAAAACTAAAATTTTTAAGTGTTTTTCTTTAAAAAAAATTAAAAAAATCAAATTAGTGTCATATGTTAAGCATTGATTGGTTAAAAAAATTAACATCCATTAACTGTCAGGCACCTAAAATTGCAACTTTTGAAATTTTAGACACCTATTTTTAAAAAAAAATACTTTAAGCACCTAAAAGTTAAAAAATATACTTTAAGCACTTATTTTTTTATTGAAGCCATTATAAAAAGCTTAAAAAAGTAATACCCTTTTCTCATCCATATGTTCAATACTTTTTCTCTCTATGTTTTACTAAATTTGTTGTGAATGTAAGATTCAAAAAAATAATAATTTATGGGATGTTAATTCTAGAGGGTGTGTTAATTCGGTTCAAATTCATAACAGTTTGAGCAAGGATAGACCTAGAAAAGTTGGAGGAGACTCCCTAAAAATTTAAAATTTTTATATAATTTAAAAATAGATATTTTTTATATATTTCCCATTGATAATTTATTTTTATCTCCTTAAAATTTTATAAATTCGACACCACTAAAATTTTATAAGTTTACTCTCAAATATAAAATTATACATTCGTCTCTAAATTTAAACAAATTATACACGAGAGCTGTAGAATGATTTATGTAGCACATTGCACACACCGATTCCGTATTTTGTAATAGAATTATTATATTTGTGTCGCATACAATCCAAGACCAATAATTCCTGCTTTCTTAGCCTATCCCTAGATTAGGAATTTAGCCTTTTCAGTTCTATTTCTTGTCTACATGCTCTCTGCATAATCTATCATATCATACCCAGGCAATACTCATATAAGTAAATTAAAAAAAAAACTGTTTCAACAATAATAATTCGGAATGCATGAGTATTGACTAGTAATTTCTGAGACAATTTTTTTAATATAATTTTTATACAATTAATTCATATGATCACCTGTATTTAATAAATAATCTCATCATATATATTTGTTTCAGTGTTTTTTCAGTCGTGCAGGAGAAAACAAGCACTCGCAACTCACAAGCAACAACAATCCATCCGTAATACAATAATAATATACAAATACTAGTAAATGCCAATTTGCTACCACGTCAGTAATTTGTCCATCTATATAGAATAGGCGGTTGACACTTTTGTCGTCAATTTTAATTTTTGTACCGAAAGGAAGAAAAAGAAAGGCCATAAAGGCCAAATTGGATGTCTTGTCAGGCATAGCTAAGAAAATCATATCAAAACCAAATTTAATTACATGGGTTTATTCGTTTAACCACTACTAATATTTATTTTAATATGTGGTTGCTACGTATTTAATACTCTCTCTGTCTAACTTAATATATTTTTTTTGTGTTTTGAAATTGTCTCACTTAAAATGTTTTATTAAAAAAATCAACAACTTTTGTAAGGCACATTTTCTTTTATACATTTTTTAGTTTCTCAACAAAACAAAATTCAACCTTTTAAGGATAAAATTGTCGTTTCAAATATTTTACATCATATTTCTTACATATTTTTACACAATTTTTTTAAACTGTGTAAAAAATTAATAATAGACAAAATAAATGAGAAGGAGGGAATAGTTAGGATGATGCGAGTGTTTGTAATGTTGTTGGAATCTCCTGACAGCTCAATAGTAATAGTTAACGTGGGATTGTTTGTTTTGCCTCTAGTTCAGTCTTTCGTTTTCTTAAGTCACGTTATAAACAAGTTCGATTTTAATCTAATAATCAAATATTTACCGTGTCAAATTATCAAAAATATAATGCTTCATTAAAAAAAATAAAAGTGAGAGAAGAACGGGGCATGGTGGGAATGGAAGAAATATTGAATTGTATCATAGGAGGACAATTATGATTATGGTTTAGGAACATACTCAAATGGGTCGGAGCCACCCTTGCCATTACTAAACTCCTACATCTTTTATCAGACCTTAGTATAATTAATAAATGCATAAACTTGTTACACAATAATCTGATTAAACCATCATATGTATTTGTATAAAATTTATATATTAATTATTGGTGCGATTACATTTTAGTATACGCTCATATTATTTTGGCTTAAATGAACTTTAGGTGCCCAAAGTATACAATTTTTAAACTTTAAGTGCCTAAAGTATTTTTCTGTAAAAATAGGTGTCTAAAGTTTTCAAAGTTATAATTTTAAGTGCTTGGTTGTTAAAAAAATTTAAAAAAATCGTTATCCATTTAGAATGCGACACGTATCATTTTTAATTTCTTTAAATTATATATTTTTTAATAATTTAAAATTTTACAAAAAAAATCTTGAATTTTTGAAACTTTATAAAACAATCCTGAAATCTTGAAATCCTAACCCCCAAAATCATCACTATTGTCGCCGCCAGCCGTCGTCGTCGGCCTCTCCTTTCCGGTCGCTGGAGCTATCCGGCCATTTTCCCTCACTCGCCGACGTCGGAAATCGGCGAGCGGTGTGCCAACCGACATTAAACGTCGAATGTGAAATATCCACTCGATTGACACACCGTTCGTCGGTTTCCGACGGGCGAGTGAGTGGAAATGGTCGGATAGCTCCGGCGATCGAAAGGGTAAGGCTGGAGACGGCGGCCGTCGGCGGCAACGGTGACGATTTGCGGTTTAAGATTTATGGGGTTTTAGGGATTAAGGGACTAATTTGAATATTTTATAAATTTCGGGATTTTTTAAAAAATAATTTTAAAAGTTTTTTTAAAAATAATCAAAAAATAACATCCATTCCACGTGTCGAGTTGTAAATGGATAACGTTTTTTTAACAACCGGGCACCTAAAATTCTAACTTTTGAAACTTCAGGCACCTATTTTTACAAAAAAATATTTTAGGCACCTAAAGTTCAAAATAGTTTGAGCACTTATTTTTCATATAAGCCTATTATTTTTTATCTCTTTAATAATGTATATGTACTTTGCACACACAAACATTCAAATCTAAATCTTCTAGGATAAACATTATTATTTTTTCACTAAAATTACTAGATTCGATTTTATACATTAATTAAGTTTATACATATTTTGACACATTTAATATTATTTATATTATTGAATACACACATTTAATATACTAGTTAAATTATTTGCTGCCGCGCCCTTACATTTAGAGTTTAAACCCTGCGAATTACATCCTTTTCTCTCCATGTTGTCTGCGTGATTAGATACCTCAAAGTTTGATTGGTCCCACTCAAATCTTGTCTAATGGGCCCATAGCCAGTACTTTTTGAAAAATGCTGTGATCTGCTGTCATGAGGTTTAGCTAAAACAGTTGTAGCACTAGGGTGTTCTTCTTTTTGCACTTTATTATTTTGTTTATTTTTTTTTAATTTCAGATCATCATGGGGGGGACTGGAAAGAAAAGAAGGTGCTAAGTTGGGTGTCTGGTGGTTGTTGGAGCACTAAAGGTTTCGACATTTAGACTAGGAATATGAAGCTCATATTATCTCATTGACTTGTAAGTCTTCCTATTTTGTTTTTATTTGGACTACCATTTTTGCATGGTTTATCTTCCTAACTTTAATCAAATCATCAATCTGAAAAAAAATAAAATTCATTTTGAATTAGTGAAAACCTCAAAATTTTCATGCTTCTGTCTCATATTTTTATGAAATTATTATATAGTGTGTTTTCCTAAATAATCAAATTTATTTTGATAAAGAAAAATCAAATTTATTATATAGTTAATAATTCTTCTGTCTCATATTTAAATAATCATGCTAGATACTAATGAATATTCAGTGAAGAATTTTATTTAAATTTATGTTGAAATTTAAAATAGCCAGTGTTGTTTATACATCATCAAACATAAATCGAAGACCATCTCAAAACATGTTTTGCTTGTAACAAAACATGCATTAACTGCTTTGCAGTAAGATTCTGGGGAATATTTGCAGAATGGAAGTAGTTGAGAGCTGACAGACATTACATTGGAGTTTAGACATGACCTTTACTCAAGACAAACATGCTGGGACAATATCTTGTGTCTTTCAGCTTTAATCGAGAAAAAAAAAACATAATTGTATCCCACAAATTAGAAATTACCCTTCCAATTCTTTGCAATGGCTTCATTCTTTTTGTTCATTACAGCAAATCATATTCACAAATCTTGAATCGTAATCATTTGAGATATTAACAGAAAAATTAACAATTGTTTTGACAAAAAAACATTTCATTTTTCAAAATTTAAATTATTTGGTCGGACTCACATAAAATCTCAAAATATTAGGGTGGTCACAGTTTATAAAAATTAAAAATAAAGATTAATTTATAACAATTAAAAAATTTAAAGTCAAATGTGCGAAATTTAAAAAATTTAAAGTTAACATATGTCAACCTTAAACTACATGTACATCCGCTGCTAGATATACGAGGATTTAACAACACTAACTCTTATTATTTTACTCTAATCCAACATCACATTTTTCAGTATTTATTGTAGGCCTAATTTTCTTTTATTGAACATGTATTGTCAAAAGAGAATAATACTGAACAAACCTAGTTTACTACATTCACGAGTTTAACCATATATCAACGTTGACAATTAACCAATTTGCTGAAAGAATAATATATAAACTGAATATTTTTCAAGACCAAACTGAATATTTGCCCCTTCCAACCCCGCTTTCAAACATTCATGTTTTGCTCCTCAAACTAAAGACGGATGCAAGTGGAGGGTGGGAGGGGCAATTGCCCTCCTAACACTTATGGTTTAATTATATTTTAGGTCATTGATAGTTTTGAAACTATTTCAATTAAGTTCTTGCCTCTCCCGAAATTGTCTCGTATAATTTATTTTTAGGACCTTATCAATTTTAAAATTAATTAATTTAAGCATTGATCCCCAATTTTCATGGTTTAATTATTTTTTAAGATATTTTAATTTTAAAATTAGTGAAATTAAATTTCAATTCCTTTAATCTTTATAGTTCAATCACTTTTTAAGATACCGGTCGTTTTAAATTTAAACAATTTGTTCTCCTCACTATTCCATTCTGGCTCCGTCTCTACTCTAACTCTAGATCCTGACTCCATCATTAGGCATGTGATAGCTAATTAAGAATAATGTACTAATTCCAAAACATCACAAGCGAAAGCAAGTAGAGCTACTTGGGGGTACAGAAAAAAGGATTATTATTGCTCATTATTACATGGATCTCCCTGTGTAAGGAAGTAGGCACGTACTTTTTTTTTTTTGAAAAAGGGCACATACTTATTGAACAAAAAACTATAAAAATTAAATTGTCTTAACTACTTGTAACTTGTAAGATTGCCACAGTTATGGTTTCGAACTAGATGCTCAGTGATCATTGAATGCTATTGATAAATTGTTCACAATCTTTGAACAAAACTATGTACAAATCGACCATAAATTGTCTCATAAATGTTTAGCAAACATATATCCTACACAGTTGCTTGAATTCAATGTAGATTTTACATTAAAAGATTTTTTTAAAAAAATTGACCATATTTGTGAGTTTGACCAACTACAACCTTTTAAGTTAATAAGATTTATTAATTGGTCCTATATTACTTCATTGAAAAAAGCAAATATTAAGATTTTACAGTATTTCCTCGAACATCAGAATGCCACTGTGCAGGGCGAATGCCGGGCTTATCGCCCTTAGTGGGCAGTCCACCCGGACGCCCACCATCATCAACTACGGGAGTGCACTCAACTATTGACTAAATATTGCTTTTTAAGTAAGCGTTCATTGAAAAGTGTGTGAAGAAAACACCCTATAGTCAACGACAACTCGATATGTGCGTTGTCAAATTGGTTTTCCAATGTCTTCACAAAATTAGAGGGTGTTTGGTTTTAACTTTTGTGGCTACAATTTTTTTTTTTATATTTTACGTTTATTTTTTTTTCAATTCTAGCAACAGCAGAATTAATTATATATAATTATGAATATGTCTGACCAAACTTTCCTACCAGCTATATTACTAGCTACCAATATTAATATTCACCCTTGTTTATGACTCTACCCAACTCTGTGTTACATTTTCTTTACGTTGGATCAGAAATGATGAACATATATTTACTCCATAAAAATCTGAGGTTGGTTCATAAATTTGGCTGTTGGGATTCATTTTAAATACTAGCAACTAAGTGCGTGTTTGGATACGCGGTGGAGGCCAAAAATTTTGATTTAACGAAAAAATACGCCTCTGCCTACATATTTGAAAGCAAAAATCTAAAATTAATTATGAACACCAATCATGATTTTGGGAAAAGTAAGATAGAAGTTACTTTTGCAATTGATCGTAATTTTTACACTATAATTTTACACAATCGTAATTTTTAAGAAAAAAATCACAAACATAAATCACGTTACTTTAAAATTAATTTTACACAAAATAAATTTTATAAAATCACGATGATCCAAAATCATTCCTGCCACCGTAAACCCATACACACCCTAAGTGCATGTTTGGATATTCGGTGGGAGGCCAAAAATCTCAGTTGATCAGAAAAATATATCTCGATTGCCGTGCCAATTGTTTGGAAGTAAAAATGCAAAATCAATTACGGACACCAATCGTGATTTTGCGAAAAGCTAGGGGAGAGTCACTTTTGCGATTTGTTGTGATTTTTACACAATCGTGATTCTTAAGGAAAAAAACTCCAAACATAAATCACGTTACTTTAAAATTAATTTTACACAAAATCAATTATATAAAATCACGATTATCCAAATCAATTCTACCGCCGCAAAACCAAACACACTATAAAAGAATGTACATTTAATAGCCTTAAAGTATCATACTTTGTTTAAATAAGCTCTTATACTTTATTTACATTTAAAGAAGTCCTTGTTCTATGACTTCCACTCTATAAGTTTTTTTTTTTATTTTTTACTTTTATACATGTTCATATATAAAATTTTACGAATATTTAATTATAATATCAAACTAAAAACTCAAACACATATGATTAAAACTCTTTTAATCTATCAATTTAAAAAAAAACATCAAACTAAAATATTTTGGACAATAAACTTAATTTTTGCAGAGAAAAGAAACTCGTGAAATCATTAAAACCACATTATAAACTTTTTTGAAGTGATGAAAATTCATTATTTGAATTTATTTCCCAAAATAACTACCGGAATAAAGCGAGTCCAATAATTAATACTTCATATTAAGTTAGCCTCACAAACAAACATTTTATAGGAGAAAGTACCATTGTGATTTTTAAGATTGCACTTGTTTGTTTTCACTTAATCTAGAAAATATAAAAAATGATTGAAATTCTTTTATATACAAAGAAATTAATTGCAGGGACATCTTACGGTTCTAATTGAGTTCTACAGTTACTGTAGTGGTTTAATTCTTATTTTTTCTGTCTTCTCTTAAATATTCTGAAATCCTGTGTCATTCATTAAAATCCTTCTGAATGATCAAATATTAACTTTAGTCATCAGAACAATTTTTTTTTCTATTAAGACTAAATTATTGGACCATTTACTGGCATCACGATTCTGATGTTACATAATTCCAACTCAAGCTATTACTATTGTTGAATAAAAAGGTGGAATTGGATTGTGTTGCCCAAATAGGTAGGAAAATATGAAATATTAAGTAGATGGGAAAATGCATTTACTTTTCTCTTTCTTGAAGTTAACCTCGAGCTTACATATATAGAAATCAAATATTATTACTTGACGTAGAAACAAATTAGATATAACTACTTGCTTTTATAATTTAAGGCGGATGGTTCTGAATTGTCTTACTTGTTTGAAAGCATTGAATGTTAATCTTGGTACATTCAAATAATCACCATGATTTTTTCTGTTTAAAAAAGTCAAAACCATCCTTTTCTGACAAAACGTTAATAGTAATAATTACCTTTGCACATTTCAGTTTTCTCCCCACCATGATTCTGCTTAAAAACTCACCTCTGTTTTTCTCTCTCCCCACTCTCTGTTTCTCTCTGTCTCTCGCAATGGCGAAACACAATCTTCCTCTCTCAAAACCCTTACTACTTAACTCTTCATTCCGTTGAGGCTCGACCCATATATTCTCTGCAAATCTCCACTTCCTTCCTCATTCCTTTCCCTCTGCAAACAAAGAAACACACAAGAAAAAATGCTGCTCCTTTTCGTCTCCTTTCTCTTGTTCACCTTTCCTTCACCTTCCCTTTCTCTCAACCAAGAAGGTCTCTACCTTCTCCAAGTCAAAGCTTCCCTTTCCGACCCTGATTCCGCCCTTTCCTCATGGAACCCTCGTGATCCGACCCCATGCAACTGGCGTGGCGTTTCATGCGACTCTGCCACCGGCTCCGTCACTTCCCTTGACCTCTCCAACGCCAACGTCGGCGGCCCTTTCCCCACCCTCCTTTGCCGTCTCCAAAACCTTTTCCTTCATTAACTTGTTTTACAACAACATCGATTCCACCATCCCTTCCGATATATCCACGTGTCAAAATCTCGTCCACCTTGATCTCTCCCAGAACCTACTCACTGGTGAACTCCCCACACTTTGGCTGACCTTCCTAACCTTGAGTACCTCGATTTAACTGGTAACAATATATCGGGAGATTTTCCCGATTCATTCGGGAGATTCCAGAAGCTCGAGGTTTTGTCGGTGGTTTACAACCTTCTAGACGGTACAATCCCAGCCTTTTTAGGGAACATTAGTACGCTGAAAATGCTCAATTTATCGTACAACCCGTTTAGTCCGGGTCGGATCCCCCGGAGCTTGGCAACTTAACGAACTTGGAGATTTTGTGGCTCACGGAATGTAATTTAGTCGGAGAGATTCCTGACTCGCTGGGCCGGCTCAAGAAACTCACCGATTTGGATCTTGCCCTTAACAACTTGGTGGGGAATATCCCGAGTTCGCTTACTGAGTTGGTTAGTGTCGTCCAGATTGAGCTCTACAACAACTCGTTGACCGGTGAGTTACCTTCCGGCTTCTCGAATTTGACCAAGCTGAGACTACTCGACGCGTCGATGAACCAGTTAACGGGAACGATTCCGGACGAGTTGACACAGCTGCCACTTGAAAGTCTCAACCTATACCAGAACGACTTTGAAGGGACTCTACCATCGAGTATCGCCGACTCCCCAGCTCTGTACGAACTCAGACTCTTTCAGAACCGACTCACTGGTGAGTTTGCCCGTGAACCTCGGCAAAAACTCACCTCTAAGATGGCTTGACGTCTCCAGCAACCAATTTACTGGCCCTATACCGCCGAGTTTATGCGAGAAAGGGACCTGGAAGAGCTTCTAATGATATACAACTCGTTCTCGGGGCATGTACCGTCGAGTTTAGCAGAGTGTCGGAGCCTGAACCGGATCCGGCTCGGGCACAACAAATTATCTGGTGAAATTCCCGAAAGGGTTCTGGGGTCTCCCTCACGTTTACTTACTTGAGCTAGTTAATAACTCGTTCTCTGGTCAAATTGGGAAATCAATTGCCAAGGCAGCGAATTTGTCTCTTTTAATCATATCTAGGAACGAGTTTAATGGCTCATTGCCTGAAGAAATCGGTCTAGTTGATAATTTAGTTCAACTTTCAGCTAGTAACAATAAGTTTAGTGGGCCGTTGCCTAAAAGCATAGTGAAACTTGATGGATTAGGGATTCTTGATCTTCATGAGAATGAGTTGGAAGGGGAGTTGCCTAGTGGGATCGAGTCTTTGAAAAAGTTAAACGAGTTGAATTTAGCTAAAAATGAGTTTTCAGGGAAGATTCCTGATGGAATAGGGAGTCTGTCAGTGTTGAACTATCTTGATTTATCGAACAATCAGTTAACTGGGAGAGTTCCTTTTAGTTTGCAGCATTTGAAGCTTAACCAGCTTAATTTGTCGAATAACTTGTTATCTGGTGAGTTACCGCCTTTGTTTGACAAAGAATTGTACAAAAGTAGCTTCATGGGGAATCCTGGTTTGTGTGGGAATATCAGTGGTTTGTGTGTTGGGAGGGATGGAGATAAGCATAAAGGTTATGTTTGGTTGTTTAGATCCATTTTTGTCTTAGCTGCTCTGGTGCTTGTTGTTGGTGTGGTTTGGTTTTACTTCAAGTACAGGAGTTATAAGAAAGCTAGGGCAATTGATAAGTCTAAGTGGACTTTGATGTCTTTTCATAAGTTGGGTTTTAGTGAATACGAGATTTTGGATTGTCTTGATGAGGATAATGTGATAGGGAGAGGATCTTCGGGGAAAGTTTACAAGGTGGTGCTTAGTAATGGAGAGGCTGTTGCCGTGAAGAAGCTCTGGAGAGGCGTGAAAAAGGGTTGCGAGAGCATAGATCTTGAGAAAGGTCAGGCTCAGACTCCAGTTCAGGATGATGGGTTTCAAGCAGAGGTCGAGACTTTGGGGAAAATTAGGCACAAGAATATTGTTAAGTTGTGGTGCTCTTGTACTACCAGGGATTGCAAGCTTTTGGTGTACGAGTACATGCCAAATGGTAGCTTGGGTGATTTGTTGCATAGTAGTAAAAGTGGTTTGCTGGATTGGCCGACGAGGTACAAGATCATCGTAGATGCAGCCGAGGGGCTTTCTTATTTGCATCATGATTGTGTGCCCCCGATCGTGCATAGGGACATCAAGTCCAACAATATCTTGCTGGATGGGGATTTTGGTGCAAGGGTTGCTGATTTTGGAGTTGCCAAGGTGGTTGATGCAGCTGGAAAGGGTGCTAAATCGATGTCTGTCATCGCTGGTTCTTGTGGTTACATTGCTCCAGGTTAGTTGCTGGATTTTTATCATCATTCTTATAATTGAATGTTGCACTTTATTTATTTTCATTGCTGCTATTTGGTTTCACTAAGCTCTTTGAATGCTCAATCAGAAATATTTCAAACACTGATAGTCTTATATGTACATTTGACTGATATTTTTCCTTTAACTGGCCGTTGCAAATATTTAATTGCTTCTGAAGTTATATTGCACTCTAATCTGAACTAAATCTTCCTATGGAACTTTTGATTCAGAGTATGCATATACACTAAAAGTGAACGAGAAGAGCGACATATACAGTTTTGGAGTGGTTATCCTTGAGTTGGTGACAGGCAGACTCCCAATTGACCCGGAGTATGGGGAGAAGGACCTGGTAAGGTGGGTCTGCACCACTCTAGACCAGAAAGGAGTGGACCATGTTCTTGATTCCAAACTCGATCCTTGTTTCAAAGACGAGATATACAAGGTCCTTAACATCGGCCTCCTTTGTACCAGCCCACTTCCAATCAACCGCCCATCAATGAGAAGGGTGGTAAAATGCTGCAAGAAGCTGGTGCTGAGAACCTCCTAAAAACTGCTGCTAAGAAGGATGGAAAATTGACTCCTTATTACTACGAAGAGGGCTCGGATCAAGGAAGTGTAGCATGAGAAGAAAAAGAAAACGAAGTTTTTTCTCATAGGTTTATTGCATAAACAAAGACGAATGGAAAGGATTGTGCAGTGTGATGCGCCTCTAAATTTTTCTGGCTCTCAGATTTTGGTCTTCAATCATTGTACCCACTTGATGTTTTGCCTTGCAGGTTGGTTTAGTGGGGACGGGGTAGGGTTTACAATTTTCACATTGAGAGAGAGAGAAGAGGCAGATTTATTAATGAGTTCAATGTACACTGTAAATCTATTAAAAGGAATCTGGTTCTCTCTGGTTTATGCCTGGTTTAACTGTCTGTCTGATAGATTTTAAAGTGGTTTTATGCTTCTGTAACTTTGTTCGTCAAATCGAATTGCAATAAATCCGTTAATGAAGTGGTTGTTGGGCTGGGTAAGGTACGTCCTAAATGCAGGTGGGGCCTAAACCATAGCTGTGTATTGTTGGGTCTTTACATCATTATTGGAAAGGGACTATATCGACAAGACAAGACCCATAGCTGTGTTTAAGACAGCGGCCTTAGGCTGTTTAATTTTGTCTTGTTCCGTTTGGTTGGTTGTTTTACTTGTTTGTACCTCTTCAAAATAAATTTATTACAACCTTAAGAATCATTTCCGATGATTTCAACTGTTTTAATGCAACATTAAACGTACACCAAATCCCCAACTGCCACTGCTCTCTCACTTGCTTTGCAGTGATCCTTAATTATTTGGTGAGAATCAACTAACTCTCTGCAATTCAATTTCCTGTGAATTAGCCAAACTGGAGGGTACTTTCTGCAAACAAGATAAACCCAAATTTCAACATAATGGGGGCCGCCATTTAAGCATTTTTGTTTCTTCTAGAGTTAGGCCAGACTTAGCTTTCAACGTATAATCAGCTGCTTCTGTTTGGTACTTCTCGCTGGTTTTGTTACCAAAACAAGGAACATGGATCAGTGATTAGAATAGTTCAGACTAAATTTCTTGTTTAGTGCAACAGTAAAGGGAAGAAGGTAGGTGGGAACATCTCTGCAGACTGCAAATGAATTTCTTGATAAACAATTATCAAATATCACTTTACGCATCAAGTTTATTATTATTGTAAACTCTTCCCTAATTCATTCCTTTGAGCTTAATCATGTATGCAAGATGTACCCTAATTTTCTGTCTTCAATATTTTGTGGAAATTTAGCAAAATGTGAAAGAAAAGGTAAAAGCAGTAGTCAGTTCAGTGCACGTGTGGAGGGTCTGAAAATGACACCCCTGAAAATCTTTGGGATTGGCGTAGGCCTGTCCAGGAGGGGGGGGGACCATAGTTGAAGTCTCAAATCAATATTCCTTTCCCTTTTATTTTATTTTAGGGTCCCTTATCAAAATATAGGCTTTTTTCAGGGAGTTGGTTTCTTTTCTTTGTTTTGGGCTGTCGTTAGTAGTCCATTACTGATAATGGGTCAATCTCAAAGCAAACCGCCAGTCAAGAAGCCCATATGGGTGAGCTAAGTGTTATGTTTGATGTTGGCCCTTTTAGAAACTTGCTCTTTAATAGCGCCTTGAGTTGAGTTTCACTACACTCGCATTTTATTTCATTTCATTTCACAATAGGAATACTTAATATTTAAACTCAAAATTAAATATGAATTAAAGATATATTTATAACGCAAATACTCACATTTTATTGTTTTTGAAAATTTTTTATCTAGAAAAAAAGAGAGGAAAAATATGTTTTTAATGGATATTAAACCCACAACTTAGGAAGAAAAGAAGATTGTCAACCAGGTGATTTACTATTGCACTGAAGCTTTGTTGACATAATATATTATTAAATTATGGTATTGTTTATAAAACATAAATACTCCAAAAGAAATCTTTTTGTAGCAGTTTGAAACAAACAGTCTAAATTACATTGTTTTATTATCTATCTCTCTATTTCCGAAATTCACATCACTTAGTATATCTTATCGATATTATTGATTATAATTTGATTAAATTTTTTTAACAATTTTTATTTAGAGGAATGGAAAAGGAGAATTTTGTTCCTATTAGGTCTTGAACTCACAAAAGTGACAATTGAGAGCTTTAACTACTTGCTCTAAAGATTGTTGACAATCTGATTAAATTTTTTGTAAGAGTTAGTTCGATATAAATTTTAATAGAAAAAATAAAATAATTTTATTTATTTAATTGTCTTTTCACATTTATACAAATACTCAAAATAAAATAAAGTAGACTTATTATTTGAGATTCCTACGCATGACCCTAAATATAAGTAAGTTTACCATTCCACCTTTTAAAATTTACAAATATAGTTTTTATGTGCAATATATATATTTTGTTTTAATAATGTTTATTATTAAAATGTGTGGTTGCGTTTGGTATCTTTATTATTAAAGTCTTGCATATATTGATACAAATTTATAACACCGTTATGAATTGACAAGGAAAAACCATCGAATTTTGATATTAACACTAAATAAATAAAATTGTGGTGGGTGTGTTTTGTATATAAAAGCTCAGTGCCAAGTTTTTCCAAGTAGTATAAATTTGCTGACATAAATAATAATATTAATTAATTAATGATACAAGCAGAAGAATCTAATGTTAAGTAAACAATGGTGATTAAAAATTAGAAGTATTCAAAATGCATGCCACTGGATGGAGCTACTTCTTCTACCAAACTCCGAACCACTTCATTTCACCCATATAGGTGCAATCAAGGTTGACAAAATGCTACCTGCATTTGTTCTGCTTTCAATCACTGGTAAATTATTGGTGCGTTTCCTTTATATTTTGAAACCAAATAGAATTATTTTTTTGGATGAATGTGTTCTTTTTCCTCTAGTTGTGAAGATATTACTACAATATAATATATGTTCATACACATTTTTAACTCTTTGACAATGCACACAAACCTTGTAGACAAAGTGATATGAACCCTCCTAATATCAACATCGTCCTCTTTTTGTGTCATAATTTGTTAGATTAACTTTATCCAGGCTAAACATGGACGGACAGCAGATACTTAATTAGTATACTAATTAAACAAGTAATTCGTTTCTTAGTATTGAACCTGGGCACTTGAATATGTATGGAAGATGTCATGGAAGAGATGCAAAGTTGAAGTTACCAATCTGTTGTTTTCCGTATATTAATCAGCTTCAGATTTATTTTAATGCCATTTCACATTCTCAAGTCTGGACAAGAACTTGCTATCTAAGCCCCATGACAAAGTTAACGCAAAAACCAATAACCAATTATATCCGTACAATTGTTGGCTCTCACGAGTTTTCTCCATTAACCTAACATCGTTTCATTACAGTTTAAATCGCCTTTTGAAAGTATAACGAGAATTTGAATATAATAAAATTCCACTATTAGACATAATACAGTCTAAAAACAACATAAATATGTGAATTAATTAATAATATATATCAAAATTTGTATAACATCAATTCAAATATGATTAAATTAATTCTCGAAAACAATATGAATAAATTATTCAGTTAATTAATTGTCCATTATCTAAATTCAAGTCCCGTTCATACTTTCATTTTATAGGTGAAACAAAAATATCATTATTGATGTCTTTTTAAACCTCTAAAACTAACAAAAATTGTAAGACTTGGGGGGAAAAGAAGAAATACCAGCTCCTTTTACCAAAACTAACCCATTTTTTCAAAGTGTGTACTTAAACAAAGAACCTTTCCATTTCCCTTCATTCAACTCTTGAAAGTTCAATGTTCAAAGACCAATCCCAATTCCGCATATAGGAAGTAAGCCTTTCCAACACGTTTGTGTATGGAATGGACTAGACAACTAGCCGAGCCGAAACCCTTTTCTTCTTTCTCCATTCCTCCTAATCCATTTGAGAGGCCAATCCATAGTTTTTTAATTAGCTCAGAAAAAAAGATGACCTAAGGCCAGGATATTGCTTATGATTTGGTTCTGGTTCTTCTCTCCATCTCTCTTTTCATTCTCGGAATCGTTCTCATCATCATCTGCAGAAAAAAAACTCAAAAATCCGATCTAAAACACCAAGTGCTCCCCGTCAAGTCTTGTGCGATCGCGTATCAGTTAACCTACATAGATGCAGCGACGGATGGGTTTAACCATAGAAGAATCATCGGTAACGGCCGTTTGGGTACGGTTTACTCCGCCCTGTCGCCGAGAGGAGACCTCGTTGCGGTGAAAAGGATACACCCACGACTTGTTCTGAGCAATGCAGGATTCGGGTTTGCTTCAATAATGAAAACACTTTCTTTAGCTCAGCATCCTCACATAGTCCCCGTCATAGGGTTTTCACAAGCTCCGGGTGAGAGAATCATTGTCATGGAATTCGTCGGTACGGTGAACTTGGATTTCTATTTGCATGAAAATCCCGATGGCGCTTCGTTATTAGATTGGAACAGGCGTTTGCGAGTCGCAGCCGGGGTGGCCAGAGCGATCGAGTACTTGCACGAAGGGATGGCACCAAATATAATACACGGATGTATCAAGGCATCGAACATATTATTAGACGTGAATTCGTTGCAAAGTTATGTGATTACGGGCTATCGTTTTTGGCCCCGAAAGAGAACAGAAGGCTTGTGGGGTACGTTGACGATGAGTATATTGGGGGGAAAGGGGAGGCGGTGCTTGCAAGGAAAGCGATGTTTATGGTTTCGGTGTGGTTTTGTTGGAACTTTTGACCGGGAGGAGAAGTGAACAAGGGTTGCTTGTGAGATGGGCATTGCCATTGATCAAGTCCAAAAGGTTGAACGAACTGTTGGACCCTAGACTTGTAATTCCTTCGGACATAAAACCTCTTCTCAGACTGGCTAAAGTAGCTTCAGCTTGTGTTGGCAATTACAGAAAGGATAGGCCTTCTATTCCTCAGGTGACATCCATTTTGAACAATTTGGAAGTTGAGGTATGTCATTAGAGTAAAATTTGTCAATTTTGAAACATGGGAACTGTTTTTTTTTTTACTTTGATCATCAGATTGTATACACGTGGGGTGTCTTCAAAATGCGTGTAAGATAAGAGTTGGCCAATAAGGGGGGAATATTCATTGAATTGTTTCCGTGTGGAAATGGGGGATTTTCATAATTAGCTGGTGGAAGGGACCCTTTTTTTCCTTTTATTTATATGTCTATCAATGAGTTCCTTGTTGTGATTACCAGATTTGGGGGACTCTGTTATGGCTACATCATTTGACTAATACTTGTAAATTGATTAATCATTAAGGAATTATTTGTGTTTAGTAATAATCGTACGATCTTGTTTATAATAAAATAATTTTGGGGACCCAATGTCTTCTTGATTGGATTTTGATTGATCTTATTGTATCCAAAATATTGTTGAATTGGATCAATCCCTATTTTTCATTAGATTTTGTTTGTTTTGTCTGTTGTATGGTAAAATTATACCCATTTTGTTTAACTTCCAAACATATATTCTGTTTTGACGATTTATTCATTATATAATAAAGCTTTCTCAAACTTTGTACACATGTTATTTGAAAATTGTAGCTGACGGCAAAGGAGTGGATCTAACCGATGCAAACTTTTTAATAAATTAAAATTCAATTCTGAAATATCATTTTTTTTAATTTAAACCCAACAAGTATCTCAATGGAAAAGCGGATGATCTTCATCTTAAGAAATATGGATTCAATCGCAATGTCTGCAAGATGTATACATTACCAAATAGTTAAAGATATCTATGAACATATACTACATTGTAATCACATTTAGATTATTCAAAAAAAAATCTTAAAATTTCATTCATATTACAAAACCTGGTTTAACAAAACTTATTATACGTAAAATGAGCGAAATTTTGGCAAATTGCAGTTCAGGTGCAAACCCTTTTAGAGTTTAGTTTTTACAGATATTATGATGATTTATATTCCACAGGTTATATTAGAATTTTTATTATGTCTATTTTATTAAAATGATATGTACTTTTGAGCAACTTTTAAAATTGTTGAAGAAGAAAATATAAATAGTAGTTGTAATATCTTTGTCAGCCACGGACCGATGATGCAGTTATGATTCGGGGGATTTTTGGTATAGAAGGAAATTTTGTAAGGCCCATTGGAGGCTTAGCCCAAATAATATACTTACCAATTGTGCTAATGTCATAGTCCATTTACCTCTAAGAAATAAAATTATGATAAATCTACCTTGAAAAATGTAAAAACACATTCCATTCCTAAACAAATATCTAAATCTCACTTTCATTATACTTCAACTCATCAATATCAATATAATAAAGCAATATGCGTTGCCTTATGACACGTGTATATATATTAAATATAATTTAAATCAAATATTAAGATAAGTGTCATAGTCTATTATAAAATCAGTTTTATGACCAAAGATATATGAACATGTATCGTCTTCTCAAAGAATTCTTTCTCCTTCGTATCTTCATCATCATCTTTATTAAGTACTCTTTTCATAAATCTTTTACCAACTTAACGCCCAAGTCAAACATCTTTTTAAGTTAAATACGAATCATAAATTTTTGTAAGAGTCAAATGTAATTTTACTACTATTATGTCAGCATTTATAACATATATTAACTTATAATTTCTACCATTTTAAAGGGGCTAAAGACCCTTGCCAGCACCCCTTTGCACTGACTTAAGTGTTGGACAGTAAGGGTGAACAAATAGTCAATTAAACTGAACTAATTAAATAAACCACACCAATTTATATTTTGATTTAGGGTAAAACTTTGATACACAGACTGTGTAAAATTAATTTTATACAAATCTGTGTATTTATACTATAAAAACTTAAATTCTAAATTCCTAACCCTAACCCTAAAAAACCAAACCTAAACATTAAATTCTATACACTAAATTCTAAACACTAACCTTAAATTCTAAACCACACAACCTAAACCCCTAAACTTTAAACCCTAAACTAAAACTCTAACTCTTAAAACTAAAAAGCACGTGTATACCGTGTATAAAAGTTTTTTCCTTTGATTTGTTTGGTTTCAACGGCTAATTTGGTTTACAAAAACTTGAAACAATATAATCATTGATTAAATTAAAAAATGATATATGTCCCTGGCCAGCACCCTTTACACTAAATAAACCAGACTAACCAAATGCACACCTATAGAACATCCCGGAATAGAAGCTCTAATACTAATGTCCTCTTGTAAGGTTACTTCTTTAGATGGTTAATATTTGCTTCGGGAAAAAAAACTTGAAAGCATCTGAAATCATTTCACCTTTCTTAAAGAACATCTCTAAACCTGGTTCATAACCAAAAATGTGTACAAACAATACAATACATACGTAGGTACATACATAGAAGTGATCTTATATATGGAGGTTGACAAGATGGCATCATCACAATTAGGGGGTGGAATTGGGTAGGGAATATCCAAAAATCGTAGGATCCAAACCGACAGGAATGGAAATAACCAAAATCTTCACCCAAGTGGACGGGGACGAGAAAGTTTTATCACCGAAGCTCAAATGGGGATGGGATGAGGACAAGGATTGCTATATCCGAACAGTAAGGATAACCGAATCGTAGCCATATAAATAATCGTGAGGATCCCAAAAATATCCGCAAGGATCTCAATATTTTACAAGATTTTTTAAAAAATATTTATTTATTTATCTGTATATCCCTAATATATATCTTAATAAAAAAATTTAACTATATTATTATCATTTAACTTTCTCTTAAACCTAGCCATACTCAAGTTTCTCAAAGCGTGATTTTAAATTGAATATACGAGCTTATTTCAAAGCTCGCCGTCTATTAATTAAGATTTAAAACTAACAACATTTATGGTAAGTTTGAAGAGACCATGCAAAAGCTTTAGGGGGTGGAAAAGTTAGAAGTTGCAAAGAAGTCGTTGATTCCTGTTGAAATGTAATGACATTGAAGAAAAAAGAAAATAAAAAAAAAACACTACTTTGGAATGACCTTTCAGTTTCTGTGTTGAAATCTTGGCCCCCGGAGTAGTAGGAATCAAATGCTTGAAAATGATGTTTATGTAACATGTTCTGCCCATACTGCCTTTGTCTCCCCCCTTCCCCATATAACTTAGTTGGGATGCTAATGTTAGTCCTTTGGTAATTGGTAGACTATACACTCATTCTCAAATTTTATTTTATGCATTTCTTTCTCACTGGATTTTTCTTTTCTTTTCTTTCTTTGTATGAAGAAATTATTTGTGTGGAGCTAACTGCAGGGAAACAGATCAATAAAAACAACCTTTATTTTCTTCAAGCAAAGCAGGCAGGGAAAGCAGATCCATATCCTTAAAAAGTTGAGAGCTTAATGAAGAAGTTTGATGCTGTTGCGTGGCTTCGCAGACAAGCTCTCCTGTCTCAAACTAACAGATAACTGAGATATGAAATGTGCTTAACTTTTGGTTTTGATGTATTCTTAACGTATTAATAATGTATATGTCGAATCATCTCATTAAAATCTCTTAAAAATTACTGATAGTAAGAACAAAAATTATATTTTTTTAGACATTAACTAATTCACTGACAAATGATGTAATAAAATATTATGTATTGGTCATGTGGGCTTTAATACGATACCAGTTGAAATTTGCGTGAAGAAGTGTGATTGCCCACGGTCATCTACTTTTTTTTTTTAACTCTCTTCCAATATTCCTTCTCTCTCAGCCGTTTGATCATCTTCAGTGTTTTAAGAGACAAATTATACGTGGGTATATTTATGTATATAATACTCAGTTTTCAGAAACGTTGTAGCTACGGTAAGGACGAAACTAAACATTTACAAAAGGACAAAATGAGATTAAATTTTTGAAGAGGGTCAAAATAAAATTTTTATTTTTTAAAAAATATTCGATTATCTTTGAGAAAATAAATTGGCAGGGGCCCATACACCCTTTTGGCCCTGTGATGTTTTTCACCCATGGCTACGTATACGATTTCATTGTCCTAGTTTCTTCTTCTAGCTAATCATTTGATAATTATCTTTACTAAATAATTAAAATATGGATTATAAGAAATTTAAGGGATAGAGTTTAAGGCTCTTAAAAGGGATACGTGTGTCGTGACAACTTTAAAAGTTTAATTATGAAAAGAAAAAACTTTCTACTCACGATTTATCAAGTAATTACCCATAATATAAATATGAAATAAAATATATAAATGTATTGAAATATATACAATAAAGCATTGAGATACAAAACAAATTATATATGAAAATATAAATATCGTAAAAAAAATAACGAAATTATAAAACATAAAACTTTATTAAAATTAATATAACTAACTAAAAATAATTAAATAATTTCTGTATTTACCTTTGCTAAAATCATGAGTTTATTGAGCCAACTCTAAAACCTAAAAACTAAAGATCATGTAGTTTTAATTTATTTATCGGTGTACCATTTAAAAATTAAGTGAAAATGTTAAAATTTAATTAATAGAATTTTTTTTACCTCTTTTCAATGTCTTTATTTGTGCCCCATACTAAAAAAATAGTTCGGGGTTTAAGGTTAGAGTTTAGAGTTATAGTTCAACGAATTATGGGTAGATTGTATTTTTAGGGTTTATGGATTAAAATTTAAAATTTAGAGTTAATGCTTAAAATTTAATTTTTTTAATGTTAGACATAAAAAAAACACCAAAAAGGGTAAAAAAAAATTGTCCAAAACTTAATATCAAACTCTTTTTCATTTCACTTTGTAAATTAATTACATAACTCAGAAATATATGGCAGTAAATTAATTATATATCACCAACTTGAAAGGTTGGAGCGGGCCATGTTACATATGAGAAATATATTTAAGAGTCTTTACATCACATTAATATTTTTCAATTATGGCTAGGAGGGGAATTTTCAAAACCATTATTTCATATTGAAACTTATACATAAACCATTAATAGCATGTGCAATGCAAAAACCAAATAAATAATAGGAAGGGGAACTTTTATTTTTTTAAAAAAAAAATCTAATTTATTTACACGAGTTAATTTAATTACTTGAATAGTCGTTGACACATTAAAATATATCAAGATTTGAATATTACTGACATCAGTTATATTTATATGAAAATATAAACCTAATAGAGAAAGAGAAAAGGCATGGCTTGCTTAACACATGAAAAGTTTACGTGAAGAAATGGATAAACGATTGCTATACAACAAGTTGGTGCAAAACACCAATATTTTGTTACATTCAACTTTGTTGTTTCGTATTTTCTATGCTACGATATTGTACAACTTCACCTATTTTTTGTGTTATAGGCTTCAATAATACTCCAGTTTGACATTGGAGCTAATTAACAGAGCTTTCTCACGAGGTAAAATGTCTTGGGAAGAACACCTATAGCTTGTCTTCTCCACCCAACTCTCGTTACTATTTCGTTTTTTGGTATTAAAAACAAAATAATAATTTGAAATACAGATAGAAAAATTATTGAGATTTTAATCTCAAACTTAATGAAAATTAAACTGATTTGTTTTAAGGGTTCAAGTAATTAGAATGGTTTAATGTTAAGACCTAGCCGGAAAGCAAGGTCCAGTACTACATTTATTCTGTTACACAATCGTATCTACATTAGTATAACAAAACTTAGCGTCCAAGCAACATTTATTATATTTTTTATATTATTCGTCTGAAAAAAAAGAATTAAAATGAATAAATCCCATTCTCTCCTTTCTATTATACCCTCTTCTTCTTCTTCTTCTTCCAAGACCTAGGAGGATATAGCAGACATCAGCTATATACTCTCAATCATAAGCAGAGAATTTGAGAAAGGGAATTAAAAAAAGCGTGGAAGAATTAAATTCCTTTGCCAAACATCAAGAAAGAGAAAGTAACTGAAAACGTGATCTAAAAGAGACAATTCTGGCTGTTCTTGTTTATTTTTATTTTTATTTTTATTTTTATTGTTTTTGTTTTGTTTTATGTTGTAAATCTTGCTAGAATTTTCGTATGTGGGTGTTTGACAAGTGGGGAAAACGGTGGAACCGGACATCAGCTTTGTGATGGGAATAAGACCAGCAGCAAAAGAAGAATTGGAGAGATGGCATGGTGCAATAACCCAGACGATGACACGAGAGCTCTAAACATAGTTACAGCCGCCGCCACACAAGAACCCTCAGTCGCCGTCGCCGCCACCTCTTCCATTCCCTACACCAGCATCCATGAAATCCCAACCATTATTTGCCCTTCATGCGGTTATAACATACCCTACCCAGATCAGGTGCATGTTTTAACCATAGTTTATGTAGTTTTTCTCCCATGTGGTTTGATCTTCTAATTATATCTTTTGTGGGGTTAGACGGGAATTCATGATTTGCCAGGGTTACCAGCGGGGGTGAAGTTTGATCCAACTGACCAAGAAATTTTAGAGCATTTAGAGGCCAAAGTAATATCTGATCTGCGCAAGCTTCATCCCTTGCTTGATGAGTTCATTCCAACGCTGGTAGGAGAAAATGGGATTTGCTATACTCATCCAGAGAAACTCCCAGGTACTTTGATGCTTCAGTTTTAGCTCAAAATTTCTCTTAAATACGTATATATCAATTTATGCATTCGTATATTCGTTTTGCGCACCAGCAATGATCTATGTTGGTATAGATGAATTTTTGATGAAAACGTAAAGCCTTGATATATTTTTTGAGAATCCAGTTAAGTGTATTGCAAGGAAAGTACCTAAGTTGGCTAATAGTAGCTGCCAAGCATGTTTCTTGAGTGGCCTAATTACGTGAGATCCTTTGGTTCTACTTTGATCACCACATGTTTTGTTAGAGACGTGATTAGGCCTACATATTCCTTGCTAGCTTAATCCTAATAGAATTTTGTTAGTTTCAAAGTAGTCCCGATGCCAACCCTCATGACCGCTTGTCTAAAAGACTATGATGGGTGGGCCATAATCTATGAAATTACATTATAGTGTGTCTTAATTTCGATTCCAAATGGACCTAATGGCACAGGAGTAAGCAAAGATGGCCAAATCCGACACTTTTTTCATCGACCCTCCAAGGCATACACGACCGGGACAAGGAAGAGAAGAAAGGTTCACACGGACGAAGATGGGAGCGAAACAAGGTGGCATAAAACGGGCAAGACCCGAGCAGTGTCGGTTGGTGGGACAGTAAAGGGTTTCAAAAAGATCCTGGTGCTCTACACCAACTATGGCAGGCAGAGGAAGCCCGAGAAAACAAACTGGGTAATGCATCAATACCACCTCGGCAACAACGAAGAAGAGAAAGATGGAGAGTTAGTGGTTTCAAAAGTTTTTTACCAAACTCAACCTAGACATTGCGGTCCAAGTAGCAGCGACAAGTACACCACGCTCGATAGAAAGCTTAAGAGCCCAATTATGGCGCCCAAGAGTAGTAGCAGCACGGGTCTCGTTGAATATAACAATCCTTCTTTTGTTTCAAACGGTGATGGGGGGAGTCACCACCACAATAGAGAAAGCCCACCGCAGCTAATCCCGAATCTGGTTGTTCAAGGTGATGGATCCTCGCTTATTCGATTAACCTCAGATACAAGCAAAGGGAGACTTGAAAGAAAATAGCAGCAATGGGAAAGATGAGCAGCCACGACAGGGACTTATTTGGTTGTCGTTGCTATGTAATAGTCAAATAAATGATCAGATTGTGATTTTTGCTGAGGAAAGGGAGGGGAATACGGAAGAATAAGGTGAATGTCTTCTTTTCTTCAAGATTAAAGAGTCGGATGCTTTGGAAGATTTTCCCTTGGATCTTGATCGCAAACGACTAAAACAATGTAGCAGCCATAATATTTATATATTTTTGACCTTATTTTATCCGTTTATATAATGTTTGTTGACATGTATATATAGTAGGACTGCACAAAGATGACTCCTATAAAAACTACTACTAATAGTACCCACAGTGTTAATTAGGTATATCATTTATCTGTGCGATTGTAAATCTGAATATTTCGTCTAGAGTTTGTTCTCTTAACCCCAACTCTGGATTAATGCAAATATCTATATAGAATTTGTTCTTGTTCGTAGGGGTGACGATCCAGTCGAGTCGAGTCAAAAAATTTTGAGTTATTCGAGTTGACGCGTCATATTTTACAACTCAAACTTTATTTGAAATTTTTTCGATTCGAGTCGAGTTTAATAAATTCGAGTTGAGTCGAGTTTTTGAGTTCCTATAAAAATTTAATTATAATTATTTATCATGTTATAGTACGGTTTGATTCCAATTTAAATCACTTTCTCTAATCATATAAGATATGCATATATATATATATATATATATTTCTTCATATTTTTATATATCGGTATATATATATAATAAAAAGTGAGGGACTCATCTCGAACTTAAAAATAAATCCATTAACTACTAAAAATTTCGAGTTATTCGAGTTTCTATTTTACAACTCAAACTTTATTTGAAATTTTTTCGAGTTGAGTCGAGTTTATAAAATTTCGAGTCGAGTCAAGATTTGTCGAGTATTTTCGCCTCGAGTCGATTTATTTGATTTTTTTCGAGTTAAGCCGAGTCGAATTTTGCTCACCCCTACTTGTTCGACCATCGTAGAAAGAAGGAACTCAAGAAGAACAGCGGAAATCCAAAAGTTAGCATCACACAACCTATTTATAATCTGAAGTAACTGCTAATAACAAGTTTGAAACGGCCCAACTACTCACTAACAAACAATTGGTTACAACTGAAGCTCCACAATGCAGAACAACAGTAGGCTAACTGATCTCTATTACTAATAGTTCTGCCATTAACTTTCGATTTCATAAACAAGATTAACTACTGATGTAAAGTACTATTGGGGCGACATCATCTAAACGAAGAATTCATGCGTTGTGTTGTCAAACATTTGACGCTTTGTTGGGTGAGGATCATCGGTGGTCCGAAATTAAATTAGCAGATAGTGATTGGAACACATTTTACTTGATGGAATGAAAGTTAAATCGTAAAAAATGGTGTCGTTAAAGGCTTAAACCACGCATTAACTCAATTAAGCTTTTAGAGTTCCTTAAGAAAAGAAGGATTGGCGTTGGCGGATTGCGCTCCTCTTGTTATAAAGTAGCCAGGGAAATGTCATTATCGGAAACAAAAAGGCATTTCCGTTTTCACTTGCATCTCCGACCCACCTCATTTTGTTTTCTTGTTTCATACATATATTAATTCGGGTCAGCCAGCTCGATTACAATCAATGGGTTAACTAACTATCCACTTTTATACGAGCCAAAAAAAAAAAAAAAAAAAACAAGCTCGAAACCAAGAGACAAACAGGAATTCCCCTTTTCTAAAAAATCAAATGAAATGTTATACTATAAAAAGATCACATGTTCTTGTCTTGCGGATAAAGCCAATGCCAAATCCTGAGTAGTACAGGGTATAATCTATGTTACCAAAACAGAAAGTAGTTTTAGATATTTTTTAAAGTTTATATATGTCAAGCATATATAACAATACAATGCATGTGGGATAGTGAACTCGAAAGCTAAATGTCAATGTAGGTTGTCAATACAATCATAATAAATATAGATTCAATAATTACATTCAAAAAGGTGTTCGAATCTTAATTTGGTTAAAACTATTACTATTATAATATAAACACATAATATTTTCTTATTTTTTAATAGAATAAACCTGGAGTGTTTAGACATTGTATAATGTATATTCCAGCACCGTGTTTTAGTAGTCCAATCATATATGAATACCTAGACTTTAGTCATTCATCCAGGGCCCCGCCCACAGCATGATAGGGGCCGCAAATGACGATTGAAGTTTTCCCACCAATATAACAAGTTGGAATTGAAACAGTCAATGACCATAAGAAGTTTCTAAAATATCCTCATTATCCAAATGGTTTACGTAACATAAAGGAGGTTAATAGTGGCCAAATTGGCTACAGGGGCAATACATATGATTCCAGATACAAAGGTGTTTAATCTAACACGTGCTGTTTATTTCTTAAACGTCATATTAAATTTTGAATCTGAACAACTAATCAGATTATTTATTTATGTTGGGTTGGGTTGGGGGACGAGATTTGTTAAACAGAGGAATATCTTAGATTTTGTGTAGGAGATTTGATCACAAAAAGAGGCCTCTAGATTTTTACCTACATCTCCACTTTGTTGCTTAGCAGCTAGACTTGTGTGACAGGTGGCAGAATGGGAATTCACATGCACAACTGCCCATCCTTTGAAGTAGGCATCGGTCACATGCCAGCTAACCAAATCTAGGTGATGTAATTTTTTTTAACAAAAGGTGATGTGATCATGAAATTAGTTAATTTGTTCACTGCATCCATCCTCATGCAGCCTTAATCAGATATTTAAAGTAAATAACCGGGACAAATGCTTATACGATATAGATAACGCTATAAAATTATTGATCCAACCATTCATATCATGGAACTGGTTCGATGTAAATTTTACTAGCTTATTATTTTTTTCCCCACATTTTTTTTTTTAAAAAAAGTGAAGGAACTTTATTCATTCGTCAACACCAAAACATTCTATGCACCCAAAAAAAGAGAGTCTGCAGGACATCACAAAACAGGCTGCAAAACAAACAAAAGCAGAGACATGGTAGAATATGCAATACAGATACATAGCCCATATCGACATCACAATGTAGACAACAGAGGAACCGGATCAACCCCTCGCATCCTTCCTTTAAACACTCAAACATTCCATTCTGCAGAGCATTATAATCGGGTCCAATTCACAGAACTTGCTTTGCATAAAGTAGGTGAAAACCATAGATTTAAATAGATGTTCACAACTGCAATAGCGGCAGCAGCTCCGTCTGAAATCACAATACTACAATCATTATGTTCACAATAAAATCTGTTATTAAAAAAATTCACAACCGTAATACCCGCAATTACAATAAACTCAATATGACTGAAAATATAAATCCCAGCGAAAACTATGGCAGTTGACTGCTTGGTTTTATTTGATTTTTTGGTTAATTTTTTGAAAGATAAAACAACTCAATCTCGAAAGACTTTCCTAGTTCAGGTTTCCCTAGTAGAAATCCATGTCCATAATCCTTCATCTTCAAACATAACATATCGACAAAAAAGAGGAAAAAAAAACCCAAAAATAATTTTATCCTCCACTTTTTTTTTGAAAAAGAAAGGGTAAATTACTAACTTGGCATGAATTTTACAATAATCTGAGTTCATCCTAAAGGACTCTTTTTATATGATGTAGGGATGTATAAATCCTGAAAGTGAAACCCTTTGTCTCTGTTTCAAATTCTCTACATGCATACAATTAGGAAATGATCCAATTCCTTGAAAGTTAGAATTGATGCATTTCTACAACGAAAGGAAAAAAAGGAAAAAAAGGAAAACCAGAAAAAACAGCAAAATAAACACAGTTTTACAAGTTCTTCTCATAGCCATAAAGCACCAGCTTCTTTCAAAATAGGCACCAATTCACCTGTAATATGCGTAGACATGACCCTATCCAAACCACCAAACAACTTCCCTCCCACGAATACAACCGGGAACTGAATCCCACCCCCGTTGATTATGGACAGTTCATTGAGCACGGCCTCTTCCTTCTCTTCGTCGAATTCGCAGACCGCCGGATTTACCCCAAGCCCTAGTAGCAACCTGTTCACGACATGGCTCATGCAGCAACCACGTCTACCGAAAACTATCACCGCATTCTCCACCACTAATTTCCTTATGCTAGTTTCGCTACCGTTTGTAACAAGTCGACGTCCCCCGCCATTATCAGCGCGTTCAGGAGAATTGTATAGCGGCGAACGGCCACCGGCGGTGGCAGCCATGTGTGATTTATAAGGAATTGCTTCTTGCATGGAATATAATAGTATATGAATTGGAAAGGGCGAAGCGGGGATTATATGGTTGTTAAGAGAGTGTATAAATGGGGAGAAGACTCTAAGGTCAACACCAGTTACGCAATCTGGTACGTCAAGGGGGGTTGGCCAACGTCACCGCTTGGTAAACGGATTCCAAGCATATTGCGAGGTTCCCAAATTGAGCGTGACCGTGACATTTCGTTTTTATCCTTGACAATGTGTGTCTAGCAGAAAATCAAGACGAGGACATTTATTTCTCAATGGCAATCCCACCTTCTTTCGCTCATATTGCATGCGAAAAATAAAAAGATATAATCTCCCAAGATTTGAAATTGTTAAAAAATAAATAAATTATTTACGAGGCTGAGTTAAGATATTGAAGTAAGCGGATGAAAGTCGTCTGCCCTCAATTATGCTTTTTTTTTTGTGTCCCACTCTAAAAAAGTGAATTTAGGATTTATAGTTACGGAATAGGAAATTGGGGTGTGGTATATTTTAGGGGGTAGAGTTTATGATTTAGATTTTAGGGCTGTGATATAGAATTTAATTTTTTAGTTTTTTTAGTGTTGGAACATAAAAAGGTGCATACTTATGAGGCAGGGGATTTTTGTTCGAATTAAACCCCCTCTAAAATGCGAGCACAAACTCAACTTTCTCCAAAATAGAAACTCTCTGCCCCTTTTTGTGTCCCTACTTATTGCCCTTACACTAAAAATTAAATTTAGGTTTTATAATTTAAGGTTAAGGTTCATAGTTAGGGTATAGAGAATTAAAGATATTCTTATAATTTAAAATTTATGGTTTAAAATTTAAAGTTAAAATTTATAATCTAATTTTTTAATATTGATAATAAAAAAGACACAAAAAAAGAGAAGATAATTTTTACCCTTTTTCCATCACCGACAACTTAACGGTAGAAAATAGCAATTACCTTGAAAATAAAAGGACAGTGACAAAAATTTACCATACAAATAGTATCTAAACGTCATTAATTAATTATTGATGGCATTCCTTTTTAACATGTGTACCTATTACAGATGCTCCAATTTACTAGCCATGTCAGCATGGCCACAAAATACCTTCCGGTTATGAGTCTATCCAATAAAATTAATCCAAAAACACATAATGATAAAAACAATTCTCAATAAAAATATAAGATATCAGATCGATTAATGGGGGAGTTTTCATAGCACAGTGTTGGAGGTGTTGAAGGGATAAGTCTGAAGTGAAATAAGAAATTAAATAAATTGTGTTTGGTCGGATAACGTAAAGTTTTCATGGACTCGTTGGACGACACATGGCATCAGTGTGGATAACATTAAAGATCCACCTGCTGTCATTTCCTCTCAACCTATCACCTTCATCCACGTGTTAGACCTGGTCATCCATTTGGGTGACGATTCATTATAGTTTGAAAGCTCAGTTGGGCCCAGCCTGACGTGGACCTCAATTTATTTCATTATTGAAAATATCGTCATCGGCTTTATTGTTTCAATATACGGGAAAAAAATCGGATAGCTATTATCTTTAAAATACATTTAGAAAAATACCACACATTTGGCACACATAAGTAGAATTCGTATTTCGCATAACACGTATTTAATATCTGTGTTTTATAAAACACGTATTCAGTCCGATGTGGCATATCTTATTCGTTGACTTTATTTTTAATATGCAGTAAAATGAACCCGCGTTGGTAGGACGCGAATTCAACGATATTATCAGATGAATCGTCAGGTATTTATCGCAGTCAAACGAAACGGTTGAAATATTAATGACCGCGTTGAATTAACGAAGAATTCACGTTGTACAAAACGCGTATTTCTGTATATTCAGAAATTCGCGTATGACATAACGCGAATTTACTTAAACACGCATTTGAACCGACGCGGGTTCCAGTATAAATAGCCCCCCGGTGCCCCCACAAAAATCACACCAAAACAAAAATATTCTCTCTCAATCCCTTCTATAATATTTTAGATTCGCGATAATAGAGGGCTCTCTGATAAGGTTGGATCATAAACACGTCTTCGATTTTTGGCGAAAAAATATAAGCTTTATTTATTTATTTATTTTAAATTTTTAGTTTTGGTTTAGTTGAATTAAAAAAATACGGTAGTTTAAAATTAAAATTAAGGCGTAGATGTTTAATTTTTTTAGGATGGGATGGAACGTCGTCTCGAAGTCTTTATCACTCGAATGACGAATGGACCCGACACACGTCTAGAAGAATATATTTCGAGGGTTGGATTTTTGCATGTATCCAAAATTATTGACAGTGCAAAATTGGATGTCGATTTGATCATCGCCCTTGTAGAAAGGTGGAGGCAAGAGACACACACATTCCACCTTCCGTGCGGTGAGGCGACGATAACCTTGGAGGACGTGTCGCATATTCTGGGTCTGCCGGTAGACGAAGAGGCTATAATCGGTCACAGCAGTGGTGACTGGCATAAGCTGTGTTTTGATTTGCTGGGGCTGCGTCAGATCGGATGGATGGTGGCGCTGTGTTTTTTCGGTGGCTGCGGGAAAATTTTAGCCATTTACCGAAGGGCGCGAACGCATAAATGAGGATGGTAAAGAATATTTTTTATGAATATTACTGAAAAAAATAAATTTCAATATTTGAATATAATTTTTTTATCGTAGGCATATGCTCGCGTGCATATTTTACAAATAATTGGCAGGATATTGTTGCCGGACAAATCTCGCAACAAAGTACACATGTTGTGGTTGCGGCTTTGCGGGATTTTGATGAAGCCGGTAGACTGAGCTGAGGATCGGCGATACTGGCAATGCTCTTTAGAGAGTTGTGTAAGACCACAAATCCCGGGAAGCACGACATTGTAGGTTGTTTTCTTTTATTGCAGTCTTGGGCGTAGTTCAAAATGTCATTTTTACGCCCTGAACTGAGTATGCCGAGTCCTTACATTTTCCACTATGTCGGAGGTAAGGAAAAAAATAATTTTTTTAAAAAATATATAATTTTTTGGTAGCCATTTTTTAATATTAAAGTTATGTTGGTTGTTTTGTAGGTGGAGCGGTAATTTAAGCCATGTTGGTATGGCGAAAGGTCTGAAGGCTATCAGACAGGACATTGAAAATGAATCCGGGAATGAGGTAAATATTTGAAGTTTGAATTTAATATTAAATTTGATGTAAATATTTAAAATAAATTTTATCAATTTTAGTTATAATTGTAAATTGTACAGTTTTTGTGGACACCGTACGCGGATCTGAGTATCCACGAATGCCTCACGAAATTTTCAGAGGGGACGAAGAGTGCTTGGACGGCGACAGTACCACTCATATTCTACTCATCAGTTGACTGGCATCCGACTGGTCGCGTTTTACGCCAGTTTGGTTGCATCCAAAGAATCCCGTCGAACCCTCCAAATTTTGACGAATTGCATAGGCTAACTCAACAAGGAAAGCTCGAGGTACAATAAATTTAATTGGTTTAATGTTTTTATCAATTTGAATGAAGTGTATATTGATAGAAAGAATAATATTTTTTTTAATATTGCGTGGTATGTAGATTGGTCCATGAGGCACGTTGAGTGGATTGCTCAGTGGAGGGAAAGAGAACATCCGCAACGGTAGCCCATTCGTGAGTATGTAATGTTTGATACGATGGTCAGCCACGATTACTTTTTGTGGTACTTGGTGAATGTGAAGCCAAATCTTTTGACTCCACAGGAGCAGACAGTCGTTATTGAGCGTATGCAACGCAAACGCCCGCTGACTGAACGTACGAGAGGACGGATTGAATTCTTCACGGGAGTACGACATCATAGATGACGATGGACCGACACCTCTACTGTAATGATTGTACAGTGACTCTTGGGTACAAGTTGTTGATGAAGCAGAACTATACAGCTTTGATAGGAATATGATGAAGAACCACTTACGGAGGTCGGGCCAGATGGTGACGATATGGTTTTATTTCCAGAAGAACCAACAGACCTTGACGAGCCTATCAGTACAGAGAACGAGACAGAAGAAGATACAAACGACGATAACAAAGCCGAACCTGTGGAAATAGTTGGGCGATGCAGTTATACTGCAACAGGTAGTAGCTCATCCTATTACGAACCACCATCCCACTTAACAACAGTGGATATGGAAGGATTTAATGCTACCGAATTCCAAGAATACTCACACTTGGAGAATTGCATTGAACGAAATGAGGGTGAATTACATCATGAAATGGTCTTCAAGACAAAAAACTTACATAGCTGCTATTAAGTATTATAGCATACGCAGATCAGTTACTTCCACAGTGAGAAAAACTGAAGCCGACAAATATATTGCAGAATGCCCCCACAAGTACGAGGGATGTCACTGGAGGGTCCGTGTATCGCGATTGAAGAGGCTGAACAACCTTTAGAAGATAACCAAATACAACGGACCTCATACATGCTCCGTCGGAAGCTTGAGTCAAGATCATCCAAACTTAGATGTGCACGTGCTTTGTGATCATCTACTTCCACTCGTGAAAGCTAATCCACGTGTATCTGTGTCCGCATGTATTGCTTCCATTAAATCTCAATTCATATATACAGTTAAATACGATAAGGCATGGTATGCAAGATATCGCGCAATCCAACAACTATATGGCCAGTGGGAGGAATCATACAACGAGTTGCGAACATGGCTAAAGCTGATGCAAAAATACAACCCAAGAACAGTCGTAGAACTTGAGACAGATCCATTTTACTACAACGATCGAGTTGTTCCTGGGGAGTGCCAATTTTTTCGCCTTTTTTGGACATTTCCGCAATGCGTTAAAGCTTTCCGCCACTGCAAGCCGATGCTATAGATCGATGAAACTTTCTTGTATGGCAGGTACACACATATTTTATTATTGCCAGTTGCACAAGATGGAAATAGAAAATGTATTTCGGTTGCATTCGCTGTTGTTGAAAAGGAAGATATCTCATCGTGGACGTTTTTTCTCAACAATCTGCGCAGACATGTCCTACACTGTGTTCTACGAGAAAACACATAAGGGATATATATTATTTCAAACAGAGGCAGAGGGATTTGGGGATCCATAGCGCAATTAGGCCCATCTTTAGGACCTTCATTAATTCATCATAGGTACTATTTGCGGCTCATTGCTGCCAACTACTACCAGCGATACAAGAATGAAGATGAGCGTATAATGGTTCTTCGTATGGGTAAGCCTTTCACTATCAAAATTATATCCATTGTCATGCCATTTAGTATGATTTCTTATTAATTATTCAATTTTTTATTTAATAGGAAACGCACACCGAGCTGATGAGTTTGAGGAGCTATTAGAGGAGTTGCGATTAAGGAATTTAGCTGGATATAATTATATTGTTGATATCCTGATGGAGAAATGGCTACGATGTTATGATAGGGGGCATCGATATGGTCACATGACAACGAACTTGGCTGAGGCGATCAATTCGTCTCTGAAGGGAACACACTATTTACCTATCACATCCGTTGTCAATACGACATATTATCGACTGGCTACCCTTTTTGCAACCCTGGGAAAACAAGCAATGAACTGGATAGAAGGCGGCCACAAGTTCCATTCAGATCTTCAGCAAATATTTCAGATATCCATGTCGCACGCAAACGCGATGGGTACGATATGCTTCTCCCGTCACGAACACAGCTTTTAGGTTACTGAATATTCACGCTCGCTCGAAGGCATCAAGCAGAACAATTACGTTGTTAACCTACGACGAAAAACATGTGACTGCGGACGTTTTCAGACTTTCAAGTACCCGTGTGCGCACGCATTTGCTGCAAATGCATCTGTTCATTTCGATGCAATGACACTCGTTGATCCGGTATACCGACTTGAAAATGTTTTCAAGGTTTACCGTAATGAGTTTCCTCCTATAAAAAATGAACACGATCATGCATTAGTTGACAATGAACCGAAGATACAACAAAATCCTTTCTTGCGACGCAAGAAAAAATGGCACCCTCGCTCAACTAGGATTCATTGTGCTGAGGATATGGTTCCAAAAGAATGGACATGGCAACCTAGGTTGTGTACGAAATGTAGGAACCCTGGACACGACATGATAAAATGTCCTCTTAGGACAGGGCCTTGAATCAACTAGTTGTTCTTCTAACTGTATTGTTTACATTATAAAAGAAAATTTTTCTATAGCGTTTTATGGTCTTCTAACTTTAAACAATAGCGAGAGAATTCGATAAAATATACAAAAATCGTATTACACATGCCTGTCGACCATTTGTTTCCATGTTCTTCATGATAAAAAATGACAACATAGCATTTTCAACGCGCTATTTAAACCTGCTCAGATAAAATAGACTCCCCGATTTCTGGACTTTTGTAAAATTATGTTCTCGTATTACGACGTAAAAGTTCTATAACTAGAGAAAATATCACACGTCCTTGCCCAAAATCAAATTAAACATGCCTACCGACACTTGTTTTGATGTTACTCAATGCACAAAAACAAGGCTATATAGCATTTTAACACAATTTTTAGCAACGTTCGGATACCTGATAGTGGATTATTTTTACACCGTTTTACAGAGGTGAATCTGTAGTACGACGTCAATGTTCAATAACAAGAAAAATTATCCTCCAACACAGTGCAAATTCACCTAAAACATGCCTACCGACACTTGTTTTAATGTTACTCAATGTACAAAAACAAGGCTATATAGCGTTTTTAACGCAATTTTTAGCATTGTTCGGATACCTGATAGTGGATTATTTTTACACCTTTTATAGAGGTGAATCTGTAGTACCATATTCAATAACAAGAAAAATCATCCTCCAACACAGTGCAAATTCACCTAAAACATGCCTACCGACACTTGTTTTGATGTTACTCAATGCACAAAAACAAGGCTATATAACGTTTTTAACGTAATTTTTAGCAACGTTCAGATACCTGATAGTGGATTATTTTTACACCATTTTACATAGGTGAATCCATAGTACGACGTCGATGTTCAATAACAAGAAAAATTATCCCCCAACACAGTGCAAATTCACCTAAAACATGTCTACCGACACTTGTTTTGATGTTATTCAGTGCATAAAAACAAGGCTATATAGCGTTTTTAACGCAATTTTTAGCAACTTTCGAATACCTGATAGTGGATTATTTGTACATTGTTTTACAGAGGTGAATCTATAGTACGACGTCGATGTTCAATAACACGAAAAATTATCCCCCAACACAGTGCAAATTCACCTTCAACATGCCTATCAATCCATGCATATTCAGCAATTACACGAAGAATTCGCGTTCCATTGAACGCGAATTCAATTATACTCTGTCACGATAACTTCATGCCATTTTGAGTCAATTTATCGTCGAACTCGCGTTCTGCTAAACGCGAGTTTTGTTATCCAATTAAAATAAACGATTACAAAAAAGCGGCGCCACATCATCTAAAATTCGCATTTCGTTAGACGCGTTTTTGCAATTCGTGTCGTTCAGAACGCGAATCGCGCTTATGTGTCCCAAATGGAGGTATTTTTCTAATTGTAGTTCATAGGGTAGTTATCCTATTTTTTCCCAAAAAGGAATATTGAAACAATAAAATATCATCATAATCAGATTCAGTTTCGCTGTTTCGGTCAGAAATTAAAAATTACCACCATATATTTAATTATTTCCCCCCAGATTTGTAGTGTTTTTAATTGTCAATCACGTGGCAAGACACATTACAGCAACACAATGAAAATTAAGAGTACAAATAGGAACGGAAGCTTCGGTTTCAATTTATTTGTCAAAACCAATATACTGTCAAATGCTCAGAGCGGCAGGCGCATACACGCACACATTTGTATATGATATTTGCTGCTGTCTTGAGGTTTGACTCTTTCTCAGCCTGCTATTCCCGTAGATTTTTCCATTTGCTTTAATATATGAACAGTATTATTTAAGAGATTAACACAACTTATTATACTTATTCTTTAACGTTAAGTTGACTAACTAAAAATCATTCTAATAACATTACAAAATAATACCACAAGCATAAATGTTGGTACAAGAAGTTCATACAGCAACAAGGCAGTTATCAAGATACACTAAAGACATCTCATGGAAAATAATTACTACAATTCTTCAAATTTAGGTAAATAGGAAAAGATTCTTGCAATCAAAACACACATGCAACAATAGGCATCTATCTGCTCATTAGCATCAGCATTTTCATCAGTATATATCATAATTTTCAAGACAATGTTGCCGAGTTCCTTGTAAAAAGAACTGCCAACAACTATTGGGATATCAGATTAACTTCAAAGGGTTGAATCTCCAAACACGACCGGTTTTTAGTAACAATCACAACCTGAAAGCAGGCCATGAAACTGGAAAATACCACATTCTATGAAGCACTTCAAATCAGATTAGCATTCTCCATGGATACTTTCATATGTGACACTTGATTGTAAATTGCTTCCAAAACAAAGTATCACTGTTAATAGAAAAATTAAAGCTTCTGATGTTAATCTTCTCAAACCACCGCATCAAGAAAAACCCCAACCTTTCTCCCTCAAAATAAGCAGACCTCGTAAAGTTACAACTTTCCAATCACATCATCGTATTCATCAAGCGCTAGCTAGAGGTTCAAAACGCATGTATACAGCGGGGGAAGCACTCCACTATATTTCATCACTAAACTACAATGCAACATCAGCATAGAAGTTGCTTGCTTTGGTATAATTGCTTCCAACTGTGTTTGTCACCACTGGAGGCTGTGTGTTAAACTGTTCTCCTATACCAGGTAAGAAAGCTCCAGGGCCCAACAAGGAGGTCGTCTGCACCATGTTGTCCTCCTTAGTACCATCATGTTCTCCCTCTGTCAATGAGAAACCAAAAAGTCTGCACCTGCCTTTACACGAGTTAGCTAATTCTTGACTCGTCCTAAATGTCGGTTGAGACGCCAAAGTTTGAGAATCACCAAGCCGAACATCAATAATTGAATGACCAAATGAATACATGCTTCCAAGATCCCTCCTATGGTAACCATGTTCACCAGTTGAAGATGGAAATAACCTTCCACCATATATTTCAGGAGCACAAAAAGAACTTCCTTTGTTAACTTCTTGCTCCTTTTCCAGGTTATTGAAGTTATGAATAGTATTGAAGTTTAGAAATGAATTGCTTGCATGTAGGATCTTTAGCACTGAAGATGGTGAGGACGCTTGTGTAGATGGTCTTATTTGACCAGGAGTGTTATAACTCTGCAACAAAGACGACCATCCACCTCTAGTTCCCGAAAACTGACCCGTATCAGGGACACCAGGACTGTCATTTTCTCGATTGTCATCTGCAGTTGGACCTCTTCTACGTGAAGGGTTTACAAATATTTCTTGACCTTGCAAGACCTTATGGAATCCGAAAGATTCCTCAAAGCCTACACCTTTATAGGAGATATCAGGATTCACCAGTGTGTCTCTACTAACATTTTGTATTGCTGCAGCAACACCAGAACCATTAGAAACAGGAAAGCACCGTCTTATTCCAGACTGGTGCATTATCCGACTATCAGCACCATCATGACAAGTGTTAAAACCCAAAATTTCTTGACCTTGCAAGACCTTCTGGAACCGCAAAGATTCCCAAAAGTCTGATGCTCCAATTCCATCTGTTGTCAAGGACTATGTCAAACAATGTTGCATAACACATGAAAGGGAATTATCTATGCAGAAGAACCTACCAGGAATGACAAATTCAGGCTTCCCTGAAGGCAGCCCAACCCTGTTCCTTCTAGAACCAGGAGAGAGCAAGCTGTTAGAACTATATATTGAACCAGATGGTTCAATTTCCCAGGGAGAAACCCTGTTATGCCTTTTGCTGAGCTCAACGAACCTTCTCCGGCGTCTTCATTGCAACAAGTTAGCACTGCACATATAATTTTCATTTTAATCTCGCATATTTTCTAATCAGTGTGAATCTGTGGCAATGCAAATTGTACCATGATTGATGCTTATGAGTTTTGATCTTAAGAGGCTGAAAAATACTATCTAAGATGTTATGATTGAGAATTGTGGTTTTCATGTGACTTACAGGCAGGGAGTCTTGGTTCATTTTCATCGGACATTTATCGGCTGCTGCAGCTTTGTGAGGAGGAAGATGATGCAACCAGTGTATTAGCTGCTCCAAAGCCTGAGCCTAATGATCAAAACCTGCAAGTAGGAGATACTGCTGCTTTCCAAGAGGTAGTTTCACTTTTTACTTGGATTCCTTGATCTTTATTTTGTTTGGAATTTTCATGATGGTTGGAGTGATAACAATTTATATTCAGTAAGCTCAGGTTAACACGAGCATCGAGTTAAGTTATCCATCCTAAGGGATGAAAGGTTTCTTTATTTTTTGAAGCCTTTGGTTTCATTCTCATGTAAATACGGGATTGGGAGCCGTATATGTTATATAGTATGTACATGATTTTGTTTTAGTTTCTAGAATGTAGCGAAGTAGTGAAACGATGAAAAATCATGTTGCTTGATGACTGTTACTAATTTGTGTCTTTCCTGGAATGGTATTATAGAGTAGAGAAGAAGGCTGCTGCAATATGCTTGCAATTCTCTTCTAGTTGTGGTAAACAGGATTTTGTTACCTTAAACCTTAGTATAATGTTATTAGTTTCTCTAATAACTAATTGTTTGTTTCTGTGATAAATACGGGAGGATATATGATATTATTGGAAGTGGCAGAGCATCAAATATATTTCATTCGTTGCACACTCAATGAATAGGACAGGCGCGGCTAGTGAACTTCATTCTAAGATATCCCTTCTCAGCACCAATACTTATCTCCCACGTCGTCAACATCATGCATGCTTTTGTACCTAGATCTTTATTTGAGCTTACCAGGGCTTTGATTTGCCATTTTTTTGTAGTTTTAAATAAAAGCTATATTTCCCTAAAGAATCCTTTGGCTATTCTCTGATTATATTTCATGAATGTTTCTTATTTAACACTTTCCATTTTCTTTTGCAAGCTATAATGTTGAAAAGGCATTTACTGGCAAGGTTTATAATCAACATGTTCTTACAGGGTTATGGAGTGAACCAGGGACAACATCAGCGTTGTTTTCCATTAGTTGATCATTGCAAAGACTCACCTTCAGGAGTCTGTTCCATGCCTATTAACAACTTGGAAGGGGCTACTCAATTGGAATACCACCAGTTTAATTTGTATCAGGATTTTGAACACTTCTACACAGGTTACAATGGTACAGATTTCGCGCAGGAGGATGCCATGCTTCATACTCCTAGCTATCTGCCAAGTGTATGCCTGCCACCATCTGCATTCTTAGGTCCAAAGTGTTCACTTTGGGATTGTCCGAGGCCTGCTCAAGGGTTGGACTGGTGTCAGGACTACTGTAGTAGCTTTCATGCTAGTTTAGCAATGAATGAAGGGCCACCTGGAATGGGACCGGTTCTGCGACCCGGTGGCATAGGCCTCAAGGATGGACTGCTCTTTGCTGCTCTCAGTGCTAAGGCACAAGGAAAAGATGTGGGTATACAAAAGTGTGAGGGTGCTGCAACTGCAAAATCTCCATGGAATGCTCCTGGTATGTCTTACCAATATTGCTTTACTTGGTTCTTGTGGCAAATTTTTATGAGTGGGAACAGAATATAAATCAGACATCATACTCTTTTTAACTTGTGAAATTAACTAATTTTCTCCTGTGATTGCAGAGCTCTTTGATCTTTTGGTTCTTGAGGGTGAATCAATTAGGGAGTGGCTCTTTCTTGATAAGCCTCGAAGAGCATTTGAAAGTGGGAATAGAAAGCTGAGGTCTTTGCCGGATTACAGTGGGCGTGGCTGGCATGAGTCTAGGAAGCAAGTTATGAATGAATTTGGAGGACTGAAGAGATCATACTACATGGATCCACAGCCACTAAACCATTTTGAGTGGCACCTTTATGAATATGAAATCAACAAATGTGATGCTTGTGCCTTGTATAGGTTGGAGTTGAAGCTCGTTGATGGTAAGAAAGATGCAAAGGGGAAATCAGCAAACGATACAGTTGCTGATCTGCAGAAGCAGATGGGAAAGCTAAATGCAGAGTTCCCAACAGACAACAAACGCTATGTCAAAGGAAGGGCTAAAATTAATGCAAGGGTCAGTTTTGGAAATCCTTATTCTACTCAAAATGCAGTGGCACCAACAAGTGAGAAGTTCGATTACGGGCATGGATTGCAGTACGACTATCTTGTCGACAATTTAAGTAGTTATTATCATACATAGTCAAAGAAAATGGATAAAAAAATCTGAAATAGCTACACCCATTCATCTACTTCTATCATACATATCTGCTAAATCTTTAACTCGAAGAAAGTGATGGGGAGATTCTGCATTTTTACTAGTCCTTTCTGCAGTTCTTAATTACTAGAAAATCAGGTCAAGCTCTTATTTTTGGTGGCCATAAATCTGTACAGTTCATTTGCTCACACAAGTGTTGGTATTTTTGGGGTTGAGGCCTCATCTAACTTTCGGAAGATGGTGAGAAGCAAGAGAAATGGCTGTTTTTCTTCTGACCATTTGAAAAGCTTTAAGCAAATTATATTTATAGGGTTCTATTCCTTGTATGCGAAGTCTTTCAGCTGCTCATGAAAGATGATCCCAGTCTGTAACTGAGTGTATATGAATGGAATACATTTATTGAGTCTTGGTCTATGCTTTCGTACAGTGTTTTCGATTGATTTCTTGTGATGAAGGGTGAAATACAAATAGGAAGAGATTCATCGAAGGATTTATTGTATGTTATTATTGCATCATAAATTTTGTCCATTTAGTAGTTATTAAACTAATTTTAAATATCAATCTTAAGCATTCGAGTTTTTTAGACGACTAATTAAAAAAATAAAGTTTTTTTAATAATTCTAAACACTATTTTCTCCGTGTTTTACTTTTATTAAGTAATTAAAATGCATATTTAACACTAATGCTAAAATGCATATTTTTTATTGACAAAATTTAATTTTAATCTTATCCAGAAGAGAGGGAAGGAAAAACTTTAAGGGAAGAAAGATGGTATTTTTCTTAGATCTAAAATCTATAACTTAATGGAATATAAGAAAACAAAAATGAACAACTAAATTAACCAGCTAAATATGTTTGCTTGTTAAAATGCACATTCTTAGCTTCATGCCTTTTCATAATCAGGTAGAAAAGCTAGCTATCTTCCTCACCTTCGTCGGTCTATTGTTACTCTACTAGTATTCTCTTTCAGTATCACCATTACTAATTTTTTTATTGACTTAAACATCGGACTATAAGCTTTGAGGACAAAAATTCACTGACCCTTTTAGGCGCCTTTTTTTATGTCTCGACATTAAAACACACTAAAATATTAAATTTAAGTCCTAACTCAAAATTATAAATCTTAAATCTTATACTCTATCTTGAATTCCTTAAACCCTAATTATAAATATAACCTAATTTTTAGTGTGAAGAATATATAGGGGACGTAAAAGATTTCTATTCAAGCTTTGACACCCATTAAATAGCTATCTTCTTCATGACATCAAATAGCTTCAGTCCAACTGGAGAGCTCAACCATCTAGTTTCCTGCCTAACCACTCATTAAAGGAGCTGTAAACGATTGGTGTTTTCTATGAAAATCTCTTCTATATACGTTTAGCTTTCACAAAAACACAGACTACACCCTTGTCTAGGAGTTCATGTTTAGAGGGGAAAACAATCTCACACCAACTAGCCAACGATTGAATTATAATAGGGATGGGCGAAAGATTTTATATTAGAATGCAAAGTTGTATATTTAATAAAATTATATAAAATTTAAAATTTAATAAGAAATAAAAGGTAACTAAACAATATAAAAATTTAAAATTGTCAAGAAACTACTATATAATCACCTTTAAATCACATAATTCACAATGAACCAAAATCTTTTGTGGAAAAATGAAAAATCTGATCTCTGTCCTTCCGATGGAAACAGAAATATATGTGTTGTGTCCCATTATTACGTGATTTTGAATTTTCATGTCGGATTGTGAGAGCTTGCCTTCCTAGCTTAGCAGCAGCAGCCTACCGATCTATGCTTTGTTTGAACTTTGCAGTATAATTGGAGAAAAGTCTTCTGCCCACAACACCACAACTATCCAATCAAACCTACTGTTGACCCACCCAATCCTCACTTATTGATTAATCCCATCACTCTTGTTACGCCACGTGTCCTGTTCTCCCATTTCTTAGCCTCCTGAACGGCTGAACCTTTCCAAGCTAAACACGGAGGGCAACATATGGGAGGGGTTCAAAAGTTTTTGACCTTGCAACCGCCATTGCTTCCTTCTCCATCTACTTTGGAATCATTCCAAGTTTGAATTTTGGGGTTGGAAGGAGTTAAACCAGTCACTCTTGCAAATTGTGACGCAAGGGAACTAAATGGCTAGGGAAATGCTTCTTTTTCTGAAACATCCCACCCAACACTTGCTTTGTCAAATCCAAAGTGCGACTGTTCTCACCACACTGTACGTCAAATACCTGCACCACTCAACTCTAAAATTAACTCACTCTCTCAAACTTTGACGCATGGACGTAGCAAAAAATTTTATTTTGAAGTGTAATAATTTAAAAAAATTAAATTTTCTAAGGAAGTAATAAAAATTAATAACATATAATACTAATACCCAATAAAGACTACTGTAAAATTATTACAACAGTAGCTAAACGATTAAGTATATCGAATAAAGTTTAATAATACTAATATTTTTTTTTATAGTTGTCCATTGTATTTTCTTATGTTTTGAAATCGTTGAATTATTTTTCTTTTGTCGATGCAATTAAAAATATCTTTCTCAACATACGTAACCAAGCATGCATCCATTGATCTTCAATTTGATTTTGCAAGCAATTTTTCACAATTTTTATTGCAAAAAATGTTCTTTCTAACTTATCGTAGTACCTAACAAAAGCAATGCAAGCTTAACCAAGCGATATACCAAAGGATAAACAATATTCGAAAAAATAAAAAAATAAATTAAGGTTATACATTATGGTTCCTCATGCCAACAATCTTCTTTCCCATGTCTCTTCCTTCTCTTCCATGTTTGAATTATAACATAGCAGATTTTTCGTTTAATAACAAGGAAGAACTTTTTTTTATTATCTAACCTGGCAACATGTTATTGGTCGCAACTCCTACTCCCCATATTAAGCTAAGTTTTATTTTCCCCTTAACCCGATTAATACATCCATATTCATATTGGTGTTGTTAACAATTCTTCATGCCAAAACAGTTGATATTATCTGTTTGAAATTGCAACATCTTATTCCCCCTTACAATTATTTACAGCAACTAAACATACTCAATTGAAATTAAATTATCTCAAATATCCTGAAATCAATCAATATTTCACGGGAGAAATTAGCACATTATGAACAACAACAAAAATATTATCAACTCATTTTTATTTGATTATTTTTAATCTCAAACATTAAAAACATAAACTCATTAGCAAATGGTAATTAAAAAATTGAAACACTAAAAGTTCATAGAAAACAATAAATAAATCTAATTAACTTTATCTTGATACTAGAATAATGATTTGATTCATCATTCTTCCTGAAAATTATTCAAATATCACTGATTTAAAAACAATAATACGAAAGGGAGAGTAAACGGTGGAAACCATGAATTAGAGTTCCAAAAATTTGAAAAGGGGAAATTTTGACCTTTCGAGCACAGGGTGGGTGTCGGGTGGGAGGATTGGGATGAGGTTTAAATTTTTTTATTAAATGTTTTATAAAATATTTTTAAACAAAGTGTGATTCATTTTTTATGTGAGAGGTGTCAACTTTTCAAAAGAAATGTGATTTATTTTTCATTTAAAAGGTGTCAAAATAATTATTAAAGGGGTGTCAGTGTGGTTTATTTTTCATTTAAAAAGTGTCAAAATAATTATTAAAGGGGTGCATTTTTTTAATTAAATTTTACATATAAAATTTACATAGGAAATAGTTTTTTTCTAAAAAAAAATTGGGTGTCAAGTTATACCGGCTCCGCCCATGCTCCTCAGGTTCATAGCTTAGCTCATTTGTCGCAACACCAAAACACGACTGCGAAATGTTTAGACCGGCCAACCTTGTTTTTTTGGGGGGGGGTTGTCAGTCAGGGTTTTCAGTCTTTAAGATTCGCATGATGCAATGAGTTTTAAAAGTTGAAACAAGGTCGACGCCTACATAACAGGTGTGCTTTGAATAGGTTGTTTGATATTTGGATGAATCCTAAGTAAAACCTTATTTCTGAATGCAAAATTTATCCTATACAGAAATTTTGAACCCTACGAGACATACGTAGTTGTTCATTACTTATCATGATCCTGTCTCTCGTATATTTCGTTTGTCTCTTTACATCTTTTCTTTTCAAAAAATATAAGTGTTGACTATAATAATATCGCATTATATATGTATATATACTCATATATACATATAAACTACTCTCATAACTTAAAACTCCATGGCCCTGTCCTGATTGGTCAGCAATTAATTATTTAAAATCTCAATAATATTTCGAACCAAAATATTGAACATTTGAACTGAGTCATGCATGCATGAAGTACAGCTGCCTTGCATTGACAAAGGTTGTCTCTCATGTATTAGATTCTCAAATCTCAATAGATTTTTGGCTTGCTGAATGGTATAGCAAAATAAGGAAGTTCAAATTTGTTCATAACCATCGAGGAGGTAATTAACCACTCAATGTATTTGTTGCTGGGTAGGTACCAAATTTAATTGCTGAGAGATGAGTTTATTACTTCCAAGCAAAACAATTAAGAGGTTCATAGTCATACCAATAGTTTCATTCATATGCCACGCTGTAGTATTACATTTTTAAAACCTAGTAACAATTAGTACTATTTTTCAAAGAGGTGTAACTATAGAATTTTGGGATGTATGAATGTGTGAAATAAATATATTTGGAAAAGTACTATAAACCCTAAATAGTAAATATAGGAAAAGTTAACACTTAAATTCTTCACTCTAAAAAAATTATCTGCAATTCGTTGAGACTTTAAGAGGCTGCATTTGTGAGTGTAGAGTAGGATAATATGAGAAAACTGAGTTTTAGCTTTACTTCCGAAGTAAACATGTAAAGTAAATTGTAAAATAGGTTAAAAGTAGGTATAATTTGCAACTTCTATGGTTATTTCATGCACATCAAAAGTAAAATAGCATATAATTCATACACATTGCTTAACAAGAAATTAGACAATACATTGGTCCAGAAAGTTCTCATACAACATATCCAGCACACACATATAGAGAGAGAGAGTCCCAAGAACTAGCTAAACCTATCAGAGCGAGAAAAAAGTTTCCATTTCCACATCTCTAAACCTGCAATTCAAGAAAACAACACAATGATCAATGACCTTAGTTGGTACTTGGTAAGCAAAAGCTTCCAGCGTTTACACAATGAAAAAGTCCCAAGTGATCTCTTATATGAATAAACAAGCTGTCATGCACATTATCTAACATACAAATAGTGCATATACATTATACCCCCATTGAAGAAGATCGATAAAAAAATTTCTACACATACATTGTACATATTTGATTACATGAAGAAAATCAAAACTTAAGGGAAAATTTTCAAAGTTAGTCACTTTTTTTAATAGAAAGTTAGTCACCTTCCTTAGATGGAGAAGGGGCTTATTGAGCGAACCAGATAGTAAAATCCACCATGTTGAAGGGACTGAAGGGTTAACCCCCACTCGTTCGTGAGAACAGGTTGACCAGAGGAATTGATCAAGATTGCATCGTCACCGAAAGCCTCCCTCACGTTGAAGGGACCCAGCGTCACCTCAAACGCTACATCATTAATAAACACCGTCGATCTATCCAGATTACCAGGGTCCACTGCAGCCGATTCCCCAACACCTGCCAACAGAGAATCACTCAACATAAAACACCAAAGCAATAGTCAATTTCCAGAGAGAAACGAGCCATGCACACGTTCGTCCAGAGATAAATGATCCCAAATCATGGTCCTAAATGACAAGTATATCCTCTTCGTTGAACATCTATATATTCCTGTACTAACATTTTCTACTAACAAACATAAATCTCGTATTAATAATAGTCTCAAATGTGAAAAGTACCATGAATGTGTTGGATATTGGATGGAACAGTAATTGTAGCACTGGTGGAACCAGTATGAGGAGCAATAGAGTGAGTACTAGGAGCAGTTGTCACAGTACTATAACTAAGCTGGAGCTGCATATTCATCTTCTCGTCTTGTTCTTTCTTAGTTGAATCCCTATGGCTTAATATCTCACTCAACAATAGACTCGTACAGTGTCCAACTGGTTGTTCTGGGACTTGAATCACATTGGTTAGCTCTGAGAAGCCAAAGGCTTGTGTAAATCCGGCTCCTGCAGAAGCCTGTTGCACAGGAAAGAAAAATGGTTCGTTCAAGAACTCGTTCTGAGGGTGATGATAGTAGGTCTGGTTCACAGAAGCAGTTGGAGAGTTGGAAACGTCAATGACATTTGTAGAACTCAGGGATAGAGTACTGTTGTTGTTAGTTCCTTTGGGTGAAGATTTCTCGGATGAAGAGGATGAAGAGGAAGGTACAGTGATGGGAGGGGTTTGTTGGTTCTGCTGGGACTGTTGTTTAGAGTTTTGGAGATTGCGCAGCTTGTGTTTGCTTCTTGATTTTCTGTTCTGGAACCAGTAAAACACATTGGCATCGCCTACTTGGCCATACTCTTGCAGTTGAGCTCTGATTTTCCTTATCTCATCCCTAGGTGGGTTAACCATCCCGGAGTTGAATATGGCTTCCAGTATTCGGATTTGTTCGGGTTTTGGATTCCATCTCGGTTTCGGTTCCGGACTACGCTCTTCGCATCCTGCAACTATTGCAGAAAAAAAAATAGCATACAATACTATACATCTTGTCAAGAATTCAAACAAACATATTGTTTTCCCTAATTAGAGTCATGTCAACATAAAATTATGAACATCAGTTTAAAATAAGCAAATTAATGAGAAAACCGACTATTTATTTATGTCGGTAAAGACAAATCCAAGATGTCTAATTAAGGTTCTCACTTACCTGAGTAAGGAGCTTTTTGGCAACCAGTTGACATGAGAGGCGGGTTGATGTCGTGCTGCCATTTGTGGTGAGTGTTGCAGGGCTTGGATTTGAACATGCTAGGCCAGTTTCTGTTTGATGAAGACATGACGATGCTGATGATAATGGCCAAAATCTAAGTTAGATATCTAATCCAAAGTTGCTAACCAAGAGAGAAACACAAAAATACAATTGTCTCTTTGTTGTTCTAGTTTCTGGAAATGCTTGCACTAGGCTAACCTATTTAACATCTCTTCTTATAAGTCTCCTCAGTCCTCGCCTACTCCTGTGATATTTGTTCTCAATTAAATAAATATTCATGAGTCATTCCCATCTCCCAAAGAAAAAAATACTAACATTTAATAATTTTTCTTTCTTGATAAACAAACCACGTAAATGGCAAAACCCACAACAGGAATCCCCTTCAAGAGGATAAACAAGAACGGAAATCAAAACAAATGAAAAGAGGAAGATTGAAAGTACTCCCCCATACCACTTACAATTTTAAATGTTAAATCAAAAAAGCTTCTTTTCTACTCATAGAGCTAATTCCCCCCAAACAAGAAGCAAAGGGAAACAAGGATATCAATACTTGCTTGGTGTTTAATCAGAATCTTCCATCAATGATGACAGAGAAAGTGAAGTAAGGTTTGAAGACTCCAAAGAGTAGAGAGAGATGAGAGAAAATAGGGTTTTTTCTTTGGTTTTGCTTTAGAGAAATGGGTTATTCTGGTCAGCTTGTCTCACTTATTTTATGTTACATTTATATATTGGAGTTCTCTAGAGTTTCTGATTGCCGTGTATTAATGAAAGGGTGTTGCAGATGTAAGCATTAGATTATTCTAATGGGAAAGGTTGTTGAAGAATAAATAGGTGTGCTTGAAAGTCAAGAAAGGGGATGTATAGATGGTGGGGTTTTTGATGCTTTGATTGGTATCAGATTGGAGGAAGGGTAATTGCAATTTGCAAGTTGTGGCTTGTTTGGGGGCATGGATTGACTCGAGGGCCTTTATTAATTGTTTTCCTTTTTGCATGGTTTGTTTTTGTTTTCTCCTCAAAGTTGAAATCTTTCGCATCGATGGACTTTCTTCCTCATATAACAGTTGAAACAAACATGGGAGTTGAAATTCTTTTTAAAGTCGTGGTATTTTATTACTATCATTACTATCATTGTTATTTTAAGGTAATCCAGGTTTGAACATTACGATGTGTTTGTTTTATTAAAATGTCAGAATTAATAAATAGATATTATCTTGTAATCAAATCATATTAAAAAAAATTCTGAATATAAAATTAAGTTTTAATTTTTAAATACAAAAAATCACATATATATTTAAAATAACTTATTAAATTAATTATTAATTTTTTTGAATAGAAGTAGATAGTCTTATTAAAAAAATATATCCAAAATTACAGTAAGAGTTTACAACTAATATCGTAAGCTAAATACATAATTTAGAGTGTAGACATTTTCCTATAACATTAACACAAGAAACTAGTCACTTTAGATCATACAAAGACCATACATGAAAAAGTTAAAAACTCAACCAAAAGACTCGAACGAAAAATAGATACGAACAAATTTGACTGCAATGGCAAACGAACCTCAAAGAGGATTAAGCTATTGAACGACCATCGAAAATCGCAAATCAAAGCCGAGAGCCGTGAGAAACTATCCACGAATGCAAATCGCGTATCCAAATTTAATCTGATGGTCAAGAGCAAGGAAGATCAGTGAGATTGCAAATAAGCGTTATCTTGATCTGTCGCAGAGTCGTTAAATCCACCCCTGAAAAAACATAAAATAAAAAACGGTCAAACGGTCGAAAAAAGTGACGAAAGACAGAGATAAATGTGTCATAACGACAGAAGAAGATGTATTACAAAAGTAAAGTTATTCTTATTAAAAATTAAAAAATTAAAGAAAAAAATTGTCAATCGGCAACCAGTATCAAAATCAATGCGATTGCCAACTAAACAAAGTTAAAAAAAAATTATAATATTCTATACTTCTATAGAAAGAAAATGATGGTTGCGGCTACGTTTTTCCAATGAATGAATACTTTTTGTATTTTAAGAGCTTATATTGCTAATATATAAATTTATTATTGCGTTCAGTCCAAATGCTGTAAATGAAGTATTCCAAGCTAGCTTTAAGATGGTAGACAACAACGATTTTTCTTTAATGTGTTGGATACTCCGGTTCAGATCTTCATTTCATCCGTAGGGTATAAATGAATCGAGTTTGAACGAACATTACTATATTTATGTTCGTTTATTTATTTTTAAAGGTATTCATGTCCGGTTCGTGTTCGTTTAAATTTTTAATATTGTGTTTGTTTATTTATTTTTAAAGATATTTATGTTCGGATCGGATCGAATCAAAACCCGCCGATTTTAGTTTTTTTGCCATCCATACATCTTCGTATTAAATCCCTTCCCTTTACCATTCCTTAATAGTTCCGTCTTCTTTTTCCATGCACTGCTACTGCAGCCTGCAGGGAAGATCGAGAGTAATGGTTTTCATTATAATTTTTTGTCCAACTTCTTTTTAAAGCTTTCTAGCTAACTAGCTGGTCGGAAGGGTATTCTTTGTTTGTTGCCATCACTACAAACTTTAACGTATTTTTTCACATTATTTAGGTGGCATTCTGATGTGGATATATATATCGCGAAAAAAAATTTTGGAGCAAAATACTACATCAGCCGTGCCTTTGTTTTATAATGGCAGGTGGCTACATTAGAACCAATTAAATAATTATGTAATATATTTGTCAAAATTAAAAGTACAATAGTCAAATTGACACTAACCTCATAGTTAGGTGGTCATCAGTATAGTTTACCTTAAAATTTTATCAATCTTTCAATGCATACCATAGATTTTAATTCGAAATATAATTCTCAAATGAGTACATTCATTCTACCGAACATAACCATATTTCTTGTTGTAATTTTAAACGATAGTACAAGTTATGAATTATGAAACTGACGTTCCATACACATGGGACAGTCTCTCTGTTACAAATAGTGTATTAAAGCATTGGGAAGACGATCCCATCAAGGGAGTTTAGCAAATATCAAGCTGAAACAGAAGTAGTGACAGTGTAGTGTGCAGGGAGAAGTTCCAGTTTTGGCACCTACTTCGGCCTTTATATCGGGCTTTGCCCACGTTATTTATTGATGAATGACGGAAGTATACGATACCTATCAACGCCATTCCCCCTACCCTTTCCTTTAAATTATCATCTTTGCAGGACTGTGGTTATGGGGGTGGGATCTCTGCCTCTCTCCTGCAGTTCCGTACATGCAGGACGTGCATTTTTTAAGACAAATTTCTATTTTTTGCGCCATTTCCTCCTTTCTGCACATATATATATTTTAATCTTTTCTGGTTCTATCATTTGTCTATGACAATTTTTGTAATGAATTAACTCTCTCGCATTATATTTTAATTTTTCATATTTATATAATATTTAAATTAAACAGTTAAGAATTATTATGTGAGAAATGAGAATCACACATAATCTTAAATTTATTTTCAATCTTTATCATTAGTCCATCATTATTTACTGATTAATTTATATTTTTATAAAAATTATGTTTTATATAAAATATTTCTATTCTTTTGGTAGTTCTTCAATGGGGCCAGCGACTAATTCTTTTGGTCAACACAAACAATGAGGAACACATCGAACAAGAAGAGTTCATGGATATCTCCAAGGACCTGCTTCTCAATCTCAAGGAAGAGGTATGCATTAAAAAGTAGTGCACACATCATAATTCTATTTTATTTATCTGGGACGATTAAATTATCATTTTTTTTAATTTTCATTAACACATTTATATAAATTTTATTTTTGCTAAATATTTAATGATTATTGCATACTCTCTTGTTAATTTTTTTTACTTAACTTGCTATTTGCACTTTTTATTTCCATTAATTATTGTATTAATATTTACCGTACATCGATTATATAACAATTTTTCTGTATGATCATTGCTATTTGATTTATTGGTCGAGTATTTCGTATATAATATTACAAAAGTTTATTAATGGACTGATTCTCCTAATTTACTTTACTACATTCACAACATCATAATTTGAATTTCGGATGTTATTTAAGTGACCTAACACTTCAATTAAACATTTTAAATATTTTTTATGTTCTTGACTTGTAATTGTATCATTATTATAAGTGAAGAGAACAAAGTTTAAAGTTAGAATACGAATTAACTTTACATTTAAATTTCATAACTGTTTAAAAAATTTATGTAAAAAATTCAAAAAAAAATATTTTGAGAGATTAATTTGCCCGAGTTTAAAATTAAACGGATTTAAAGAGTGTTTAAACCAAATTATTTAAGTTAACTAACAACGACTTTAGCATTTTGGACCAAAATGCTTCGGGCATACTTGGACGAAAATATTCATTTCTATGGTAGATAGACTCAGTGAACTTTTAGATATAGTGCAAAGACTAAAAATATTCATTTTTTAATAGTCTAAAAAACTTTTAGATGTAATACACATATTTCTAATAGACTTTAATCTCTAATTAAGCTATAATAACTAGGGTTGTTTAAGTATTAATATTCATTTTTAAATATTTTATGATTATTGCATACTCTCTTGTTATTTTTTTACTTAACTTGCTATTTGCACTTTTTATTCCCATTAATTATTGTATTAATATTTACCATATATCGATTATATAACAATTTTTTTATATGATCATTGCTATTTAATTTATTGGTCGACTATTTAATGGACTGACTCTTCTAATTCACTTTACTACATTCACAACATCATAATTTAAATTTCGGATGTTATTTAAGTGATCTAACACTTCAATTAAATATTTTAAATATTTTTTATGTTCTTGACTTGTAAGTGTAACATTATTATAAGTGAAGACAACAGAGTTTAAAGTTAGAATAAGAATTAACTTTATATTTAAAATTTCATAATTGTTTAAAAAATTGATGTAAAAAATCCCCAAAAATATTTCGAGATATTAATTTGCCCGAGTTTAAAATTAAAAAGACTTAAAAAGTGTAAACCAAAATATTTAAGTCAACTAGACTTTAGCATTTTGGACAAAAATGCTTTGGGCATACTTGGACCAAAATATTAATTTCTATGGTAGATAGACTCAGTGAACTTTTTAGATATAGTGCAAAACTAAAAGTATTCATTTTTTTAATAAAGAGTCTAAAAAACTTTTAGATATAATACGCATATTTCTAATAGACTTTGATCTCTAATTAAGCTATAATAATTAGGGGTGTTTAAAATCGGCCAAGTGGGTACCCAGTGGCACAATAAACTCATAATACAAATTAAAAAAGTGAAAGGAGGATAAAATATAGTAATAATATAATAATAATATTAAATTTATTGGGCCTCTAGATATCTATTAAGACGGTTTTGAACACCCCTAATAATAATCCAACTTTTCGCTGACGCCCGTTGTTTGGTAATACTTTCTTGGATTGTTACATCTTCAATAATGAATTGATTTTTTTTTGAATTAGTATATATAAATCAAAATCTAATTGACTTCAATTACGAAATGATCCTTTATAATTCAAACTCTATAATAGATGATCACTAAAATAAATATTTTTATGTCCAGAGAATTAAGTGGGGAGAGATGATGAGGTGTTGGACTGTAGGTTCATAATTGAACATTGGAGAGGAAAGTTCGACTATAGAGGAAAAAGAAAGAAGAAGATAAAAGATATGAATAGATTTATCGGGGTAAAAGAGAGAATGATGAATGAATTAATTAAAAATGAATATGTTAATTCGTCACACCAATTTTCTTAACGACAACTGACTATACTAATCGTAATAATAATAAATTAAAAATTTAGCTATTGTATTGTAAAATTTTAAAATTTGGTGACCAAATGTAAATGTCCTAAAATTTCAGGGATCACTATCGTTTACCCTATAAATAAATTTCTCAATGACGTATAAAAAGTACAAGAAATTAATTAAATTATATAGAAATTCCGTTTCCATTTTCCTCAAATTTTCATTGGGTGGTTTCCATTAGTAGGACGAAATTTGAAAGAATTAATATGGTTCGTTTTGGACATATGACGATCGTGATGAGTGAATCATTTCAGTGAATGCCAAAACTCTGTGCGTCATTCATTACATCCATATTGGAGCAGGTCAACCTCACCGTTTCACTTCCAATAGCAACAGAATAGACTAAAAGGTCACCCTGTTATTACGTTTCCCATTACTAATAGGAGATGGAAACTGTTGTTTTAGGATAATATATCTCTATATTTTTTTTAATTTTATAATAGTTATATTGTATTATCTGTTTATATTTTTTAGTTTTTTGACGATGTAACACACTTTCAAAAAAATTGAAAGGTTAATTGTAATTTTCTTCACAAAATTTTATGGTTTATTGTTTTTAGGACACTGTCAATTAAAATTAATAAAATTTTATGGTTTATTTTGACGACCAATGATACCCTTTTCGGTTTGTAATATATTTGGACATGCCATATAGCCCTCGAGAATAAAATCGTCTATCCTTTTTAGAGTTTGTGTTTATGCTCTATTATATTTAAGAAATTAAAATTAAGGTATATTTTTTTAAAATTTAGAATTGAGAGTTAAAATTTAAAATTTAATTTTTTAGTATTGTGTATAAAAAAACAAAGGGTATACAATTTTTTTAGCCCTCATTAATAAATCAAGAACGTGTTTAGAATTGACATGAAACCAAACTTTGATTTCTATTCCTACTTTTTTCGTGATAATTGATGCAATTTTCACACAGGACAATCCTAATTTCCTCGAGAAGAAACATATGTCCCTTTCTGCGGTTCAGATAACCCCCAATGGTTTCACCCTTTCAAAACCCACCTCACCAAAGATATTATCTAAAATCATCAATAATTTATAGCCCAAGTATCACGTCAGTTCCAAAATTTATTCTGGAGCAAAGAGGACCCTAACTGTAGTACGTAGAAACAAATATTTTTTTCTTGTAATAATGGATAATTAATTGTACAGAATAGACAAAAGAGGTTCAAAATCACGTCTCGTCTCTGGTTCCTCTCACCTTCCTTTTGCCTAATAATAAATTCCCAAGTAAAGACTTGTACCCCACATGAACCCAGGGTTCTTCTTTATTAGATACAAATCTAGAGCTATTTTGTACAAACTTCAGGCCTCATCGAGCACGATCCCCTGGAAACAAACATGACGTCCCGTAGAAAAGAAAAGGCCTGGAACCGAGAGGAATCCAAGGTTCAAGTCTCCCCGTCCCAGAGTGATCATCAGCTGCCGTTTAACGAGAACGATTCTCAAGACATGTTCATCTACCAAGTGTTGAACGAAGCGAACGCTCACAGCCTGGGAATTAATAGCGTTAATCAGTCTCATGTACCCCAAAGGAACAAAATTGCTGCTGCTGCAAACATGATCGAGCCAGCCAGGACCATCGCCAAGAAGAACTACAGGGGAGTCAGGCGTCGCCCTTGGGGCAAATACGCTGCGGAGATCCGTGACTCAGCCCGGCACGGTGCACGGGTGTGGCTCGGCACGTTCGAAACAGCTGAAGAAGCTGCTTTGGCTTATGACAAGGCCGCTTTCAAGATGCGTGGCTCCAAGGCTTTACTCAATTTTCCAGCCGAAGTTGTGGCTGCATCATCGGTCCAAAGATTATTAAGGCCAAATTCAACCTCAAAAAGCTTGGGAAAAGCTAATCTGGATTCAGGTACTAGTAGTCCCAGCAACGTTTCATCAGAATCAAAGAGCAGCACAACTGGGAAGTCACATGATAAAGCATCGGAATCTGATCAATTGAACAATATCTTGAAAGTTTTCTAAAACAGTGCTTCGGGAAACATTATATTATCTACCCAAAGCCCTAAAATCCAACACTATGATTCAGTCCAGATGTGTGAAAACTTTCATTTTTCCTTTTTATTTTTCTTTGCCGGGGGTTACAATTTTCCCTTTGATTGTTTTCTTAATGATGTCCTTAGCTTTCTTGAATGTATCATGCACATTGAAACTAGTGCATAAATGCACCTCTAGATCCATATTTCAATTCTTATCGTTTCGTAACAGGTTTGTCACAATAGATTTGATTAGTATTTTAATAAAAATGAATGTTTTTCAACCAGAAAAAAAAAAACCAAATTAGGCCATGTTTTAATTATTTCATTAACATGTCTGCATCGTGGACGACGAAATTGACCTAGTTCTACTTTTTAATAGATCCATTGCATCTGAATAAGTTAAATAGTAGAAAATTTTGACCTTTCTTGTTTCCTCGTACGACTGCACCAATTTTGCATCTTTTTTGTGCACAATAATAAATAAACAATGAAAGTAAGACAAGAACAATTTGTAACAAAAGTATATGAAGTTCAAATTTCTGCAATGTAACCTAATATCGTATAAAAGTTTCATTGATAAAAACCTAGACTTACGGTACATACAATCCTGCCATTGACAACAAACAATTGTATACGGTTAAACTAGTATTATGCCAATGAATCAACCGGTCTCCATTTACGCCTGTAATCTAACATTTCTTTAGATTCCCTATGTCAAAAAGATGACAACAAACTCTCCAAATAATCACTCCCTAGATCCTGAAACTCAAATACATCGTATCCATCCTCTTCCATACTTGGCATTCTCTTTAGATTAGGCTGTTCAACCATCACAAGCTCACTGTTTTGCTCACTCTCTTTTTCGATATTCTCGCCTGCGCAAGCAGAGTCGGTTCCTTGATAATTTGATGCAGGCACACAACAGTTGAAGTTAGTTTTTGTTTGGTCTATCCCCATAGCCTTAGCTACTGTCTCGATTGGGAAGTTAAGATATGCCTTGTGGCCTCTAATTCTCAAAGCAGCCTTGTCGTAAGCCATAGCTGCTTCCTCGGCTGTCTCAAACGTCCCAAGCCAAACTCGAGCTCTTTTCCTCGACGAGTCCCTTATCTCTGCCGCATACTTGCCCCAAGGCCGCCGCCTTACTCCCCGGCAGCGTCTCGTTGCCAGTTTCTGTACTCTCATCGATTTTTCCTTATGGCCTCGACTACTTAACTCTTTGCTTGTAACATCGTTACAAGATTGCTCTATATTTCCTGGAGGAATAATTCCATCGAGAAGATCATCCCAGGCGTCAGCCCCCATGGATATCCACCTCCCAGGACTAGGTAGCCTTTTAAAACTTCCATGGATCCGTCTCTCCCATCAAGGCTAGGCAGTTCTCCCCACGATTTGGACGATGATTTCGTTGCATTAGTGCCGGTCGCTCTATCGGCTTCTTCTCCACCGATGAAGTTGGCCCATACATTCTCCAGTAATAACTGATCAGCTGCTGCATGGCGATTGCTTTCTACTGGCATCTTGGCTTGCAATCCACAAATAATAGGGTTTTGAGAAATAATGGATGTATAAAAAATATAAATACGCGTAAATTCAATCTCGATCCTACTCCATTAACAAATTCCAGTTGGAAACTTGTTGTCTAAGCGACTGAGTCGCTTATTTAATGGGAAGAATTTAGAATTCGAGCAATAAAGAAGTCCGTGGATCAGTGTGTTGTAAGGCTCGTGCGGTTGGTCTAATCATTTGGCGGCTTAATTTATGGAGATACCTGCACTTTGTCCTTCCGATAATCCATGATCAAGAACCAGCGGAAGCAGGGGATGAGGAATCGATTGACTTTTATACCGTTTCACAATTGACTTTCCCCATTATTATTTAACATATTTCTTAAGACATAAATTGCCACGGTTTCACACCGGACTAATCATTGACAAATGTGGTACTTTGCTTTTTATTTTAATTTTGTTTATCATGAAAATTTTAGGGGTTAAGACTTAAGATGATTATTCTATCTCTAAGCCGACAATATGTAAGCTTTTACATTCGATATAAGGTTTTTGGACATACAAATCACTTATTAAAAGAGAATTGGTCAGTGAAATTCAAATTTAAATAGGAATCTTAATCACTTGTGCCAAGCCTCTGCTTGTAGAGTGGTAGTTCACCCTTCCATGTATGCAAAATCTCATTTTTTTTTCTTCAGATCCAAGCATTGACATACTTAATTAACGAATAAGGCCACCCGGTCCAATGTTTTAAAAGAAAGAAAATTAAAACTGAAAAGGGGGAGAATTAAAGGTTTAATTAAAACCAAAGAAAGACAGGAGAGTGTTAAGAAAAAGCGGCGGGTAGGATTCGATGAATGGGGAAGAAAGCTTCAGAGACAAACCAACGGATATTTGATTAGTGGGTTCAGGCGCCATCAAACAATTTGACTTTTGCTTCCATGGTACAACTCTTTTAGAATAATAATATATATTTTTTTTAAAAATGTTTAGTTATTGATAAGTACATACAATATTATTTTATCATCGATAATTTATATCCATTGTTTTGTAAAAATAAAATAAAATAAAAATTTCAGTTTTTTAAGCACATTTTTTATTAAAAGAGTACTGATTATGACGATGAATAGGTTATCTTAAGTATTTTCCCACGAATAATTACATTCACATGTAACAATATAAAAGGTTATCTTATTTATTTATCTGACAAATTATTCAAAGTCAAGATTGGAAATTTTAATTCACAAATTTTTATACTTTAGTCATCTCTCAAAATTTTACGTATTTGCAGAAGGGATCACCAGTTAAGTTTTCTGGAGGGGAACACGGACTTCTGCAAATATTTCTTTTTAAAAATCATTCCTAACAACTCCTATAAATAAAATTTTTAAAATATAATACTAATAAAATAATTGATTTGCAACGATTTTTGTAAAAAAAGAAGCTAATATTTGTATATGACAAGGTAAAATCTCAAAACAAAAAAATTGTATGATAAAAGACAAAAAAAATTAATTATTTTTTAAGAAAAATAGAACGGTTTATTAAAAAAAGAAAAACAAAAACCTTAAATTTACAAAAACAAATCATAGATATGAAAAATAGAGATTATTGATGGCCAATTCATATGATAACATTAATTAGATCGATATAGACGATTAGTGAGCATATGAAAAAAAAAGTTGTGAGACAAAAATAAAAAAAAAAGAAAAGAATAAAAGGGTAAGAAAGAAAGAAAGGGATATGGAATGTATTGACCGGGACTTTCAAGCCGCCAACTATATCAATTAATTAAAATTATTGTTCAAAAAATTAAGAGTAAAAAGAAAAATAAAATAAAACCCTATAATCCGCATGACTGTTTTTGTGGGCTATTAATTAAGATATATATATAGAGAAATGAGATCTAGTTACATTACGTAAAATTCAATTAGTTTTACACTAATTCATGACTATTGAATGAGTGAAATGAATGGATGAGATTAGAAGTAGGATATGTGAAGATTATCACTTGACAAAAAAAGTAAAGAGTTAGTCTCATCCATCCATTTTACTCATCTAATGGCTATGAATTAGTGTAAAAGTGGTTGAATTTTACATAGTGTAAGAAGATCCTAACATATATATATATATATATGGTTAGGATCAGATTACATAGTGTAAAAATATTTAAGTTTTACATGTTTTTTGGATCATTGAATGGGTGAAACGGATGGTTGAGATTAACAGTAGAATATGTGAAGATTATCACTTGGAAAAAAATTAAGGAGTTAATCTCAGTCATCCATTTTCTCCGTTAAACGATCCAAAAAACGTGTAAAATTTAAAAACTTTTACACTATGCAAGTGGAAACTTACATACACATATATATATATATATATATATATATATATGGGTAATTATTTTATACACAAGGCTTGTGGAAACTTTATTTACACAAGCGTCTTAGTTTTAAGGGTTAGAGACTTCGCTTAGGGCTTAAAGTTTAGGGGTTTAAGTGTAGTAGTTTTGAATTTAGGGGCTATTGATAGAATTTTGGGTTTAGGGTTAAAATTTAGGGTTTATAGGATAAAACCTAAATCCCTACCCATATTACCCTAAAACCTTAACCTTAACCTTAAACATTAAGTTCTAACCCTAAACCCTAACTTCTAACCATGAACCCTAAATTCTAAACACCTACACTAAAACCCCTAAACCCTAAACTAAAACTTTAAACCCCTAAAATTGAGGTGCTTGTGGAAACAAAAAGTTTCCACCGCCTGTGTATCGAATAATAATCCTATATATATATATATTTGAGTATACTGATGTGATTACATGTTTGCTCATATTATTTTGAGTACAGTACAAAAATGGTCAATAAACTATTCCAAAAAAATATAAAATGGTTACTAAACTTTCAAAAGTTACATAATGGGCATTAAACTTTAGTTTTTGTTACAAAATGGTCACTGAGTCGTTAATTGTTATTAACTGAGTGACATGACAGTTATAAAAAAATGTATAAAGGTACATTTAATCCTCTATATTTACACATTCAATCAATTTCAACATCAATAATGAGGGTTAAATTAGGACTAATTTGATTGAATGTGTAAAAATGAAGGATTAAATGTGTTATTGTGCAAATTATCGCGACTGTTACGTCATTCACTTAACGACAGTTAACGACTCAGTGACTATTTTGTAGCAAAAACTAAAGTTTAATGCTCATTATGTAACTTTTGAAAGTTTGGTGACCATTTTGTATTTTCTGGGATAGTTTAGTGACCATTTGTATACTTTACCCTATTATTTTTAGCTCTTTAACAATTTACACATCCTTTCTATATACATATTGTCACGCCTGAGAAGAGACGGGGTCATTAATCCCACATAGGAAAGGAAAAGGGAGGTCTTGGGATATAAATACGGTGGCGCTGCATATCCTATCAGAGATGTATTTTGGGAAGAGGGTAATAGCCCCGTGACAAATGGTATCAGAGCGACCCTTTGACTGTCCGATTTCACGCCTAGCGACCATGAGTGGGGTATGCAGGGTGGACAACTGTGACAAGGTGGTCCGTCACGAGAGTGAAAGCTCGTGACGAAGGTGTCACGAGGTTGAGTGGGGGAGAATGTCACGTCTGAGAAGAGGCGGAGTCATTAATCTCACATCGGAAAAGAAAAAGGAGATTTTAAGATATAAATACGGTGGCGTTGCACATCCTATCAGACATGTCTTTTGGGAAGAGGGTAATAACCCCGTGACAATATACTCGAACTCGAGTCCCCTAAAATGAGTTTAATTTTTGAAGAAAAAACGTTAAAGAAAAATTAAATAAAATGTTTCACTTTTAGTTGCAAATGGTGGTTCACGTGTCACCATCGAAGGTTTTTTCTATTAAAGTCACCATTAAACTTCTTGCCTTTTTTTGAACAAGGAAGTTCTTGCAGCTTACTAACAAATTAACATATACACAATCCTTTGATCTGACAGATGTAAAAATCTTGTACGAATAAAATGCATAAAGTTTTCACTTCTTTTTATGATAATATTGTTTTATTTATTTTAGAACTTAAATAAAATCGATATTATTAGTCCGGGTGAATAATCAATATATATATATATATATTTAATGATAATATTGAGATCTCTTTCAATTTATTTCGAAAGATTAAAAGGTGTCTTAGCCCTCAAAATTAGTACAATTTATCCGAATTTTTTTAAAAAATGATAATTTAATTCTGGCTATATGTTCATATGATAGATTTAAATATCAACATTATAAGATGTAGTTTTAGGCATTAGTTTCACATTCTCGTCATCATTTTCGACGAACACAACGCAATAATGCTTCTTCAGTAACCACTTATTCGGTCATCGTGTTGCTATCTCACTTTACTTTTTCCATACCTCAGAATTGGAGCAGAGGGGAAGCTGTTTTATTAAAAGAAAAGTTGGGACACCCACATTAATTTCTCCATTAAATTATGCTTTCCATGTGAGGGGCACTTGCTTCAACCGCAGGGTGCAGACACTCCACACGGGTCCATACGCTATTATGGCAATACATCTTCAATCAGATTGGCTTGAAAACTTAGCAATCTGTCTAAATATTATTATTTACTATAACTTTGATACTTTTGGCGATGAATTCCATTGGAAACAACTTAAAATATACAGGAATCTGCTCAGCAGACACCAACCATGGCCCTCCCCATACCTCACTGCATAAAGAAACATATTGTTTATGGATCCTCATCGTTTCCAATTCTCAACTGTTTATACAATAATAAAGATGTGGAGCCACTTAATAGGAGGATACTGATTAGTAACTACCACAACATCTAGTTAATGTTCAGTACAACGTCCACCGGCGAAGCAAATTTTGTCGAAGGATACTGATTCCTGATATGTAAAGAGACTCGGCCAAATTTATTTTGGTAATTCTTGCTCTATATATCTGGTTGTTGAGAAGCTTAGCCTTAGACTAATCAGGAAATCGTCTGCTCCTAACTATGACTCTTTTAGTGTTCTTATTTAAAAAAGCGGGTTTAAGATTTAAAGTTAAGTTGATGGTTAAGGTTTAGAGAATTAGGGGTAGAGTGTATTTTTTAAAGTATAAGATTTAAGATATAAAATTTAGTGTTAAAACTTAAAATTTATTTTTTATATTTTTTTAGCGTGGGTATAAAAAGGAGCACAGTTGATTTTTGTTCACTGCAGCGACCAAACTAAAATAGAAGCAGTTACGAAGCACACTGTACACTAACAAGGATGTTTTTGTCGAGAAACTTCAACCGGTGCTTGAGCGTGACCCACTTTCATTTTCACGACAGACAAAAAAAAATATAACAGTGCCGTCACTCTCTAATGGGAGTCTATATAAAAATATGCTTATCCCCGTACGTTCAACAGTCATAAATCAGTCCACATATTGCTCAGTTCCCACAACCAAAACTAGCTGAGCACATGGAACCTTATCATACATATTCTCTTCCTTTTCTCAGCGTTCTCTCTCTGTGCATGCCATTGTTTTTCGTTGCGAATGCTGAAGCTTTGATATTGCCAAGGCCCTTCAACAACAAGATCACGGCTGGTTATGTCTTCGGAGATTCGACAGTGGATCCTGGGAACAACAACTATGTGCAGACCCTCTTTAGGAGCAATTTTCCTCCTTATGGAATGGATTTTAGAGGCCAAACTCCGACCGGGAGGTTTACGAACGGGAAGCTTTCCACCGATCTCGTTGGTAGGTTGATGATTATTCATTGAAATGAAACTGATAGTATTTGGTATCGTTTTCTTTTGGCACGTAACAGCAACATTATATGCTCTGGTTTGGTGCATATTGGCAGTTTCATATATAGGCATAAAAGAATATTTGCCACCATATTTGGATCCCAACCTTAGCATTGAGGAGATGATGACTGGGGTTAGCTTCGCCTCTGCTGGCACCGGATTTGATCCACTTACAGCACAGATATCTGTCTACATCTCTCCCTTTTCTTTCTCTCTTTGATACTTATGCTGACGGTAGAGTTTTTGAACTACACGAAAAGGTTAAGAAACCTATCACGTGTCTCATTCTTTTAGTACTTATAGTAGTAGTAGTATTTAAAGAGACAGAGAGGCTTCTTAATTCTTTTTCAAGTTCAAAAACTTTATCGTCTGTGTGTTAATTGTAATTATTTATACATATGACTTGGAAAGTGAATTAAGTTTAAATGTTAATTTGTTGAATCCCAGAGCGTGATTTCATTACCAAAGCAGCTGGAGTATTTTAAAGAGTATAAGAAACGAGTGCAATCTGCCATTGGGAAGAAAAGGATGGAAGCTATTATCAAAGACGCTGTGTATCTCGTCAGTTGTGGCACTAATGACTTCGTAGTAAACTATTTCACCTTACCAATGCGACGAAACAACTATACTGCCTCAGCTTATCAACAGTTCGTGTTGCAAAATTTGAAGCAAGTCCTACAGGTTTGTCCTAACAACTGCTACAATTGTTAATTAGATTGTAACATAATAATTTATTTAACAATCAAAATTTCCTACTTATAACAACATGAACCGACAACAATTTTACCATTCCACTGTGAATTACAAATTGGCTACATCAGAGCATATATTTGCTACATAATATTAAAGATAGTTAAGGTTGTATGATAATTGGGACGTGTGTCAAAATTTGGGTAAAAGTATAATAGAAGCCATTGTATTATAGTGCATTAGTGCTAACTGTAGTTTAATCCTGTAATTTTAAAATGAATAGAAAGAACCCATATACTAGGGAAATGAGTAAAATTGTGCATTTTGAAGGATGTGATACGTTCTTCGATCCATTCTAATTTAATTTAAATACTTGTATTTAACTCTTAAATAAGGTATGAAACTGAATTTGATCAAAGTAACAATTCTGAACTAAATTAAAATTAACATTTTTTCAACTATTACAAAAAATGACTATTTTATCCATATTTTAGTGTATAGTAATATGTTTACTCATTTTATTTTTTAGTATTCGTAAGGTGATTACAAGCTAAGATGAGCACCGTCCTCTTTTCTACTGGAACCCTTGTTGGGTTTCATTTTAAAAGTATATAGACCGGAAATACATTTACAAATACTGTATTGTACTTTTGCTCAAAAGTTGACAATTCGACTGTGAATTACAGTTGGCTATATCAGTACATATACCAAGGGTTGAAAGGAATCCATGGGGTCCTAATATTAACTACATGGTTAGTATGAGCTCCACCCAATTCTTCCCCTGGCTGACTTATTGCAATCAACTTGTTGTACAGCCACTTTGGGGTGGGAGGGGACAGTCTTTAAGAAGGCACTTAAATATAGAACAGCCAGCCCTACTAACAGGCCAGATGCATTCAGCTCTGGTGAAGAGCATCCGTATTTTCATTTTTTAAAAATAAGTTTAATTTAGTGTTACTTTTAAGAAAAATTTACAACTTGTAAACTTTGATTAATTTATTAGTATCGCTTTTACCGCAGGATTTATGGGATGAAGGAGCTCGGAGAATCGCCGTTACAGGACTGCCGCCGATGGGTTGTTTGCCGGCCGTCATCACTCTCAATTCCGGAAACGCCATCCTTGAACGTGGTTGCATTGAAAAGTTTTCAATGGCAGGAATGGAATATAACCAAATGCTCCAAAATGAACTGAATTCCATGCAGGGTAGATTAGCACATCTCGGGGCAAAAATCACTTATATCGACATTTTCACGCCATTGGTTGACATGATTCAAGGCCTTGGAAAACATGGTAAGCATAACCTTCTAATTTTTCCTTAAAAACAGTGGTAAGCATAATCTTCTAATTTTTCATTTGTTTTCTTTTTCTTTTTCCCTCTAAATTTCTCTGTAGATTTTGACGAGGTTAGCCATGGATGCTGTGGGAGTGGTTTCTTAGAAGCAGGATTTTTGTGCAATCCAGAATCATTTGTGTGCTCCGACGCGTCAAAATATGTGTTTTTCGATTCAATTCACCCAACTGAGAAAACCTACACTAAACTGTTCATGTCTAGTCGTCCTGTTGTCGATTTAATGATCGGGAACTGATGTTTGACTAATTGATCAGTGATATAATTAAATGATAATACTACTTTATAACTAATATATTTCTTTGCATATGTAGGTAAAGTACTCCATTAAATGCCTGGCCACATCTAAGCTTAATGCAACGGAAATTACTGAAAATTTTAATGTGACTGAAATTCTCAGGAAAAAAAAACCTTAATGATTCATAAGTAGAGCACATACATATTATCTTGTAATGATGTTTTATATTTTGAGTGAAGTTGTATTAATGGCATAGTTGGACATAAAAAAAACTGTTAAAAGTTTGGAGCCAAAATTCCTCAAATAGAAGACATACAAGGGAATGGTATTAGATGGAAATGGGATGGACCAGATTTTAAGGGTCGTAAGGTACGGGAATTGATTAGGCAGAAGCAAAGTAAGGTCCCATGGCACAGAATTGTGCGGTGCTCTGCTCCTCCTCATTGCAGAGGCATTAATTAGTATATTGACTGGTCATTCTTGATAGACTGTCAACCACAGACAAAATGACATCTAGTGGGTTAAACAAGTGAAGATAGAGTGTGTGCTTTGTGGTAAAGATGTGGAAATAAGGGACCATGTTTTCAATTACTGTTCTTACTCAAAACTATTATGGACAAGAATATCTAGATGAATGCTTCACAGCTAAATTGAGTATGGTGTGATCTTTGTTCATTTTATCTTAGTCTTTTAATAATATATATCTTGCAAACAAATTGCTCGAAATTGATCTATTAGAGTGATAAATTAAATTTAATAGTATTAAGTACTTGTTTTCCGCTTTAAATTTATTCCTACAAACTCACCATGATAAAATACAAAGTCCTTACAAAGATTATTCCTAAGTCCATCTTTGAACTGTAAAGCCCTGATGTTCAACTTGTCCAATTACTGAAGCTGTTCTGTAATAAATGTTTGGATAAAGAATTTCAAATCCCATGGAATGATACGGTTTATTGAAAGAAAAAAAATCAAGTCTGATTAATTCTAATAGCATTTTCTAGTCCGAACTAGCATTTTGATACAATTTTAAAAGTGGTACATAGATTGATATACAAAACAATAGGAGCTGAAGCAAAAATGCTAAACAAAACAAAATATTCTCCTAAATCTACTCTTGGAGTCTTAATACAAGCATAGCTAGGCCATCAGCTGTTTCCGGAGGGAATCAATGGCCTGACCAGCGATTATTTCATACATTCTTTCAGTGGGGTGAACAGCATCCCAGAATACATATTTTGATGCATCGGCGCATGTGCTCATGCCTTTGCAAGTATCTCCATACTCCACGGTCCCCGTCCCGCAACAACCTTTTGACGTCTCAATCAAACCTGTCATTTTTCGTTTGAGAAAGTTAATTAATCTCACCAGTTTATCTTCTGCATCTTTAAACCAAATGGAGAAGGAACAGAGAAGATAGGTTAAAAGGTTACCGTGTTTTTTTGGGTTGTTGACAGCATCCTGAAAGATGGCATAAGTATCAACGTAGCCATTTTCATCCCTAATGTTTTCCTGGCGATATCCAACTTCACATTTAGCTTGGAATTGAATGATGAGGAAAAATTGTTGTACTTCTCCACACATGTTTTCTGGTTCATTAGAGTCTTAACGAGGGGCATGCAACCGAGGGCATACAACCAGTAATCGTGTAATTCCAAGACTGTGCATCGTCTGTAATAATCAGAAACCAACAATTCTGTAAAAGTGTAGTTCTTGCAACTAATCTTGAAATGTAATGAAATTTTCAGTATAATGGAATGTTAATAGCAGAGAGACAGTGAGGCACCTTAACGTCGTCAGACATGCAAGAAGCCAAGTAATTTTGGTACTCTTCCAAAGTATACTGCTTGGGGCGAATAGGTTCTAAGTAGTAGTTTTGAAGGAAGTCATTTGTGCCCATACTCAACACGGCTACTGCATTTTTTATAATGTTTTCGGCTTTCCCCGCACCAATCAATTGACTCAACCGCATCTTATATTCCCTGAAATACTCCAGCTGCTTGGAAAGCGGCAGGACATTCTGTTTCACCAACAAAAACAAAAGGGAAATATAGTATATAAATATATATACATATATGTGTGTGTTTGTTTTGAAGTGAGAGGGGCAGAGTTTAAAGACTGACAGAGAGATTGGCAGTGAGTTCATCATAACCAGAAGCAGCTGATGCGAAACTAACGCCATGTAAGATATCAACTGGTCTCAATCTCTTGTAAAGGTAGGGTCGAATTGCCTTTGTGTAACCCAAAGCTTCAGCTGATCAATTATTAGCAGAGGAAAATGTCAATAGTTATCGAAAAAATCTCTTTTGTTGGGTTTGACATCAAAGACAGAATCGACAAATTAAGCTAATCATGCATGAAACAGGGAATATTTGTTTTCAATGCTTTTGAATTGACAAAGATGTTTGGCCAAAAAAATATCGAAAGTGATCGATTGAACAGTTAGCTCCAAACAATAATAGTACACCGCTTGTCATCAGCAGCAATCATATATGATTTCACATATAAAAGCATGATTGGTTATTGAACCAGCGATTTGAAAATAGGTTTTAAGCAATACCGCCTACCGGAGCCAGGATTTATTGTACCACGGACAAGCACTATATGGGATGGAAATTGTCTGCCCACAAACTATGCACCTTTTAATGCCCCACTTTAAAAAAATGAGTTTAAAGTTTAGGGTTTAGGGTTAGGATTTAGAGAATGAGGAGTATGGTGTATTTTTTAGGGTGTATGATTTAAAGTTTAGGATGTGAAATTTAGGGTTTGGGTTTATAATTGAATTTTTAAGTGTATTTTAGTGTGGGCCATAGAAAGGACTATAATTAGGGGTAGAGAATTTTTGTTCTTTCATGTATTATGTTTAATACATAAAATAATACAAAACATTATGTTTATTTTAATTTTTTAAAAATATTTATTATGTATGAATGATTTGTCTTACATGATAAATCAATAATGTATAAATTTATGTATTGTCAATGAAATATTTTCAGTTTCTAATATAAAACAAAAACAAAATGAACATCAAAACCTTATACATAGTTTTTAATTAAAATTCAACTATATAGTTTGAAGTTCTCAAAACTTCTATGAAAATAATCTAATAAAAAGTCTATGGTTATTAGCTTTAATGTTCATTTCTAGTCTTCATATATAAATCATTTTGAGTCATTGTAAAGGATGGATTGAAGTGAATGAGCTAAAAATCCAACATTTTCAGCAGCATCAATCTCTTTTGCAATAGATTCCAATGACAAGAAGATGCAGGGCCTTTGGAAATTAGCTGAAGGTGTAGAAAAATATAATTATAGTTTTATACTACTTGACATATCAAGGTATGGACAAGGGAAATTGCAGAGAGATATGGCAGTAAATTACCAATAAAATCGGTAGCTAGCCTTCCATTGCTGAACCGTCCAGTTGGGCGGCCTCTGAAGAAGTCTTTCCCGTAAGGTAGGAAATTACCTTCATAGGCGTCGCGATATGGTTGTTGTTGCCCGGATCAACGCTCGAGTCTCCGAACACTACTAAACAAGTGACGTTGAATTTAGCTGCCAGTAGCTTCACTTGTTGAGTATCCACACCTCCTGAAAGCAGCGGCATAATAGCGGCCAAGGCTACTGCCAAAACCCGCATCGCCATTTTTGGAGCTATCCTAAATCTGCCTTGCTGAAGTTTGGAAAAGGAACACGACCCTTTTAGAGAACCACCTCCGGAATGTTACTCTTTCACTGCTGTACTTCCAATCTTAAATAGGCCTCAGATGGGCTGGTTTGTGTTGGTTGAAACATTTAACAGCATCCTCCCAATTTCTGGAGAACTGCAAACTAATTGCATTAAATTTTGATTTTTAACAGTTACGTACAGCCATAAAACTGTAGGAGTAGTAAAGTTGATACTGAATATCCTACTCTTTTAACCAGATATTTAAGTTTCCACTCGGTTGACACCACGTTGCAGCCTTGCAGGAGATGAATATGTGGATGTTGAAAGGATTGAAATCCAGCGGATGTTGAAAGAGATGAATATGTAGTACTTTTTCAAATCACATTTTTTTATTATTTTTAAAAAAAAATCTTAAATATATCTAAAATAATAAAGTACAACCACAAGCTTACATGATTATCACTTGATAAAATAATTGAAGCGTAAAGGTAAACAAAGGGGCTGTGAGGAGGAGCTAATGTTGCTCCCACTTTTGAGACAGTACTACTTTGAGTTCTTCAACTCTAAAGTCAAGAGCCGAAGTGTGGCTCAATCTAAATTTAAAAGAATAAATAAATTGTTTGAACTTTGGTTAAATTTACTTATTTAGTAGAGAGATAAATTAAAATTTTATACTCAGCTTTAAATTTAGAGTGTATAATTGTATCATATTATAGTTCACGTTTGACTAAAGATAACATATAATTTTAATATTTATCATTTTTAAATTTAAATTGAAATTTTTCAATAATCAAAATACTTAACCCAACATTAATTAAATTGCAATTCAAATTCAAATAACTTACAATCACATATTTCGTTAGGGGTGGACCCTTAATGGAGCCTGTGGGATGTGGGGCTTAATCCTCCAAAAAGTGACAAATTATCATTTAGTCCTTTAAAAATTAAAAAAAAGGGTCATTTTAAAATTTAAAATTTTGTTATTATATTTTAAATATTTTTATATAAATTTTTACTTAAAATTTTTAAAATTTTTCGCTAAGTCAATTTTTTTAAAAAATTAGTTAAACTCTTAATTAATATTAGATTTCGAAATTGATTTTGAGCAATTCTTCTCGTTAAAATAATTTGTGAACCCTTTCCTCCAGGGACAAATGATTTACATTTCCATGTTCATCCCCAACGAGTAATCCATATATAATCAAGGGAAAACTATACAGATGACCATTTAATTATGAAATTGATGTTAATTTAATTACTATACTTTTAATTTTGGCAAATATACCACATAATTATTCAAATAGTTTCAATGTAGTTAGCAAATATACCACATAATTATTCAATTGGTTTCAATGTAGTCACTGCCGTTAAAAAACAGAAAAGTTGACTTAGTTGTTAAATAAAATATGTATAATTACACATTTGGTCTTCGTTATTTACACAATATATTAATTTGATCTTAATTTTAATTTAATAAAAATAAATTAATTATTCAAATAAGTGGTAACAAATGTCACCTAGAGAAAGCAAATAAATGCAAGTAAATTGGCTTTAGGGGAATCAAACCTGTGCATGCTTAGTAAGAGGCGTGGCTTTGTCACTAGGCCAAACCCAATCTTGTGATATAGAATACAAACATTTAATATATGTCTTAATTGGTTGTTTATGCTAGGGAGAAGCAAATAAATGTGTATTAAGGGGATTCGAACATGACACACTTAGAATGCATAAAAACATCTAAACCAATAAATCTAATAATTAAATTAAAGTTAACAAAATTTTGTATATATTTTAAATTATAGTTAGTGCACGATTTAAAATAAAATAATTTTAATATTTTTGTATTTTTAAACTAAATTTAATATATTTTTTCTTTTATGCATTAATTTTATAATTTCACATATATAATCGTTGAATGGATTTTTTTAACTTAATTAATATTTTTAATATTTATTAAAATTTTAATTAAATTACTATATATATATATGAAATTATATTAAAAATTTAAGATTATATTAAATTCATTTAGCGAATCTAAACTCACGAACATAATTCAAATGAATTGATATAATTTTAAATTATAATTTCTCATAATTCAAATGAAAATATATTAAAAAATTCAAAATTTCAAAAAATATCAATTCATTTGAATTATGTTTGTTGCTTTACTATATATATATATAGTAATTTAATATAATTTTAAATAGTGCACTAACTATAATTTAAAATATATACAAAATATTGTAAACTTTAATTTAATTATTAGATTTATTTTATTGGTTTAGATGTTTTTATGCATTCTAAGTATGTCATGTTTAAATTCCCTTAATCCACATTTATTTGCTTTTCCCTAATATAAACGACTAACTAAGACATATATTACATATTTGTATTTTACATTACAAAATTGTGCTTGGCTTAGTAGCAAAGCCATGCCCCTTCCACCTAGTTTGCACAAGTTCAATCCCCCTATAGCCAATTTGCTTGCATTTATTTGATTTCTTTAATCATGTGACACATGTTATCATGTGATTGGAGGAGAAAAATAAATTTATGGTTTAAGACTTCAATAAGCCTTTAAACTTTTGCAAAAAAAACAATTAAGCCCCTAAACTTCTTTTGCACCCAGTTAAGCCCTCAAACACAAGAAAAAAAAAGTAATTTGACCCTTTGACAAACATTAATCGTTAACTTTAACAAATTTTTTTAAAATGACAAGTTTCGTAACATGATAATGTCACTTGTCATTTCTACAAAATTTTAAATTTTATTTTTTAAAAATATATAAAAAAGAAAAATTCTAAAAAAATTATGGAAAATTCTAAAAATTGTATAAAAATATAAAAATTATTTTTTATTTCAAAAAATATTCAAAAATAAAAAAATAATAATTTTTCAAAAGACTAAAATATTTTTTAAAATTAAAAAATTATTATTATTATGCAATTATAAAAAATAATTTGAAAAAATATAAACAGTAATCAAAATAACTTTTATTGTTTTATATTTTTTTAAAAATACTCACTTTGTCCCACTCAATATGTCCCTTTTGTGTTTTGAAATTGTCCCACTTAAAATGTCTCATTGAAAAAATTAACAATTTTTATAAGGCTCATTTTCAAGGATAAAATTGTCGTTTCAACTTTTCAAGGATAAATTTGTCGTTTCAATTATTTTACATCATATTTCTTACACATTCTTACACAAATTTTTTCTTTTTAAAACTGTGTGAAAAGTCAACAATGGACAAAATAAATGAGACGGAATGAGTATTTTTTATGTGTTTTAAAATATAGTTTAAAATATAAAAATCAAAATAAATTTTATTGTTTTATTTTTTAAATTATCTTTATACTAGTATAATAATATTTAAAATATTATTATTTTTTAATATTCTAAAATTTTTAAAATATTTTAATATTTTTAAAAATTATTATTTTAAATAATTTTCAAAATTAAAAAATATTTTCCAGAATTATTGAAAAAATTTAAAAACAAATTCTGTTTTTTTAGATATTTAAAAATTTCCTAAAAATGACAAGTGACATTACCCTATTGCGACAAATGTCAAAAGAAATTAGAAACATAATTAAAGTTAATGGTCAACGTTGGTCAAATGGTCAAATTAATTTTTTCTTGAGTTTAAGGGCTTAATTGAGTGCAAAAAAATTAGAAGCTTAACTGATTTTTTTACAAAAGTTTAAGGTCTTATTAAATCCTTAAGCGTAAATTTATTAAATTAAATAAAAATAACTAAAGTCCTCCAATAAAGTGGTTATACGTGTCACCACCTAATTGAATAATTAATTTATTTTATTAAATTAAAATTAGGACCAAATTAATAGATTGTGTAAATAACGATGACCAAATGTGTAATTATATAAATTTTATTTAATAGCCCCGTCAACCTATGCTTTTTTCTTACGGCAGGTTGCTGCATTGGAACCACTTAAATAGTTATGTGGTATATTTGCCAAAATTAAAAATATAGTGATCAAATTGACACTAACCCTATAGTTAAATAGCCATCTGTCTAGTTTATCCTATAATCAAATATGCTGTCCCCAGACCATCTGATTTCCAGGCCCTAAATGTCAACTTGGTTCTAACCAGAATGTAACATATTGATTGGTTTTGCAGTACTTTTTTGTTTAAACTGGTCAAGTCAACAACGATAACATATATACACAATTGTTAGTAAAAAAATAATTTTACAGTACTAAATTGTAATAATCCACATATATATAATATAAAAGCCCCTTAATCCCTCCAATGGTATTGGATTCATACAACTTTTTTTTTTAAACACAGTGCAAAAGCTTCTTTGGGGATGTTAAAAAAAAGGGAGATATCAGTCGCACGAACCTTACTTGCTGAAGTCAATTGAATATGAAACATAAAATATAAATACACGGAAAGACAGTTGAACGATCAGTAGGATTCAAATTGGGCGAATAAATTTGGGAAAGTGGCCTGTCCTTCCATCTCCAACCTTGTTTGTAGGTAAATACTATCTTTTCTTTTATTTTCTTTTCATTATTGTATTATATTAACTGAAAGGAAACTCATGAAGCACTGAAATTATTCACGTGGTGTAATCTATAGTTTAACGAATTATTTTGATAAAAAGCAAAATATTTCAACTTTAGCATGGATGATTTGACGTTTAACACGGAAATGAATGATTAGAGACAGGTGGACCCCAACAGAATGGGTTGTCCACGTTAGCTGGAGGATAGATAGATAGATAGATACATGGTTCATCTAACCCCACCTTGATTTTCTTTAGTCAAATTATATGGAAACAAAAAATTAAAAAAATGATGATTTACGAAGAGATATGCAAAAAGTTTTAAATAAAATAATATGATCATCTGTGAAAAACATATTTTCTGAATAAACAATAATTAATCATTTAAAACATTTAATCTAGTTATTTAAAATTTATTAAGTTTTTTTAAGTACACTTAAAATAAGTATTTGATATTGTTCTCTAGTAGTGGTTTTAGTAGATAAATTGTTTTTTTATATTGTTTTTAAATATAAAATAATTAGTGATATATACAAGAATAAATAAATAATTATACGCAAAAGTATTTTCAAACAAAATTGAAAAACACTTTGGGACAAAAAAACTATTGTTTTGACCTAAAAGCACTTTTGAAAGACAATATAGAATGAAGCCTAAATTTGAAGATGATCTTTTGTTTTTGCCTTTGAGTATAATTATAACTTAAAATGAAACAAGAACATCAATTGATGGAGATAATTATATAGGAAACATGAGCATGAATCGACAGAGGTAATTATATAGTTTAATGCTAACTCTACCAAATTTCCTTCCTCCAACTTTTCTGTAAAGATAAAAGAGAAACAAAACCTTTGATTTCCCAAGTCCCATGCTCTTTGGGGATTAAATTCTCTACACATTCGCAAAATCCAAATAAAAAAATGAAAGAAGAATCTGGAAGTAAAAAAGTGAGAGAAAGCAACAAGCTTCACATGTGCATACTACAAACTTTCCTTTTCTCTCCATGTCTTCTTCCTCTCTTGACACCAATTGAGCCCATTTTGTCCGTAGCTGCTGAGAAGGCCTGGAAGAACTTTGCCTTGTCTCGACCAAAATATTGGACTATAGGCTTGGTCCTCGGGTCCAAAAATAGACATTGGTCCGAAGATAACAACCCAATTTGCTCTGTATATTTGTAAAATAAGCATGGTCGAATACGAATGGGGTGGTGACATCAAATGGAGCCACAAAGTCAACATTGCCACCCACTTGTGGGCATGACATTTTCAAGGCCTTTAGTAGCCTTGGATCAATGGAAGGGTCAGCCTGCTTAGTGCCTTTATGATTGTAGAGTCGGTCCAAAAAGTTCTTGCAGTGGGCAAAGCCGATAGTGTGCGCACCCGAGAGCACAACCAGGTCCTGGATAGTTAACCCCTTCGAGCTAAAGAGTTTGATCTGTTGATCTACGGTTGAATTCGCATACGGAAGGTTGTAGGGCACCCTGGTTGCCATTGATATTTTCCCATCCCACCTTCCTTTCTTCACCTGATAATAAGGTCCCCCAGCCTGAAACCACACATTAAATATTACTTACTTCCCTGTTTGTTAAAATTTTCAATACTGTATGAGGAATAATAAAACCAAAGTCAAGATCAGGGAGGAGAAGCTCGGCAGTAGACTAGAGTCTTGTCTGTCAATGAACAAGTTCCGTTGTAGACAAATTAGGCCCATGAATATATGGATATCTTTCGTGTCATATTAGAGCAACGCGTGAACTGTTTAAGTATAGCTGTACTGCAGAAACCAAGTAATGCTATAAATAATTTTCACCAATACTTCGACTCAAGAGGCAAGAAGCACCAGCCAAATTAGAAAACATGCAAACAAATATATCAAATTCATTTCTTTGTTTTTTCTACTCCATAAAAAAAGAGTGAAAATGGTTGAACTGGCCAAATGGATAAAATCTCTGGCTGCAATTGCAAGAATATCAGCGCAAGAAACAATGCCGGGACATTTGCTCTCCACCAAAGCCTTGGCTCTCGTTATTATATCAAACCCCTCTGTTCTCAGGTCCTTGTTTTCCTTTGCATCTTTCTCAGCTAATAGTATGCTTCCAGGCTTTGTTGCTATAAGGATAGACGCATCGCAGCCCTACAAAATATAACAGTAATCCATGCAAAAAATTTGATTAATCGTCCGCTAAAATCTTATCTGGTTGAAAATCCATGGAGAATTGCAGCGTTAATGCTGATATTTGAATATAATTAGCATTACTTCTACAAAGCAGTCATGGAAGAAGAGTCGAATCTTCTTTGAATTGTTGGGAGGTGATGGAGCCGATGATTTGCTCAACTTGAGGGCAAGATTTTGCATAGTAATTAACAGAAATCTAGCGTGGGCGGCGTGTGGCATTGGTGGGGATGGATAGGATTACAAAAAAAATGATGAAGAAACAAGTGAAAACGAAGAAAGAAGAAGAAAACGAGGAAAGGAAAGGAAAGGAAAGGCATGATTGTATAATCTGTTTGGTCGGCAGCTTAGGACAAAGAATGCAATAGTAGTGGAGAATATAAAAGGGTTAGCCCAGGTGTAAATATGATTGGAGTGGGACAAATTGCCTCAACCATAAATGAAGATAATCAACTCCCGAGAAGCCCAATCGAACACGAATGGCAGGAAAATAAAAAAAAAAGATTTCAGGTAGTAATAGATTGACCTTTGAAACCATTCTGGTTTATGACTAGAAATATTATGTAAGGATCTGCTTAATCATAGCCATTTTAGAAACCAACAGTAGCTATTACGATGATTCCTCACGGGTTGGTGTAATGATTAAAATTGTCACATATAGGTTAGCCTCTTACATATATTTATTGGTTTAGAGTCTTGGTAGTTAACTAAATAACACTGAGGAAGCAAACAGGGGGTGAATTTAATAGAAAAACAGAGGGCTTGATAAAAGCAGTGAAGCTGATGGGTGGAGAGTACTGAACCCCACCGGCCAACCGAAAGCTTGAGTTCTTAAATGCAAAGCATGTGCGGGGGAGGGGAATCACCGGATCGTAAATAACTCTTCTGTATAGGGTATGCGCCAATTGCTATTTTACTTGCCCTTTTCAGTCATGTCTTATTGTCTTAAGTGGAAGGTAACCTTTTCCCTGTGACCCTATTGAAAAGCTGCTTGCACCATCTCACGCTCAAATTCCTTTCTTCCCTAAATTTTTGTACCCACTAATTATTTTTATGGACATTAAAATATACCAGGCAAAGGTAGATTTGAATATGGGTCATGCTAATAAACTCAATTTTCTTAAATTATTTCCTGTATTCAAATAGCCATACTGTACCCGCACATTTGAACTTTGGTCCGAATTCCCAATCAGTTTTTGAGTGAAAAATGATCTGTCCTAGGGAGTTGGGTGAAACTAAAAAAGCCAAAATGATTTGTCTGCAAATCTAAATCAGGTGTGGGGTGTAACGTGTACAAAAACAGCACCTTTAACTGCAGAATTCTACTGCTTTTCTTTCATTGTCTTATGGCCTTGCTTCGATAGTTAATCTGGTCCACTTCTAATTAACTCCCAGAAAATGACGTCGGAAGAAAGTCAATGTTCTCATTTAAATAAAAAACTTAAAAATGCTTATGAATCTCATGGGTAACTAAGATTGTTGGACTTTTCCAGTCAAAAACAAATGAGACAACTGTGTTCTCGATCATTGAAAAGACAAGTTGGCAGCGACAAATTAAAACATATTTTTACCCATTTAATCAACAGCAGATCAAGGAAATGCGAAGCCAAGTACATTGTCATCAGACCTTTTTGTTTATTAATTAAAGTCTTGATTGGATTCGGTTTGTCCGTCATTGTTTGTTGGTGGCCTCCATCCAGGCAAAGACGAAAATTTTGGTGGCGTAAACAACCAGTTTATTTGGCGGAGGGGAAAACAGTGCATACTTTATATCAGCACTGTATTTCGGCGGATTTGAATAATTTTTAGACCAATTCCAATCAGCTTCCATTACCACAGAAAATGAAGAAATAAGAAATCCGTTATTTATCTCTTAATTTCTAAATAATTAGTGATTTGTTTTACGCAGTAATCCGTTTCAATAATTCTTTTAACAAAAATTAAAAAAAAAATAATTACCTAAAAACAAAAATGTTTGAAATAAATACATTAAACATTAAAATTGAAAATTGAGTTGACCAATGAAATGGCTGAATATTATTTGATCTTATGGATGACGTGAATCCGAATCTAAAGTATCTCATTCTTAAAAATTATTATATCTCTCACCATACATCCATGGTCAAAATATTTTTTGATGTCAATTTTTTCAAGATTAAATAATCTTAAATCAAGTAATCAATCTTACTTGAAATACCATCAAATGGCTGAAATTAAACAAATTAAAATTAAATATAATTTTTTTTTATTTTTTTAATAGTATAATAGATAGATTTTGAGTATTTAGTTTTAGGCCTAAATATAGTTCAGTTTCGACATATAGGTTTGGCACAGCCCAATTCATAATATTTTCCAGCGGGCTAAAACTAGTGTCGGTAGACTTTACAATATTTTTATTGGGCCAAAAGTGATTCCGTTTTGGATCCAATGTTATATTCGCAATCTATTAAGCCAGATATTTCCCGAACGCTGCGTTTTATTTTCAGTGCGGTACCCTGTGCTTGACTGGTTTCGTTTTTTTTTTTTTTTTTGCTGCGTTGAACTTGCGCGTAGGGTGTTTGATAGAATCACCCAACGAATCAATCTTGAGCTGAGTCGACTCCGCATCTGAAAACTCGAAACAATGCAACGGTTAACATCAAGAATCACCGCAACCGCGAAAGTTTCCTTGTTGATGAGAACTATCCTCCTTAACGAATCACCTCTTCTTCTTCTTACTTGGCTTCCAAACCGCTGCTTCTCTACTTTCTCTTTGCGGCAACGTGTTAAAATCCCGGAAAGAATAGCAATCCCAGGAGATTTTTTGAAATGGGGTTCGCATGGGTTTTGCAGGACTTCGAGATTTGCATCCGGTTTTAAGCCTTTAGAACCCAAGCCATTGGATTCCATCATGGATTTGAACAGAGCAAAGAACCGTTCACCTGAGGACCTTGCTTCTATTTGGGATGATGTAATGTACCCAATTACTGAACTTTTTTTTCCCTTTCATTTTTATGTTGTCAATATAGAAGAACAAATTGATTAAGCAAAAATTTTATGTTCAGTATCACTTGGGAAGAGGTCATATCGGGTTGACTATGAAGGCAAAACTTTACCATTTGTTGGAACAAAGAAGCTCGGATTGGTAATTCATTTGATTACATTGTTTATGTTGTTACACGTTGTTTGGTTTCGTATTCTTTCCAGTCTAACTTCTATCCGTCTTAGCAGCCGGTATTTTGTCGTTCCTTTGTGGAGAGGAAATGGTTATACAACAATGTTTGCTCAAGATTTGTTCTCTGATCGGTAGTATTTGAAGTTTTATTCGTTTTGGTCTTATATGACGATTGATTTGTTTTGTTGTGGTTTAATTCTTTTGTTTGTGATCTATTTAACCTATGATTCAACCTAGGGAACCTATTTTCTTTACTACAGTGCTAATAATCATGTTATGGTTTATTGAATCATGCTTCTTGTAGCAATTAAATGCAGTAAGACTTATCTTAAGAAACAACATAGTACCAGTTTAGAGTCATAATTATTAACTAGTTTATCATTCTCAAACATACTGTTTGTACCAGCAAAGTTTGCAGTTAGAAAAGAGCATTGGAAATATCTTTCTGCAAGAGTTTCAATCTATTGGACATTCTTGTGCATGCATTGATGATTAATTAAAGGAGTTTAACAGACTTTTTGGCTGCTGGTTTCCAATTTTCTGATGAACTCATAGGAACCAATAGTCCTATTCGGGTTACTTTGCTATAATGAACAAACTGAATACTAATGTGTTATATGTCATGCCCCCCATTAGGACATTTAGATGGCATATGCCGATGAAGTAAATGACAAATTTTATATTCTACAATGAACTTGTTAGTTTGCTTAAATGTTTTATTCAAAATTTTTCTTGCAGTGCAATTGTCGTACATGCTTTTCACCGGTCTTGAAGATTACAAAGCAAGAGGAACCCAAGCATCTCCTTACTTCACTGCAACCTTTTACACAGACTTTGCGGAAAGCAAGGACTTGGTACTTATTCGCGGAGATATTGTTTTCTCCAGCAAGCTTACTGATGAGGAAGCTAAGTGGCTCCTGGAAACCACTCAATCTTTTTATCTGAATGATGTGAGGTACAAGCTGGTTGAATGTTTCAATAAAGAACCACGTGATTTTGAGTTCAAGGATGTCTTACGAGCTTTAGATATGCCTATTCTTTAACTTCTTAAAATGATAGTTTCTGAACCGCAACGCCTCATTTTGAAGAAGTCTGAAACAATAATGTTTTCAACAAATGTCGTGCTCAACAGTTCTTGTTACATTAAAATATTTAAATCCTCCACTGTGGAGAAGATGGTCTTGAGATGATTTGTTGTGTTCCTGAGAGAAATATTGAAAATATGGATTATGTAGAATGTGGCCATTACATTATAATTTTAAGCCTGAAAAGTACACCTTCTAACTTCGTGCAGGTGAATTGAAAATGACAAGCAAAATACTTCATCTGGTGTTAATTGGAAAGGTGCATTATTCTGGAAAGGATTTGCTAATATAATTTTCAGGGATTGAACTATGAACGAAGCTATCAATAAAAGCTCAACCAATGATAGATCCTTTGTCAATTCTGAGTTGGGAGCGCCAGCTTAATCTCACTATCTTCTTGTGATGCCTCATCGGGTTTATCCAAGTTAGCTTGAATCGGGCTCTGATCATTGTCCAACGTTGAAGGGCCCCTCCCTTCATTGTTATCTGGTGTTTGATAAGGAGCTACTGATGCTCCCCCTTGAATTAAAACAAGATCCCCATGATAAATGTTTTTGGCAACTCGAACTGCCTTGATCCAAACACTTTCATCTCCTTCGTGCCCTTGGTCATTGTAATATTTCTTTAGCAAGTGAACAAGGTAGAATAGCAAACAAACGGTGGATGTAGCCCCAGATATAAGATAGAGACCCCAGAAACTGCTGATGCTCAAGCTATTGGTTTTATCGGTGTCGGTTACATCTGCTGAACAATCTAGTGAAGGAGCAAACCATTTCTCTTCTAATTTCATCAGATTTCCATTCTCAGATAACTTTAAAATGGCTCTTGAAACAGCTATTGCTATCGGAGAACCTTTCTGAAATACCTACATGGAGAATTACACATGTTCATTCTTAGCAGTTTATTTTTAACTTTATTTTTTCAATCTTTTGTTTTTGAAAACGTGAGATGGAATATCAAGTTATACTTATAGTAACGATATTGAGTACTCACAAAACCCGACCACCAAATCTGTAGGTAGGTGTGGAAGTTGTGAATTGCTTGCAGTACCGACTGAGGAAAACTTTCCCATAAGGTAGTTCTAGAAAGGCAGCAGCAATGTGTTTGCTCTTGAATTCCCCTTCATAGTTATATTCACTGCTGACGTTCTCAATATTAGAAGTTTTAAAATGAAGTACCTGCTCCAGGCATGCCCTTACAAATGAATCTCCATCACACCCAATTTTCAAGTTGGCCCTCTTTAACGATTCAATATCTGTAATATTTGGTCCCAATCGCTTGAGAGTGAGCATTGATGTTAAGCTAGTAGTGTAGCTTGAGTTTCAGACCAGCACAACAAAGAGCCACACCACAACCACAACCCGAGTGAGGTTGCTATAAATTTTCTCCCCTGCAAAAGTCAAAACATTGCCAACATATGAACCAATGGTTTTAATTTAAAAGCTGGATTTCGGGACCACTCATTTACTTTTATCTTTGAATTTTATGCCATATTTTGCTTTCGGCCATAGATTAGAGTTAGACAAGAGCTGTCCAATTGTCCATCAATTCTCGCATTAATACACATCTCTGACGTGTTCTTGGTTTGGCAATAAAACTTACTGTGAGCAAAGAAAAGGGAGGAGAAAGTGAACCAAAGTGCAGTTCCAATCTGATTGTTCCAGGGACCTCTAAACTCAGGGTTGGACTGGTGCTCCAACATCCAAACTATGAACATCGTGTAGATTAAGATGGCCGCGGTGACCAACCACATTTCCATGGTGAAAGGTTTCAAGAAAATCCATGCCGAGTCCTCGGACTTTGCTGGAACTATCATGGACAACCCTGATTCTGCATATGGCTGAGTAAATTCCACACGGTCTGCTCTAGTAGCTAATATAGTTATGTCCCCGACAGCTGCATCATAATTCTTCCATTGATTTTGGTACACAATAAAAAGACAAACAAAAACCTCATAAGTGACAAAATTATATAAACGAGAAAACGGAACTACAAGTCTAATGGTCCTGATTAATGATTATTGTCACAGTTCTTTTCACAATACCGTTTAACTGTATAGAAGACCAGGTCAAAATTGGACATTTTACCTACGAAATTTTCTAGAAAAATATAATTGAATTATTAAAAGAAAATACAAGGAAAACAAATGAAGTAAATTACCTTGCTGTAGACTTTGTTAACAAGTTCATCATATGTGCCATTGTGGGGATCAAATCGATAATGTATCTCATAACCTATCACTTCAAGAACTTCATAGAAAAGTTCAATGCAGAAACCATAATAGAGCTTTTCTCCTGGGTGTTTACCATCTTCAACCTTTACAAATTTCTCAAACGAGGTTCTAGCTGGAACTCCAATAATCATAGGCTTCATAACTGTGGGCATTGCCCACCCTTTTGGAACACCTAGCTTTGGATCACCAGGCCAACTGACTCTACTAACTAAAACATCATAATCGGTTTCGTTGTTCTCTACAGGGTTTCTTGAGAACCCGATCCCAGGCAAAAAGAAATCCAACTCTTTATACTTGTTGCCAACCACGTTCACAATCCTTAGTATAGGATCATGCGACAGCTTGCCTTCTTCGAAAAATATTTCACCACTTAAACCAGTAAAATTGCTTGAAATTTTCTTTTTCAACAAATCCCTTGGACTGCTTTCATCACTTTTTGATTCCTCCATCGCCTGCATGATGATTCCAATGCTGTCTCGTAAAGCGTTAAGACCTGGTTTAAAATTATCTTCATCGTGATATTCATTTCTGAAAGTTGTCCGGAACTTGAGATAAAATCTCTTCTAAAGACTAGTATCCTCAGAATAGTAGGTTTTGATTCCTAAAGTACCTTCCATGGAGGAAATCACTGAACTGTTAAAAGAGTCGAGGTAACTCGAGATGGTCTCTGTAACTATCCAATCTGAGTCGGCTCCCACAAGTCCACTCTCCTTAGCTTTTTCAAACAAATGTATTGTCATTGAAAAGGAGGAGTGAAGAACAATAAAAATCCGGGATTGTTTGTTCAGTAGCTTCATCACCTCCCCTCCGATAACTTCAGTAGGATTAGAGTTAGGCATAGAAGAAAATGGAGGAAGAACCAATCGGTGTTCAATCTCGGAGCCCACATCTTGAAGAGCCTTGGATAAAAGAGCTAGCTTCCCAGATTCACTACCAAAGGCATCGTCTTCGTAAATAACTATAACCCTTTTCCAGCTGAATGAACCAACGATAGCAGCAATGCATTTCATTTGTTGGGAATCTTCGTTAGCCAATGTTACCAAGAAGGGCCAACGAGTGGTTGCTAATGGCGGTGTGATGGCCGGTGCTGCGAATGAAAGAACCGGAACTTGAGCTCGGCTTCCAATATCACCAACCAGAACTGCTTCTTCCCATGTCTCCAGGCCAACGATCACTTCAACTTCTTTTTCTTTGATCAATTTATGAGCTGTTATCAAATTTAGATCAGTAAGTGCTCCATTGAAGCGTGATGATTCAGAGTTAAAAAAACTAACACAAAAGGAAGCATAGTTTATTGAGATAAAACAATGATTTACCAGCTTTAGCAGCTACGAGGGGATTTCTTCCAGAGTCCTGACTAAAGAGGGAGAGCTTGTTGTGGTTTGAATCATTGTTATTGAATCTTTCAACAGCCCCATAAGAGAAACAGACAAGAAGAGATATGAAGACGAAAGAGAAAAGCCAAAGCTTCAAAATTCTGTTGGAAAAAGTGATATAGCAAAAGCGAGGGAGTTGGGCTTTTTTGACATCGTAGCAAAAAGCATCGTCCATGTTAAAAAACTCATAAAAATAGCAGAAAAGGCTTTCTTATAGCATATATGATAATATGATATATATGTAAAATAGTCTGAACTATCAAAACCTTTGAGTGCAAACAAAAATGTTGTTTTCGAGCCAGGAAAAAATGGTCATCCTTCATCCTTGGACTTGGTTTGCCATGAAAAAGACAAGTACGATGACTTCGTTAGTCAATATGTCTAGAACGTGAGAGTTACGACCAATAACCATTAACTACATTGAATCAGCACCGGAGATACTACCTACTTGTTTGTCCTTGAACATTGAAGGAGATTAACTTATCTCCAAACGTACTTCTGTTCCTCTTTTTCCTCCCAGAGTAACATTTTCTCTCTAGTTTTGTGTTACAATTTTCTTGTTCTGAGATTCTGAACATGTCTGCAGTTGTTGACAATTACACATAGCTTTAAATAGAAGGCTTAAAAAGACTAGAAGGATGAAACAAATGAAGAAAAAAAAAATCACAAGTGACCTCGAATAATATTAAAGATAAATATTAGGTATCCATTTAAGCCAGTTAATGTTAATGCTCAATTAGGGAGATTAGTGCAAGATCTTAAGTGCTTTTTATAAAGAAAAAAACTCAAGTACATTATTTATCTAGGAAAAATAGAATAACATAATGAGCTTTGCATATCTATCTCTCAAAAAGAATAGTTTTCAATTTCATCACTGCCTCTCTAAATCTTGAGTGCCAATTACTTCATCCCCACAACTTTGAAGCCTTCTCGACGATCTCTCCCCACCAAGCATCCTTCTGAAGGAACCATATCTTGACCCTGACCCTGACCCTGACCCTGATGCTCCACCTTCCTTCCTCACTTGAGCAGCACCAATGGACGCGCTTTCCATTAAAGTGGGAGCCGTGGGTTGAACCCTGCTGCACATCTCTTTATCTTCTGGTGCCTGGACCGTCGGTTCAGCCTCAGTGCGGCATACGGGGCACGTCGTATGTGATCCCAGCCACGTGTCTATACACTCCACATGAAACATGTGCTTGCAATTTGGTAAAAGCCTGACTGCTGAGTCTTCCGTGATGGTTCCCAAACAAACCGAGCACTCTGTGGGCTCGTCATGGTCATTAACCTGTACGGTGGTTAGCTTGTATGTGAACACCGGCAATGACGCTAGGACCAAAGGGTCGAGCCCTGACTTGGGTGGCTCGATGATGGAAGTTTCATAAAATGCTGTAATTTGAGACATTTGAAGATTAAGAGTGGCACGCCGTCTCCTTTCTTGGCGTCTCAGAAAACACCTTGTGTAGAGATAGAACAAGAATATGACCATCACAATTCCAAATAAAAAGGCTGTTGCAGCGACAATGATCTTGCGATTGACACCAAATTCTCTTGTATCATCATCTTCTGAACCCATAATTGCTTAGTTTTCTCTTGTAATGGAAGCCAAGGGAGATGTGTTGTTTAGCTTAACTAATAAATGCATACATATATATATATATATATATCAGTTTCTCAAGAAGAACCATTAATGTGAATGGTAGGAAGCGTTCCTAAACTTCTAGAGCTGGAAACTTTTGAAGCTAGGTAGCCACGCTTTCCTTTTGGTTCATGCCTTTTGACTTTAAAATACTCTCCTAACATTGTTTAGGAATCCACGTTTGTTATTAGACAATATAGTATTATTATGATTATAGCATTATAATAATGAGTTAGTTGATCAATCAAGAAAAAACCAAAGATTGAAACTTGTTTATGATTTTATTTGGACATGGAAATAAAAAAAAATTCAGAATTGGCATAAACTCTTCAACCGCGTGCAGGTAAATGTCTCTAGTGTTTACCTAATCAATTGATTATATATTGACATAGTTTTCTATGTGCAAAACTAAAATATTAAACTACATTGGACAATCAGCTACCATATAGTCCGTACTCGAGCCTTAATATTTGAGCTAGAAATTTTATTTTTTTCAAAATGATTTCGCTACTTTTACGCGTAACTTTGATGGATCATACATTTTTTTCCTATAGAGTTTTCTATCTTTTACGTTGAAATCAATGTTATCAAGGCAAATATCAATTTAATATCAACAAGGTCCCGTAGCTCAGTTGGTTAGAGCGTTGGTCTTATGAGCCGAAGGTCGCGGGTTCGAGCCCCGCCGGGACCAATTGTTTGTTGTTTTTTCGAAGTCAGCTTGATCAACGTAAGCAATAAACCCCGTTTACTAGATTAAAATCTGATCGTCCGATTCCATCAGGTCAACATTCCACAAAGACCCAGCAGTTCCGTACATAAAGTACCCATGATGTTTCCAATCTCCCATCATTATCCCAAGAAATAAAATCTGCGCCTGCGGAAACAAATGTTGTGGGGGAGGAATCAGTGAAATCATACATTCATTCACCTTCTCTGCATTAACATGTCTTTGTTGGTTGCATTTCTTATCTTCCCTTGTGTTGGATAATAAATAAAAGAACCCAACCAACACCACAAACTCCCCCAGTTCTCTATTAATTCATATCAGTTGCTGAGCCAAAAACAAACATATTTTGAGAATTAAAAACAAACATATTTTTAATATGTTTTCTCTGATTTTCTTTCCCGTTAAACCAGCTTTTGATTCTTTGTGAGACAAAACAAAAGGTAAAAAGTACACAAACTATTACTAAACTATCCCAAAAATACAAAATAATTATTGAACTTTTAAAAATTATATAATAGACATTAAACTTTAGTTTTTGTTACAAAATGGTCACTGAGCCGTTAACTATTGAAATTTGTATAATAGCACATTTAATCCTCAATATTTACACATTCAATCAATTTAGATATCAAGAATAAGGGTTAAATTAAGACTAAATTGATTGAATGTGTAAATATGGAGGATTAAACGTGTTATTATTCAAATTTTCATAATTGTCTTGTTAGAATGACATGTAACGGCTCAGTGACCATTTTATAACAAAAACTAAAGTTTAATGTCTATTATGTAAATTTTAAAAGTTTAATGACCATTTTATATTTTTTAGATAGTTTAAAGACCATTTGTAAACTTTACCCAAAACAAAAATAAACAGAAGAAATATATAACGAGAGAGGGAAAAACTGGTACATGGGCCATGACAATGCACATTGCACACCCATCCTTTAATTATTCTCTTCTTTGATTTCAGGCTTTCCTTCTTCTTTACTACGATATTTGTTCTCACCACCCTTCCCTTTTCCTTTGATCTCCCAAAATCTTCGCTTTCAGTCTCTCCCTCCAAAAGTACCTCTTTTGACTGATTTGTTTGGTATGTCATCGCCAACTCATATTTTTCGTTTGGTTTCTTAGTGCTTCTTGTTTTGTTTGCTTTACTTGCATTAAGGGGGAAAAGGGTTATTTGGGGATGCCCCATGATTGGGATCTAGGTTCTGAATAAATAAAAATTTAGAAACTAATTTATCATATGAAAATCAAATCTTTGGTTTATTTATGATATTATGGGGTTTAAGTAGCTGCTGCAATTTTCAGCTTGTTTCTGCTAGAGTGTAGGTGGGCTGATTTTGATAGTTGCCTTGACTGGCTCTCCATTTGTGGAAAAGCTTGCTGATGCTGTTTAGTGACGGCTATTTATTTTCCATGAAACTTTTCTGCCGTGTTCTTTTAAGAAACTGATATTTTTTTGTATTCCAATTTATTCCCGCTGTTATATTTGCACCGGAAAATGCTTTCAGGTTGATGCTCAGCTGGGTTTTGATACTTACCATCAGCAATGGGTTCTGGAAATTTGTTGAAGACAATAATAAATATAGTGAAAGATGACGGTTCAAAGCAAGTAAAGGTAATATATCATAAACTAAGCAATGCAATAAATAATTAGTTTGCCATTTGAATCCTTTGGGTTTATATTATCAATGATTTAAACCTTTTGGAAGACTGTATCTCCCACGACAATGGTTTTTTTAAAGCTTTTACAACTGAAAGTTTCATTGCCCTCTTCCTTGATACCATTTACCATCTGCAATTTATCACTCATTTGTTCCCTTTATTGAGGTGACCTTGTAATTGGTCTCATCTGTTCGTCACAGGGATCTTCTGCAAAATCCAATGGCTTGAAATGGAAGAAACACCAGCGAAAGGCATCTACTAGAACAAGTTTAATTAGCAGAAATTCCAACGCTCTTGGCGTGCCAATTGAGGATTTAGCAGCAACACAGATTCAAACTGCATTCAGGGCCTATAAAGTATGTTGATTTGGAAGTTCTACAAATAAGATCATAATTGGTGAAAACTTTTATATACATGCATGTATGCCTTTGATTGCATTGGTGATGGTCATGTCTAAATTATTTTCCTCAGGGAAGACAAGAAACTTTTACAATTGTAAAATTGTAATAATTATCTGTTACTATTAGGGAATAACATGTTTTGTTTCTGAGTTGAAGTTTTGCTTTCTTCTTTAGATGATAAATTACACTATAAAAGAATACATGGATGACCTCTTTTAAGATTATATTGGGGTTCATGAACCTGACAACAGATGGTTTGCACACTGCAGAGATATTTGGTCATGGCATCATGTTAATAAGAATCTTCTTGCTCTCTCTTTTTTCTTCTCCATAAATTCAACTTCTCAGATTCCACTTGATTTTCCTTGTTTACGTTTGGCAATCGAACCTTCTTGTATTTCAACTCTCTAGCAGCAACGCATTTAACTGGATTCTGCATGTTAGTGCATCATTTGCAGTTAATTGAATCATCAAATTGGTGACTGGTGAAGTGACCTTCTCTAGTCTCTTTGAATTGAATTTGTGAAACAATTTCTAAAATGGGAGAAATATAGGCATGTGGTATGTGATAATCAATTGATATCATGAACATGTGTCCAACTACCTCTCCTGTTTCTGAATTTGTTTATAGGTTGACAATGCAAATGTATTTTTTAAGTTCATGTGCCTCGTAATGTTTACCGTTAGTTATTTTGTTACATGCCGTTACCTGTAATGTTTTTAGTGAATGACATCGTGCCACGTCAACTGGCTTGATTTTATTAAAAGCGTAAATGTCATGTTAAGTCTCTCAGGTTTATTTTTGTTTAATTTAATTACTAAAAAGTATATTTTTTACCTAAAATTAACCCTTATTTGTTTTTAAATTTTATAATTTAGTTAAATATTTAATAATAATAATAATATTTTATTTAAATATTAAAATTTAATAAAAATAAATTAAATTAAATATTTTAATATAGATTAATAATGCTTTAGATAAATTAAATTACATAAAATTAACCCATATTTAATGTATCAAACAAAATTTTTAGGTAACTTACCAATTTATCAAAGCCGTTAACTGCAACCATTGTTATTAGTAATTAGAGGATCGTAAGCTGTCAAGTAAGGCAATCTGGTTGAAATATCATCAACAGAAAATAAACATTAAAATTGAAAATATAGTTGGTTCTTATTTGAGTGCAGCTTAATAGTATTATAGATAGATTTTGAGTATTCGGTTTTAGACCTAAATATAGTTCAGATTCGAGATATAGGTCTGGCACAGCCCAATTCATAATATTTTTCAGCGGCTAAAATACAATTTTAGTCGTAGAAGTTTGACTGGTTTTTGTTTTAGTCACTAATCCATAAGAAATTACAATTATAACACTGATAATTTTTAATTCAATTTTTAGCATTCAACTGTCAACGCTATTAAGACATTGATGAGCGTTTAATCTAGCAATAATAATAATAATATATGCCTAAAACATAATTAAATTCATTAGTATACACATAGATTCGAATGGTTAGAACTGAAAATTTTGATAAGCACGATTTCTTGGACAGTTCTATGTCCAATGTTGTGATTTTGACAGGCGAAAAAATAAATAACGAGAATTAGGGTCGATTAAAAATAATTAAAATGCTAGACAAACAAAATTAAAAACTGTGGAACGAATTAAAATAGATTTAATCAATAATAAGATAGATTTAGCCACAAGTAAGATTCCAGCTTTGATAATAGAATTGATCATGAATTATTTATAAATTCTTCTTCACCGATTATAGGGATCGAATAACAACCTCGAAACCCACCAAGTTTTCCTTAAGTGTAAGTTAATTGCGACAACAACCCGACAATTAACCATTGCGAAGTAGAAAAACATGAATTTTAATCAGCATACTCAATTATACAAACCGTTTAAATTAAATCGCTTCGTCTTTTAATAAAAATACACTGATATGTTCTTTTAAGGGTAATTATTTGATACACTATTAGTATAAAGCTTTTTTCCACAAGCGAACTTTTAAAGTTGTTATATGTTTCTTTTAGATGCTCTAAACACGGACTCTTAAATTCTAAACTATGAACCCTAAACATTAAACCATAAAATATATTTCAAAAGTTAAGGCCTAACCAAAAACACACAAAAAAACATACACCATATCCTCTAAACACTAAAAACTAGGTGTTTGTGGAAAACAAATTTTTACACCGCTAGTACATAGAATATTTTTTCTTAAATTATCTCCTCCAACTTTAAGTTACTACAAATGTCGAATTAAATCTCTGAAACGAAACCAAAATAAACTTTGTGAGAGATCCACTAATTATGTTGTCTCATCTTGTTTAGGTTCGAATTTCGATATTTGCATTAAGAATATAATTATTTCCTTACTTAATAAATAAAATTAATTTTGTGAGATGATGTCGTCTATCTCTATCTGAAAATATTAAATAAGCTATGCCACAAAGCATAGGTTAAATAAAGATCATTAAATAAACTAGATTAAATCAAATATTTTCTTGAAAATAACATCTCATTTAAGTTTTAATATACTACATTTTTTTATCATCATATCATTCATTTAATATTCTCGTTCTCTCATTAAACTCTAAACTTTAAACCATAAACACTCAATTATAAGCTTTAAACTATAACAACCATAAACCTAAACCTTAAACACTTAACCCTAACCTTAAGCTTTAAGCCTTAATTCATAAACCCCAAAACCCTAACCATGAATCCTAACCCCTCTTAAATTTAAATCAAGAAATCCCTTATTTTGTTTAATAAAATTAATATTATATTAACTACAATATTTGATAACTGAATTAAATGTTATCCTATTAAATGCTATATATTATTTTTTAAAGAAAATTTTAATTTAATTTGAATTATTTAATGATATTTTACCTACTCCTTGTAGCACAAGTTACTCAAAGACTATAAAAAACTTCGGAACAAATACAATTTCACAACTCCAACACCAAAATAAATGACAGAATATAAGTTGCCTCTTGTTTCTTCCAAGAAACAAATCATCGATAATATCTACGCTTGTTCTGTTTTGGATTATGAAACCCCCTCTATTCATCGCTTTTTCACTTTTGGTCGTGAATTAGGTCGTGGAATTTCTGGGGTTACTTTCCTTTGCACCGAGATTGCCACTGGCATTGAATTCGCGTGTAAATCGATACCCAAAACGAGATTCAAACTCAATATGCCAGTGGAGGACGTTAGGAGGGAGATTAAGGTTCTGCAGCGTTTGTCTGGTCAGAAAAATATCGTCAGAATCAAAGGGGTTTACGAGGATAAACTGTGTATTCATATCGTAACGGAATTTTGTCACGGAGGCGAACTGTTTCATCTAATCCACGAGAAACAGTATTTTAGCGAAAGAGAGGCTGCCGAATTGATAAAGGTTATCGTTGGGATTGTGAAGACTTGCCATTCTCGTGGGGTTATGCACAGAGATTTGAAGCCTGAAAATCTTATATTCATGAACAAAGATGATCCCTTTTCTCTTAAAGCCATTGATTTTGGCCACTCTGTCTTCTTTAAATCAGGTATGTATGTGATCAAAGTTGTTACTTGCATGACAAGTATTTGTTTTTGCTTAATAAGCCATTGTTTGTCTTTGGTGAAATCGTTGTTATAGGTCAAGTCTTCAACGAGACAAGAGGGACCCTGTACTATATAGCTCCGGAGATGCTTCTTAACAACGATTATGGACCCGAAGTCGACATATGGTCTGCTGGGGTTATACTGTTTATACTGCTCAGTGGCAAGCCACCGTTTAATGCAGGTACATATTTGCAAATTATCTGTTGCTGTTGCTGTTGCTGTTGTTAATATAATATCAAAGCATTAAATTTGTTTTTGCTCTATCCTTTGTGAACTTCAGAAACAGTAGAGGGAATGATAGATTTGGTTTCGGGAGGACAAATTGATTTTGAATCAGAACCTTGGCCTCGAAGATCGGATGATGCAAAAGACCTTGTTCGGAAGATGTTACGAGTTCAACCGTCTGAACGATTGACTGCTTCCGAAGTTCTAAGTATGTATCCTGTTTCGATTTATGATTTCCATAGCTGATTTCAGTTAATGTTTGCTTTTAATGAATTGATTTCAAGTGAAGTGTCGATCAACATTTAGCAGTATGTTTTGCTTTTGATTTGTTTCAGGTCATCCTTGGATTTTCCAAAATCAATCCCAGGATAAGTCTCTACTTGAACCGAGAAAAGTTTCTGACAGCAAAGTTTCGCTCGGACTTAGAAGGAAGGGACGACGACGCTGGAGTCTGGATAATTGGCAAATATCAAGAGTAGAAGAAGCGAGTAGAAAACTAATTAGATGAAAGCATGTTTATGAATTTATATATATATATATATACACACACATATATGTCTAATTGAATTTCAATGTAATTTTGTAAAACATGTTTCTGAAAATCTGCTGGAATTCAACTGGGATTTGATGTGTTAGCATAGCCCAAGTGTCAAAGAAGTCAACTTAGTTGATGGTTGAGATTATGAATTTAGAGTCTTTTTTTTTTTATAAAACATGAAATCATCAATTGGAAACTTAGATGTCGGATATTGGTTTCTCTCAGTTTTAGTCTTTCTTGCTTCTGCTATTGCTTTAGAAGATCCCTTAGATACACTTATAGAAGCATCTATGTTCTTTAATTTTTGCTTTCAGGTCGAATAGTAATGGGCCTATTCGGCAAAACCGATCCTAAATCTGCAGGTGAATAGCTCAGAAATTTTGCAGTTCTTTGACCTTCTTTTCCATGAAAATTTTCTTCTTGCAGAGAACTTTGTATGTTTTTAGTGCTAGACTTCCCTAATGCATGTCAGTATGTGCTCTAAGTAATTTGGTTTATTTCTGGCTAGCACCAAGCAGGCAATACAATATCTTGTTAAGATTGCAACGGTTTAGTGAAGTTTGATGTGATAAAGTGATAATGTTTTTATTATTCGTGTATTTTTCTCTCATGAAAACAACTTATCTTTGATCCATCATACAAATAAAGTCCATTGAGATTTGGAAATATGACAAACAAACTTGTCCTTGGCTGACATCCAATTTCACCATAATTTTGAAATTTGAACCTATAAGTTGAATATTCATTTGCCATGGCAAACTCAAGTATATTCAATGGCGAAGTCAGCAGACCACTATGATATATAGTGGTTTTCACATGTGCTCCAATGTTTACATGACATATGATCCCGTTCTAATAACGACAAAGCAAATGATTAAGGCACTCTATTATTCTCATCATTACTTTTATTTTTAATTTAGTTCTGCAAGCCGAGAAGACGTGACTCTTGCATGCATCCAAGTGGATATGTGCCGATAAAATTAACTTGAACAATGAGTATCTGATTTTAATTAATTAATGATGATTATAAAATATTATGTCGGAGTCGTGCTTTCTTAGATGCCCATAATACATACCCGAGTAATATTTGATTTGTATAATTTTATCCGTAATCAATGATTAAGATGATAATACATATATACATGAGTAATATTTAATCTATATAATCATTTTATGATATATTATAAAAATAAATTTAATTTAATCTATCTAAGTTACGTATGATCAAATAATTGGAATTTGACAGGAACCAATCTTATAAAATCAATTTTCTTTTATTTCTGGTTGAGAAAAAGATAATTGAGATTGAGTCGGAATCTGATTGAAGATAAAAAAAATCTTTGACCGTGAATAATTAACATATTACTTGCCTGTACTTGGGATGTAAAAGCCACATTTTTACTATTCTGCCATTTTTCATTCTTTAGTCTCTCACCTCTAAAAATCTAAAAAAAAAAACAAGTATCATAACCGACAATTACAACGGCCGCCATCGTCGATGGCCATTGAACCCCATAGTTTCCTAGCAAACCCTTATATATATATATATATATATATATATATATATATATATATATGATAGTCTATCGGTCTCATAAAATTTGTCTTTTTTGTGTTTTAAAATTGTTCCACTTAAATTATCTCTTTAAAAAATTTAACTACTTTTATTAGACATATTTCCTTTTCTATCATCTTTTTAGTTTTCCAACAAAATAAACTTTAACTTTTTAAGGATAAAAATGTCATTTTAATTATTTTACAATACATCTTTTATACAAAAAAATTTCCCCTAAAACTACGTAAAAAAATTAACAAGGGACAAAAAATTGTGGGACGTAGGGATTACTTATTATTCCAAGCTTGGACAGACAAGAAGAGTGCAGTGTCTATAACCATTTCAGTACAGAGATAAGAGATTATTTGTACAAAAACAAAAACCTCTACGACTCAAAACGTCTTGGTCAAAAAAAACTGATGTAAATCACTTGGCCGTACCGATTTCATGTATTCTCTGATGATGAAAGAAAGAAAACTGACATAAGAATTGCTTTGTACTGACGAAATATGTTGAACCATCAACGATCATGTAATGCTATGCATTTGATTTATGTTGTTTGGATACAGTTTATGTAATGTATCTGGTTTTACATCCTCATCTATGGAGAGTTATTTAAGAGTGTGATGTGCATGATAATTTAGAGAGGAAGAATACTCTTGACTTTATCTTCTCTTTACTAGACTTTTTGTTCTCTAGCCAGAGAGAAAAACTTGACCTGGATCCCTGGGCGGAGTCGCATGCATAGGTGGGTGTTTGTTGAGTGTAAGCTTATCAAAGCAACACTCCGATGTGATAATAGGATGATATAGCAATAGCACAAACTTGGCTTATAGGGTTGACTTTTAGTACTAGTATGATGGCCATGCACGGTCATACAGCACTTAAGAACCCAACAAGGCCATCATCAGCGTGCCACTTAATTAGATATAGTGGATATCGAAAAGTAACTCGGACGTGAAAGACGTGACTCTTCAACATTTCCCTATTGGATAAGGAGAAAAGCTAAAACCTAGTTGTTCTTTCTTTAATGCTTTGAACATTAATTTTGTCCCACTCTAATAAAAGACAAATTGAAACATACAACAAATATTACTGAAAGCATTTGTATGCGCCACATACATTTGCACGTATGAATATGATTCAGGCATATTGGAGAATGATCGTCTATTACATTGATTGGTCAGCTAAAAGTATATCGTCAATTTCTTTGGGTCTATAAATTTACACCACCTCTTGCCATATTGGATAACCTGTTCAGAGATAAACACCCACATATGGCTAGCTTGCGGTTTTGTGCATGCCTGGTCTTACTGATATGCTATGCAGTTTTGAGGTCTGAAAGTCGCCTTCTTAATCCATACATTGAAGGAAGGAAGGCAACAAGGTCTTTTCGAGCATTTTCCACTATTGCTGGTTCAGGTAAAGTGTACCACTTTAGCGTACCAGTCGTAGACGAAGACACGAAGAAGCTGTACGAGTCGAAACGTCTTAGTCCTGGGGGTCCTGATCCGAAACATCACTGATCAGAGAATTAAACTTAGCAGTAGCGTCATGGCACAAAATATCTATATTGTTACTGTATGATGCTATAGGAACACAAATTTTCATTTCAAACTGTTGGTACTGACAAAATAAATCGAATGCAATAAGTGCCGAATTGTAATATGTAATCTCCATTCGATGTTGATTGAACAAAATGCATGTAATTGATCTATAACTAATGGTTCAATTATTAAGAATATACTGCACGTCTTTTATACTATAGCACATATTGCATTTTCTTAGTTTTTTTTTTTCTATAAGGGAAAGGAGGAGGGACTGTTCAAGATTAAATCTGAGCATGGGCGGAGCCACATATAAAATATTTTTTGGAAAATATTTTTTCCTATATAATTTATATACAAAAAATTAAAAATATATAAACGACGCCACTTTTTATAAATAAAATGATACTCTTTATAAATAATTAATTCCCTTCAATATCGTTAAAAAATGACAGGCCTTAAATAAATTTTTGGCTCCGCCCCTAAACCCGAGATCTAATATTAACCAATACATCACCCGCTTTATCTACTGCATTTTGGTAGTTATACTTTATAAAAATGAGAGAGAAAAAACCATCATTTTTTGTACTTTATGAAACATTTCATATTTTAAATTAATGTAACATCTTAATTTTAGAAAATTTTCTATAAAAATAACAAAAACAATGCACAAGATTATACAATACAGTATTGTTAATGAAAATTTAGAATCTTGACAGTCTCTTGTTTTATTAGCCGTCTCACCCTCCTGAAAGAGAATGAGTACTTGTATTCCTAACTACTCATTTCTAAATTTCTAGAAAATATAATTATTGAAAAGATATGTTTAACAAAGAATTTCTTTAGTTTTGAAGATGGACCCATGGACCTTTACCTACATTTGTGCACAAGGCGGATTGAATATGCTAACAGTGAGCTCAAATGGAACCTTATGCAAAGTTAATTAAGATTTGGTAGCTTTGGATATAACATAATTACACAATACAAACATAATGTAGAAAAATATAATTGCAGTATGGTACTATGATATAAAACATGGAACACAGTGGCAGAGCCAAATTTTGGAATGGATGTCACTTAACACTAAAAAAAATTGAAAAAAAATTCTTTTGTAAAGTTTATATAAAATTATTAAAAAAAATTAATATCAATTTAACTGAATATTTATACCATTTTTAAAAATTTTGACCACTTAATTTAAATTTGACAAATTTTTAAAAAAATTTAACATCGTAATTCAAAATTCCAGACTCTGTCATTGTCATGACATGATAATAGTTGTGTTAACAATCTATCTATATATATATATATATATCGATTAAGAACAATCTATATATATATATATATATATATCGATTAAGAACAATCTATATATATTGACATACTAAAATTTTCATTAGTATATGTAGTACTACTGATTTGGTTGTTTGGTGATCTGTTGAAGTAGGGTTTAGGTCATATGAGATTAAAAATCCGGCAAGTACAATAATCCTCTCATTGTATTAAAGTATTAACCCACAAGGAAGTAGTTAGGTCTGGTAGCTTAGTTTAGACTTTACAGTCCAACATTCACTTAGCAATTCTTATATAAGACTAGTTGGTTTTTGTCTTCATACAACCTGGATAGATGCATAAGACAGGTCTGAGTAGTGAATACTTTAACCAGCTTACAAATGCTATTTTAGGCATTTGAATATGGAAATGAAATTATGGAACATTGAATGGAGAAGCCTTTCCGCTCTCTATCTTCTTAATTTGATGGTTTTGAAGGCAAGTAGCAATTAAAATGGTAAACTTTGGCTGCTTTTTCAAACCTAGAAAGGCTGCCGTCTCAATAATATATATATTATTAGCTAATAAACATATGCATATATACTTAGAAGGCATGACCTACTAAGTGAGGTAAACGAAAGCAGCAATTTTTTATGCATGTTTGGATAAGATAGCATCCGCCATTACTAGAAGTGGAATCACCACAGCTACAATTGGGTCTAGTAGCTATAGCCAGAACGTATAATTAATCCCGTTTGATAAATAAAAGTGAAGTCATAATCATCATTCATTCATATAAAATTAGTTATAACTTTTTGATGTCATATACTCTAAATGGATAATAACAGTTTTTTTTTTCTTTTTAAACTAACTTATATAATAAAAAAATTAATAAACATCAATTCATTCAAGATGTAATAATGTATGGATAAAATTAGTATCCACACGAATCAAAACCAACCCAAATCCACTATCACAATCAACATGTAGTTAATTTTTATTTTTGTCCTTTATCTGGTTAATGAATATAAAGTGCTTCTAATAAAAAAAAAAAAAACAAGACCTACCATATCAAGTTTGTCAATCTGCTAATCCAAGATGCACTTGGACTTTGTTAAGCTTCTGATTCCATGTGATATTGGCTTTGGATTTAAGTGCTTATGGGTTGTGTAGGCCTTAGCTTGCTTTTAAATCCTTATTTGTAACAAAAAAAGTGCTTATGGGTCCTGGTAGGGTTGCATATTTATTTTATTATTTAAAAATATAAGAAAAAGTATTTTTATTATGAAGCATAAATAATATTTTTTTTTATTAAATCATTATTAAGTTTAAAGAGTGATTGTTTGGAATTCTATTATGTCGGCGTTATGTTCATCAGTTGATATTATTATTTTAAACGTCCATCAATCTCGTATGAAATTATTAACTTAATGTCAATCATCCTAAAATTTACCAATATGAAATTACGGGAATAGCATTAGTAGTATATTATTCAAAGGAGTTATAAAGTGTCTTATCGATTGATCAATTGTGACAAGTTTAACTGCTTGATGGAGATGATTAAATTCATACACAGAAAGACGGAACATGATTAAGTCCATTCGAGTATTGGCTGCCAGGGGAAATCTTAAGATTCGACGGACTGAAAATGAAATCAACAACAACCACCACCTGTGCAAGTCGATCGAAACGAGTGAGTCATGGTGGGTGCTCATAATCAACTTTAAAAGATGGCCTGAGAATTAAATTTCAACATTAGTGAAATTTTCTACTATGGTATCAATAATCTGATCCTACCCTGTTACAAAGAACTTCCCTGGATTTTTGGCCCAACCCATGTAAAGTTTTATCCTGCCAAATTGCACTGTACAATAAAAGAGTTGAGACTGTCCATACCCATAACGATCCGTATCTCTTAATTTTTCCCATTTTGGTTTCACCTTCAAGCTCTGGAAATGTTAACATAGAACCTTCCGGTTTGCTGGTGTCTTCCTCACTGCTATTAAATTCACCCCCTTCCCCGATTTCTCCCAAATCTTTTCCAGAGTTATTATTCAAACTATCGACACTTTTAGCCCATGAAACATTCCCATTAGGAGGCCCTTCAGGATGAACATTTGAACAGAATTATTATTCTATATAGTCATTTGAACAGAAATTGTGTAGATGAACATTGGTTGTTGGTTTACACGGGCCTTACTGTTTGGGGTTGTGTCGGCCGATTCTCCTAGGGATTTTATATGCTTGGTTTTCCTAAGTCGAATGTACCAACGTGTTTAAGGGAGGCCCTTGAGGATTCGGTAGTGGGAAATTATTTTGGTTTTATCAAACTTAAACGGAGCTTTAGAAAAGTGGTACTCTGAATCGTGCGTGGATTTTAATAAGAGGATGAATGAAATTGAAGACCAAGTGAGCTTAGGTGATTTTGAGCAGGAGCTGCAGGAAGAGTTTAAGATATGCACATGTAGACTTTTGGAAGCATACTGCATACCACGAGTGACTAGTGGATAAGGTGTGGGGACTCTAGTTCATATTTTGTCTTTAGTGCAGTAAATATTTGAACCACCCCCGGAAATGGTGGTCTTTTTTACGAAAGTAGTAGAAAATTAGAGGTTATTAAGGATGTGCACTTTACGTATAATTCGAGAGAAAAGATTTGTATGATGGACTTTTGAGCAAAAGTTGGATTGAGTAGATTTGGACTATTAAAAATATGGTGATAATTTTTTCAAATCACATAGTTTGGTTTTAGTTTGTCCGAGTGTTGATTCATATTTGTGAGAGATGAAGATAAGGTGATGAGGGATTATTACAGCGTGAGCAGAAATAGTGTTACCTAGTTGAGTGTATTATTTTTCTTCATTTAGGATTAGAGAAATTTTTTAAGAGGCTTTCAACTTAAGTCTTGGATTATAATTTTTAACCCTTTAATAAATTATCATTTACCGAGAAAAAATTCCATAGAGAGATCTTTTCATAAATCATAATGCTACACAAGCCCAACATTCTGGTGGTATCATAAAGTGTATGTGAGTATCAAAAACTAAAAATTAAAAAAGATACTATTATGATACCACATTAAATTTGTTAACTTTTTCGTATCATAAATCGAAAAGTTACATTTGGTTTAAAATATTATACATATAATATACTATTAAGGTGGAGAAAAAAGTTTATCAAAAACTAAAAATTATAATGGATACTATTATGATACCACATTAAATTTGTTAATTTTTTTGTATTGCATATGCTTCTATATTATAAATACTTCATAATAGTTTTTCTTTTTTGTTTTATATGGATTTTGGTAGCGTACATTCTTATCGACATGTCATGCATGCGCAATAGGTTAGTACACAAAAATTTACTCCATATATAGTTGAACAATACTATATGATTCTTAGTTATATTTTTTAGTGGATAGATTTTGAATCTGTTATAAGGAATTTAATTGTAAAACTACTTATATATCTTTTGAAATATAAAAATACGATATAGAATAATTATAACATGGAAATTATTTACTTTAATAAAACATTTAAGTGTAACTAAAAAAAGCATATATACAAAAGTAAAAGTTGGATTTGATTACTTTTGTCTTCAAATGATTTTATGAAATAAATCTTTCTATTATATTTCAACAGAAATAAAAAAAAAATTCTCTTCAATTATTCAAACTTGCTACAAGATCTGGCAACAACTTGATACAATATATATATATATATATATATAGCTTGCCAAGTAGCTAGTTTCTCAGCTATATATTCTCCGCATGCATGAGAAATGTTCTTTGATGAATATGAACAAATCTCAATAATGGAAGTTCCGCAATTCTTACTAGAAATTATACTGAAAAATAATAGAGCCATTATAATAACCAATAACCACATTGTCCCTTCAAGTGGTGGGCAATGCCGGCGGTTGATCGAGTAAACTAGTCATGTGTAGGGTCTGGTCCTCCTGGTGAAATTCTTGGTGCCCTCCCATGCTTCATTGCAGACAAATCATAGCATGCCAATGCTTTTATAATGGATTGGCTATTCATCCTTTTCTGCATTGTCCTACGCCCACCATAACTCTTTGCTTCTGCATTGTTAAATGCATTTCCTGACAAAATAAGAAAGATGACTAGGGAAGCCTGGATGATGGTTGAATTTGGCATTGGTAATATAAGCTGAATATTCTGAAATCCAGTGAAACTGGTGTTTGATGGTAACATAATCCATTTGCAATACATAGTAGGAAATGCATGGCAAACGTCCAAAATATCACACATCAGGAAATACTAGAGAAGTTGGCAAATCCTGAAGGGACATTTGTTTTTGTTATCTCCTCCATCACTAGATAATTTAATTATCCCACAAACTACATAAAGGCCGAAGCATTCTCTCTGGTCCCCACATGAGCAAACCCTATTATTTATATTAATTTCCAACTTGCATGCACAGTCATCATCTTTAATATCCGAGTAGGACTGGAGGCGTGTGCTTAAAAAAGACAAAACGTCAACAAAATTGAGCAAAATGTTAAGAGGATACCAAATCCTTGAACTCCGAGACAAGAAATAGACAACTATTGCAAAAATTCCGTTGAAGTGGTTTTGCATTTGATTTTTGTCTTTAGTTCATCCAAAAGCGAGTGGCTCTGAGAAACGAATGCTTCTTTGCGCACTTTACATGTTAGGACACAGTGTCCTACGGTGTATATATATAATATGTAACGCACACGGCACCTATTTGATTTCCAATTAGGTTATTTTTGTTGCTAATCCAACTTGAATTGCTTTAGGTCTTTTGGATTTTGGCTCCACGCTGACTCGTAACTTTTTCCCACTTAGCTTCAATCTTATTACGTCTCTATAATCACTTTAAAAGAAGTTTGGTTCTTCTAATTTCTTGTTCTCAAACATCCTTGGAACTTTATAATTGGTTTTGTCAACGTAAGACCGAATGATGTTGCAGTTTTTTGTCTTTCTCTCTCTATATATATATATCTTTTGATAATCTACCTCATTGCCAAACTAGTATAAAGTATTTTTAATTAAAAATTTATTTTTGATAGAACATTTTATAAATTTATGTCTAAATTTATTTTTTTGTCCTCCTAATTTTTATATATATCTTTTGATAACCTATCACATGGCCAAAAGAGTATACAGTAACACTTGACAGTAACACTTGATAGACACCTCTGATTTTTTGTCTAAGGATTTTCTTTATTTACATTAGTGTTTGATATTTTTACTCTTAAACCTTTAAAATGTATTTTTTTAATCAATTAATAATATATAACATTTTTCCCAAATGGTTTTGATAAAGGAATACACTGTACACATGGAAATGGTGGCCATTTATTTATATGATATTCGAGAGGTTAAGCATGAAAGATGTTCTAATAACTAGTTTCTTAAGTTCTCTCCTTATGTACCCCCCAAAAAACATTACATGCATCGAGTGAAAGTAAAAATATCTATGAAAATTCCCTTTTTTTTATCAATACATTAAAATTATGTTTGTCAAAAAAATTCAAAATATAAAAACTGAAAAGAACTATTGTGACATGATTAGGTTTTTTCATTAGTACACGTAACATGTTCAAAAATTCAAAAGTATATAATTTTTTCAAATTTATCGAATATAATATCCTTAAGAAAGTAATTGTTTATTTTTTGGTTTTTTGTTGTTGTGATGATGGATGTTTATTAAAACTTTAATAAATTGATGTAACAGTCGGTAATCAATGAAAAAATATGCCAAGAACAAAATTTTAGAAGTCTACAAAGTAATAATCTCACATTTTCTTAAAACAGTATCTTAAATCAGAATATAAAAAAATATGAAAAATCAGAACATTTGTAATTTGTATTTCTGCAAAAACAGAAAAACCAGAACATTCTCATTCATATCTGCCAAAGATAGTACAAGCATATATGTAAACAGTTTAGTGTCCCTGTTTTCTCAAGTGGAATCCACATTTTGATGCTCTTATCTTTCATTATAGGAGATGGAGAAAAAATATCAGGCTTTAACGAGAAGGAGATATGAACTCTGTTCCCACATCAAAATGGGCCCTAGTTATTTACGATGATGGTGCGGGTCTGGTCCCCCTGAACTTGTTCTCTGGGGATGTACATACCCGTTTCTCTTAGCTTTTTCGTTCAGGTACCGTCTCAATGCCTCTATGGGTTGTTTTACGCTCGTCTTCACTACCAAAGGCCGACTCTCACAGCCTGCAACCAAAAGTAAAATCAAGGTGATCACGAATACCAGATACCTACAGATAGACATTGTTGCTTCGAGGTATGGAAAGTTTAGAGGCTTTCCGTATTTATATACTTTGAGTACGTACAAAGTGGAGGAGGGGATTGTGAATCAATCACTCGTGTGTAAATTGACATCTGACAGGTAAAGGAGAGTTGATCTCATGTTGGCATTTGGCTTGTTGTGAGTTTGTGGAATACTAAAACTCCATTTTTTGTCTGTTACTGGTTCTGATTTTGATTTACAAGGTTCGCAACTTCTCAATCGCACATGGCATGGATAACTCAAGAATACGTCACTTGCATGTTAGGCATGGCCATTCATGTCATGTGGCTGCCATGGAGGATTATTAGTGGATAAACCACACCAACCAGTGACGGATGATAATGGAAAAAGCTTGATAAACAAACAAACAAACTTTTCATTAAACCGATTCTTGAGGTAATTAAAGTAGAAAGCCCTTTATTTTGTCACCAGTTTATCATTTATTGGTAAGGAGCTGAGAGCTGGATAAGAATAAGAATAAGATAAGCTTCAGATTCATATAGACAACGATCCTTTCGGATAATCATGCATTTTGCCTTTAATTTTATACCCTTTTAAATTTCCTGATGGTTTGCAATTCTAGATAAGATCAACAATCAACATCAGCTGATCAGCACCTATGGCTATTTTACTATCATTGGTGACACAGCAAGGGCTGGAAAGTTGCCGAGGAATTTAGCCAGTTAAAGTTTACTCTCTGACGAAGGTACAATAGAATCCCAGACTCCCAGTTGTTCAGATGCTGGTGGCCAATGACTTGAGAGAAAGCCTGATTTGAACCGTTAAATGAGAGCCAGATACAATTAAAAAGACTTATTCTAGCCTTAATTTTCCCTTGCTCGATAGTTAAGTTAGGCCTGGACTTTTTCAAGTATTTTTTTACTTCCCTAACATCTTACCTGCCCATATCATGTGGGTGCTATTTGTTGCGACTATTATTAACATCAAAAGTAGCGCAAATGAAACAAAAGAAGTGACTAATTTGTGACTAACAATGAGTTGTCCATTAGAGTATCAACAAATGCAGACTTTCGCTTTTGATTCTCCAATCCAAATCGTAAATTCCACTTCATAAAATGCACGCTGAGTATAACTCTCCAGTAAGGAATTTGAATTAGACCCAGCAATGTCTCATTTTTAATAAAGGGTCTGGGCCTTCCTTTTTGTTAATAGCCCTAGAGTAAGGATAGGGCTGTAAACGAAACTAACGTTGAGTGAACTATTCGTAAATTGCTCAGCAGGAAGTTCGTTTATTTATTAAACAAACGAATATGAAAAAAATTTTCAGTTCGTTTAATTAAATGAACGAACACGAATAAAGGACTTGCTCATTTATTTACGTTCATGAACGTGCGGTAATTCGTTCTTTTATATTAGTTTAAATTTATTCGCATATGTCTATTTATATTTATTATTTTTCGTAACAAAAGTATTATATTTTTAGAAAAAGTAAATTTATTCGCATATGTTTGTTCGTTTATATTCATTTAAATTTATTCACATATGTCCTTTTATGTTTATTCGTTTGTGTTCGTTTATCATTTTAATGAACAGACATGAACGAACACAAACAAGAAATTATGTTCGTTTAATTATTCGTGTTCGTTTATTTATTTGGTTAAAATTAAACAAATAAACATGAACATACTCTCGTTTATGTTGGTTCGGTTCATTTACGGACCTAAATAAGGACATGGATTTTTTTTGCCTTAATCAATGTCCAATACTTGGGACCAACTTTAGATTTTGTATTTATTAGATAATTCTTAAAAGCTACAAAACAAAACTGAAACCTTGTTTCTTGTCCTTTTATTCTGTTCCACTGTTTGTCCCTTCGTATTCTTAATATTTCTAGCCACACACGAGTAGGGATGGCAACCGGGTAAAACGAATGTTAATACCTCTTCCCCTATACTCATATTCACTTAAAAATTTTATATTTAGCATTTACCCACTACCTACGACGGGTATTATTTTTTAAATTCACACATGTTTAAGTGGGTACATTCTCAAATTCACCCTCACACCCACTACCTAACTGGGTGCCCACCATCCAACTCATACCCGCCCATACCCACTTAGCAAGCAAACACTAATATCGAATTATGTAAAAGTAAACCATAAATTTGTATAAAGAAGAGTAAAACTTCGCATATTTTATTGATTGATCAAGTGCATATATATAATACATTTACACATGTATAAATTTAATTACAGCTAACCATTACTAACTTAACTAAAACACATTTATGCAGGTATAAATTCTATTCTAACTAACTCATGGCAGTAGACAATTGAAAAGAATGTTTATACCTATTTGGTTAAATTATAAGGCACGACCTTTAAAATCATAGGGTTTGCGGAATAGATTGTGAACTTATTCTTAAATTCATAAGGTCCAAAATTCATATCGTGGGTAGTTGGTGGGTGGGTGAATGCGAACGGATATGATGCGGGTAAAGTCTCAAATTCATCACCTACCTACTACCTACAGCTGAAATGACTTTTTAAATCCACACCCGCCCACTACCCACCAAACTCATACTCATCCCAACCCTAACTGGGACAAATACGGTGCAGAATCCACAAAATTATAATCGTCTGTAAACAATTAAACGACCTTTTTTCATTAAACTATGCGGTCCTATAAAAGTTTGTGCACTCAATGTAATAGCTCAGCTCAACTTTCTGCTTTTACCACCATTGCAGATCAATGGGGAATCAATAGTTTTTTTCAATAGATTTGGAGGGTTCATATTTATTCCCAAATATAAACAAATAAATAAAAAAAGGCTGTAACAAACAAAATATACTCAGGGTAAAAAAGGATATCCATTCTATTACAGCACCAATTCTAGATGGTAATATTAGTTGGAGTTCACTCTAAAAATGGTGTTATGAGTTCATAGAATGACAATGAACAAGCTTGGACCTTGTAGTTAAAGAGACAATAAACCTTTTTAAAATCAATTTGTTATTATTCTTTTGGGATTGAGAATGTATAGTTATATAACGTTGTCTTTCCGTCCCATAATGAGCAGAGAGAAACAAACATAGAAATAGAATAAAGCTCCATGGTTTAGTTGCTCTTACTTAACAACAATATCTTTTAAGTTTCATATATTCGACACCCAACTTGGACGATTTGGTGGTGGAGCTGGATGTGGGAGTTTTGATATCTATTCTTACATTTAATTCTCAGTGCTGTTTGAAAGAAAAAACGTAGGTTCGAAATATTTTTCAATTTAAAAGAAAAAAATTAATGGAAAAGATATGTATACATAGTACTTAGTGCAAGAAAGATAAATAAATATTGTAATAAATGTACACTTTATACATGATAACCCAAGCTTCTGGCAGATCCAAAAAATTTAAAATGAGAGTAAACTGCATCACGACGATTGATTCACGACTTAAAAAATGAAAGGCAACAATCGATAATTGTGGTAAATTCAATCTCACATTATCTTTTAATCAATAATACAACCACAAAAATATATAAATCAAGACATTGAATTTTTACGTGAAAAAATTCTTTGAATCAAGGGTAAAACCCACAAGACTTTAGAGTCTAATCAGAAGCTTCACTATGATCAAATGTTCAGTTAAAAGGCTACAATATTCGGCCAACAATTCGAACAAAGCTAATAACAAGTAATCTTTAGCAAATAAGATAGAAAATGATAATATCATCACAAAAATGAAGCTATTCAAAAATTCAGATTCTCGCTGCTACAAGGCTAGGATGAAAATTTTGACCGTACAAAATCAAGAAATCAAAGTCGTCTACCTATTGCCCAAAAATCAGCTCAATCAAACTACGGATGGATCTCCAATCAAAAAGTTATCAAAACTAATCAAAAGCTTTAAAATGAATTTTTTTTCTCCGTACTTGTTTCTCTTGAAATTTTATTTGAGCTCTCTCTTTTAAGAGAAATTATTAGATAGACCCAGCTCACCGCGTCATCCATGGTCCATCCAATGAGATTCATCCATTTTATCGTAACTTCCAAATAACTACCGCTCTTTAATGACATGTAAGAAATATGTGAAGATTCACCTTGAAAAAAATAAGATAAAAAATTATTATTAAATGAGACCATGAATGACGTAATGAGTTAGGCTCATCTAATAATTTTTTTCTCTTTTAATTTTAGTTCTACCGTACACTCTAGTCTCTAGTCAAATTCTACACTTTCAAAAATGCAAAATCCAACTTTAAAAGGTTCACAAAGTCAAAAAAATAAAATTTTCAAAAAATAAAAATAAAACAATTGTGACAAACAAAAACAGAAGAAATAATTAAATTTGCAATTATCATAAAATTATAGGATTCACGCCATGTGAAGGTGGGTTTTTCCGCATAATAAAATCGTCCCTCAACTTTTAAAATTTTAACATTAATTTTTTTAAATGGGTATGAAAAAAATTAACTTCTTTTCTCCTTTGTAGACTAAACTTATACTTGAAAAATCCCTCCATATAATAAATATGCAAAAAAGAGAGTTTATATAAAAAGATTATCTAAATCAAGGGCAAAAGTTGGGAAAAAATATACACAGAAGAGCATTTTACTATTTTTCTTGGGTTCTTCTTCCTAAATGTTGGCCCAAATAGGATGTGAAAGCGTTAATTGAAAAAAGGCCCAACAATGTGCAGCAGAAGATTTTTTTTTTTTTTTGTATAGTTAATGATGTAAAGATTAGAATTTGGAAAAATATTAATAACTAAAAAATTAAGTTATAGCTAAAAATGAACTTTTTAAGTTAAATGGTGAGAGCAGGCCAGAGCATTTGTTGCATTGTCAAGGACTTGGGCTGCTACTAGTAATCTTCGGAAATATGTAACTGAGATTGTAAAACTGCTGCATGAAAATCCAACCCAATCCTTGGAAGTATCTATCTACTCCAGCCCAAACTGAGGAAGGTGGATCAAGCCCTTCATCGTGTTGTTTGAAAGCACATTTTACAGCTGCCTCAAATTATTTTTTGGCCTAGCTAGCCGCCTACTCGTAATTGACATTTTTTAGTACTGAGTCTGACTAGTGCTTGAACAAGATGTACAGAGTGAATTTTGATATTGTTCCTCAATTTTGTTAAAAACTTTTCTCACATGTTTTTTATTTCATTGTTCTTTTAACACAAAATAATAGAGTTATGCTGAATACTTCAATTCCACTATTATTTTTTTAAATCAAGTTTAGACGAAAACCGTTGTCGGATAAATTATTGTAGTTTCAATTATTCAACCCACATGACAATTCTGACAATTCAAGATTTGGCGTTGCTCTTTTTCATTATTGCGTGACCTGGGATTTGGTATTGGTTGGTAATCTCTTCCCTTTCAAAAACTGCGGAGTGGCATAATGTAAAAGGCACATACGTCCATTTTATTTAATTATTTAATCTGATCTATTCATTTATAAAGCCTGGTTTGTCTTATTTCTTGTTCTACTGCTTCAAGCATTGTTATATCAGAAGCGGTCGATAAAATCAAGAAAGAAAAAAAAAGAAAACCAAGGAACAAAGTTTGAGTATTAGGAACGAGAAACAGATATGTGTTGCTGCTGAGGCGATGATTGCGAATGCAGGCCCTTAGGCTTCCTGTTGGGTTTGCCCTTTGCTTTTCTGTCCCTCCTCGTCTCCATAGTTGGCATAATCGTCTGGGTTGTAGGGTTAGTCAGTCTCTCCTTTCTTTCTTTCTTCTTTTCTTCTCAGATTGTTTTTTATTTTTACTGATTTGATAAATTCTTGAATGCTTGATGGGGTTGTTTTTATTTTTTGTTTCTGATGATGGCAGGTTGGTGTTGACCTGCATCTGCCCCTGTTGCTTGTGCATAACCATCATAGTAGAGTTTGCGCTTGGTTTGATCAAGGCTCCAATTCTGGTCATGAAGTGGTTCACCTCTAAGATCCCTTGTTAGAAATTATATTGATTTCTACTCCATGGTTATATTGATTTCATTTATGCTTTTTTTTTTTGTTATATAGTGGTAACCAGTGTTGATTCTAGATCAAGAATTGTTCTCTGTTCAATCTTGATTTATCATGAATCTTGATTTAATTCAATTTTTAACCTCTCTTGTTAATATTTCCATTCAAAAGCCAGTCCATGAAGATGCCTTTCCTTAAAAAGCCTAAACATTTTAGAAATGCTAATGACGTTTAAAAAATTGGCTCTTAAATTATAGATTTCAGGTACTTAAATTACACCAAGATTTTTTTTTGTTTTTATTAATAAGTTGGCTCTTACATTATATTTTGGGTATTTAAATTATATTTTTTTCTTAATTTTGTTACTACTTGCGAACCGCCACCACGCGAATACCAATTACAACCCTCTGCGAATGTACTAGCAGACCACGATTGTGCGAACAACCAATCACGACCCTTTGCGAACTCAAAATGCGAATACTATCCTAAACCACGTGATGATGCACGTGATCCATATCGACACCCAGACCACGACAACTCACCAAGACACTTGCCTCCGTCGATTGACACGTGCCCTCACCTCATCCAGCCCCTTATAAGGAGCTATGCACCCCATGACCACCTATCAACACCGATCACTCTGTACTAAAGCTTATATGATAAGCCAACCAAACACCACGGGGGAGGGGGGAGACCATAACCACTCTTCCTAGCTATCCAAGGGCATGACCCAAGTAGTCTGTCACCAACGTCTCAGCCCTCTTTTTGGTTCGTCCATGAGGCTGTTCGGTTGAGTCATCAACAAATTTATTCCAAAAAATAATAATGTTTAAAAGATTATTAACAATTTCAATCAATACAAATATTATACGTGACCGATGATATCTATGATACGTATAAATCAAATATATTATTTTATGGCTTAAGGGTTTAATAAACCCTTAAACTTTTGTAAAAAAATCAATTAAGCTCCTAAACTTTTTTTGCACCCAATTAAGTCTTCAACTCAAGAAAAAAATTAATTCGGCCCTTTGACCAACGTTAACCGTTAAAGAAGCCCTTAAACTTTTGCAAAAAAATCAATTAAGCCCCTAAATTTTTTTTGCACCCAATTAAGCCCTCAAACTCAAGAAAAAAAAATTAATTTGGCACTTTGACCGTTAAATTTAACAGGTTTTTTAAAATCTTCTTGGCATGTATCGCAACAGGATAATGTCACTTGTCATTTCTAGGAATTTTTAAACTTTAATTTTTAGAAAATATATAAAAATCCGAAAAAAATTAAAAAATTCTGGAAAATTATTTTAAAAATATAAAAAATATTTTTAATTCCAAAATTTATTTAAAAATAATAAATAATAATTTTTCAAAATATTAAAATATTTTAAAATTTTTAAAATATTAAATATTATTATACAATTATAAAAAAATAAATTGAAAAAAATCTATAAAAATCTAAAAAATATATATATTTTTAGATTTTTCGGATTTTTATATATTTAAATTTTTTAGATTATTTCGGATTTTTATATATTTTTTAAAAATTAAAGTTTGAAAATTCTTAGAAATGTCAAGTGGCATTATCCTGTTGCGACACATGCCAAGAAGATTTAAAAAACCCGTTAAATTTAATGGTCAATGTTGGTCAAAGGGCCAAATTGATTTTTTTCTTGAGTTTGGAGACTTAATTGAGTGCAAAAAAAGTTTAAGGGCTTAATTGATTTTTTTGCAAAAGTTTAAGGGTTTATTAAACCCATAAGCCTTATTTTATTGAGTTTTGTGGTATTTAGTTTTTGGGGTCAACTTCCAGTATTAAAATGGAAATTAAAGATATAATTTAAAGAAAAAATTATCGTTTTATTTGATTTTTAGAAAAAGAAGTCAAATAAAGGTCTGGAGGTAGCTCTATATCAAACTATAATTATTAAAAAAAGAGTCATAGATTGAAGTTTAATGAGTTAACATTTAGGGCAAAGTACACCAATGGTCATCGAATTTTTAGGATACTTTCATTTTGGTTACTAAACTTTTTAAAATTTTTATTGGAGTCACACAACTTTTATTTCGCTTTTATTTTGATTCCTCTTGTTACCTTCTGTTAGAAAATGCTGATTTGCCCGTTAATTTTTCTTTTCTTCAAGGGTAAACTACATAAATGGTCATCAAACTTTTAAAGTGCTTTTATTTTGGTCACTAAACTTTTAAAACTTTCATTAGGGTCACATATTTCCCCTTCTCCCTCATTCCATCGTTTTACTGCATCATTTCTCTATTCTCTTTTATGCCACCTTTATTTAGCTGTATTGTTTAATGAATTCGTCATGAAATTAAAAAAAAGAATGGAGAAAATATACAAGTTGCGATGAAAAATATAGTAAGGAAAGAAAACCAACGACTAAGAACAAGCTGCAACCAAACAAAAAAGGCATCTATCAAAACAACACCGATCATGGTGACAAAAGATTTTTGTCCCTCCCGATTTTTATATTTAAGGGTTTAATAGACTTTTGTCTCTCCTAATATTTGATCATAGCTATTTCTTTAATGGCAAAGTAAATTAATGTTTGAACTTAAACATGGGGTGCATCAAATCTACTTGCATATTCTGGGAAATTTGTGGAACAACTTTTGGATACAACTTTCAGAAGTAAATTAAAATGTTATACTCTTGGTCAATAATTAACCTCAATGTTTGTTTTTTTTCCTTGTACTTATTAACCTTGAAGTAGTTTGAAGGTTAGGTTGCATACAATGTGATCTATATATCAAAATAATGGCTTTATATTACAGACAATATTCAAGAACATGATATATAAAAAAATTATGCTGGTAAATACATCAATCTACACAACGAGTTTTTTTTATAAAAAAATATTGTTCCTCGATAATCATAAGGTAAAATCTACTTCTTACTTTTGTTTTTTTATACATTGAAACAATTTTTTCTTAAACCAACGGGGTTGCTTTAAAGCAAAACAAAAGTTGGGTGACCCAATGAAAGTTTTTAAATTTCAGTGGCCAAAATGAAAGCTCCTTAAAAGTTTAATGACCATTTATGTAGTTTACCCTTGAGGAAAAGGAAAACTAACCGGCCACGTCAGCATTTTCTAACGGAAAGTAACATGAGAGACCAAAATGAAAGTAAGATAAAAATTGAGTGACCCTAATGAAAATTTTAAAAGTTCGATGACCAAAATAAAAGTATTTTAAAAGTTTGGTGATCATTAATATACTTTCCCCTAACATTAATTTTCACAAAGAGAGAAAATTACAGCAAAAAGAAAGATACGATGTCATCACTTTGTCAGATCTTGTAATATGAGATTAATAGTCAGAGTTGGTAGTTTAATGGAGAAATTCTATAAATATTGTTTTACGATTTTTTTTAAAATATGATATTTTTTTATTTTAATTCTTAAAATATTATATGTGTTACAATATTTTAAAAAGTTGAATTTAATAAAATCTAACTTTGAAAGTAAAATAAAAAAATCGTAAAAATTGATTTAGGATTATCTGACTTCAGATAATTTTTAAAGGTTTTTTTGAGGAAAACATTGTTCATAGTCGGATTCTGTTGAATCCGACTTTTAGGATACTATAACAAGTGTAATATTTTAAGAATTAAAATAGAGAGTACCATATTTAGGAAAAAAACTCTAAAACTATATTTGGGTAAAAATTCCTAGTTTAATAAAACAAATAACCAGATAAATTTGGTCAAACATTATAGCTTTTTCCTTTGACCAATTAATAAACAACAATGAATAATAAAATAAGACATTCTAATATGGATGTGTCTTTCGGGGGATAATGTCCACGAAGCAGGTGGAGAGAGGCGGACTTCAATGGGAGTTAGAGAATTAATAAATAAATTTCTGGGAGAGAATGAGGGATAAAGAAAGAGTGGAATACGCAAACAGTGGGCTCAGAAGTTAGAAGGGAAAGGAACTCCTTTACTCACAGGAACAGCAAGCCAACTAACATTTTTTTAATATAATATTTATTTATATATTTTTTTAATATTTTCACAATACACATACATTTTATAAACAGAGTGATTTGAGCCCGTGTTGAAATGAACAACAAGCAACTAACTTAAATCCCAATAATCTTATACAACATCACACCAGCATTAATTGTTTTTGGAATATATTATATAAAAGTTAAAGGTTAAACCAATTAATTTAAAATCGTCACAATAAATACTATTTAAGAGATTAATTATTCTTTTATTAAAAAAAGAGATTAATTATTCTTACATATGTTCAAGAATCATTCTATTGTTTAAATCTGAATTTATCTTTAAATTTTTTTAAAAAATAGAGAAAAACATTATAGCAGAAAATAAATTTAAACAAAAAATTAAGTTCGATGCACCCTAAATAACCTTTCGAACCAATTTAATTCTACAATTAATTGTCAAAAGCTAAACAAATCAAAATTGACATTGAACATTGTGACTGCTTTAAATATATTTTTTCAGTGGTATTATTTATATATATTCTTAACTTTTAACAATATATACACTTTGTAGACAAAATAATTTAAACCCGATTCTCTTATGATAAACATCATATTTTTTTATGAGGCATTTTATTAAATTCGCTTTAGATAACTTTTACGATAAATAGTTATAAATACAGATGGATCTAATATAAACTTAAGTTTCGATAAATATGAACGTTTTTATATAAAATTTGAAGTTTTAACTCATCTTTTACGGTGTTATTTCGTAATAAAAACTATGATATGCTTTTTAGCTTGTTTGCTTCTGATGTGCTCATCGTAGTTGTTTGGGTATGTGCGATAATTTAATTCTTTTTGTTTTGATTAGGTTTGAATTATGTAATTTAAATTGTTTTAAATGACATATTTTTATAAAAAAATAATTTTGAGTATTTTGTGACTTAATTTGTAGGTACTCGGTCTTTACTGGTCGAGATACAAATCAATTTTTTTTATTATTCAAAAATTTGAATACTAAATTTATATATTATTAGTGTAAATCAAAATTTACAAAGAATGAGAATTTCTTTGGATAGTATGTGTAGATTACGCGGAGCTACCGTTGAATCAGGAAATCGCACGTTCTTTGAATGTTTTTATACTGGATGCGTGTGGAGAAGTGCATTGAGATCCTGCAGTTAAGTGAAGAGGTCATGGGTTGGGAAGATGAGCTAATGTGGGTTGTTGACAAGCTAAAATGAAAGTTCCTAATTAGTATTATCCTTAAACGGACTTGGAATGCATATATTTACTGTATTTAGAAACGCAAGTATAGATTGTTTTAGGGGACAAATCGAATAATTGATGATATTTGTAGAATGCGTAAAGGAAATAGTTCATATTACATTGTCCAGTAAATGTATAGATAGAAGTGATAGGGTAAATATGCTCTTGAGTAGTGATTGGGGCAGTACTGGATCCAGAAATATTTTTAAGGTGAGTATACATATATTAATGTCTTGTTTGAATTCAGTTCATTTATTATTTAGTGTATTCTAGCTTGGTTCTTTTAGCTTTCGTGAACATGTTCGTTTAGCGTTTGCGAACTTGTTTAACGTTAGCGAACATGTTCATTTATATGTTCGCGAACATAAGCAACTAGGTGTAAATAAGTTAACAATACTCATTTACAACGGTGTAAATAAGTTATCAATGTAAACATTAATGAACCAAAAAATAACGGTATAAATAAGTTATCAATGCAAACATTAGCGAATCAAAAAACAATGGTGTAAATAACTTATCCGGCCTGATTATATGGTGGATTTACCACTACGGTTAATAGTTTATAATTTAAAGTTTGTTTAAAAAGAAGAAAACAATGTCATCTGTTACAACTTACAAGGACAAACCTATATAACAACTTTATGATGTGGACCAATTTATACAAACATTTGCTTCCTCCCATGTTATGGTAATTGAGTACAATACAAAGCACATAATTCACACTAGCCATAAAAACACATTAATGAATCAGAATTTTCTAAATTACAATTTACAAAGCAATGCGATATATAATACTTACAAGGCTTCAACCAATTCAAACAACTCAATTTGTGTCTATTACCAATTTATGTTCAATCAATAAAAAACAATAACAAAAAAGAATGTCCTTGTTAAATTGATTCAACGAAACTAGTATAAAGAATCGTCAATTCATAAAGTCATTTTTCTACTTCTACTATCAATTAATTTAATTTTAACTCAAAATCTAAAGTTAAAAAAGGAAAAGATAAACATAAATTCACTTAAAAAATCAGATAACTAGAGAACATATGACATGTCTCAAATATGATGTAGAATAGTAGGTGAATTCAAAAAGTAAATTTGTTTCCATCCCAAAATGAATTTTCGTTTTTACAAGTAAATAACCCATCGAATCAAACATCTAACTCGTGGAAGCTTCCAAGGCTGAAATGGCAAAAAGTAGTCAAATATTCATAGGCCAACACATTCAACAATTGCCCAACACCGGAGTTTTCAATTCAAAAGAATCGAAGTTCATTTTTTTTTGAAGCATTACAAGTCTAAAAATGTGCATGAATGGAGAAACCCGAGAAGAGCCCAATGTAATAGAAAACCAGTCACTTGCACTGCTCCTGTTTTCAAGTGGTCCCTCCGCAAACAGCCATGCCGTACTTGATTCCAGATATCAACATGTATAAGTCCTAAAATATCCCCACCCAAAATCTTATAATAATCAAAAGTGAATTATACACCAGATAAACCTAAACCTGGTTTTTTCACCCAATCCTGCTTTGCAATGATCATATGACTTTTCTAAGAATCGTTGCTTTTATTAACTTGAAAACCAGCCCCTTGTTAATCAAAACCCACTTTCTCTTTACAAAGCCTTTATTAAGGCCTCCTTCAAAACCTTGCAAACCCACCAATTTCATTTCACTTTCATTAGTTTCTGATCATCTCTCTCGTTTCATAAAGCTCCCAACTCTTCCTTTTTATTACAAAAAACAATTTACTGCATGGAAGCCGGTAATAAAATCGGTTCAACAGCTCATCCCACTTCCTTACACCCTCCTGTTCGCGGAGATGCCTCGAGTGGCACCCTGGGCCGACACCTGGCAAGGCGGCTCGTTGAGATCGGTGTGAAAGACGTGTTCTCAGTTCCTGGTGACTTCAACTTGACTCTCTTGGATCATCTAATAGCAGAACCTGAGCTCAACTTAGTCGGATGCTGCAACGAGCTTAACGCAGGATATGCAGCCGATGGATATGCGCGTGCTAAGGGAGTGGGAGCCTGCGTCGTGACTTTCACTGTCGGAGGCCTCAGCGTGCTTAACGCTATCGCCGGAGCTTACAGTGAGAATTTGCCTGTGATCTGCATAGTTGGAGGCCCTAACTCTAATGACTACGGGACCAACCGGATCTTGCATCACACTATTGGGTTGCCAGATTTTACCCAAGAACTAAGGTGTTTCCAAGCGGTCACTTGTGCCCAAGTAAGTTTAAAGGGAAACCCTTTGTGCACATTCATAAAGGATCTTTTTGCAAAAAAAATTATGCATTAGTATTATTTATGTTTAATTTGGTGGCGATCTGATACGACAGGCAGTGGTGAACAACTTGGATGATGCACATGATCTTCTTGATACGGCTATATCGACAGCCTTGAAGGAAAGCAAGCCCGTTTACATTAGTATCAGCTGTAACTTGCCCGGAATTCCTCATCCAACATTTGCTAGAGAGCCAGTGCCCTTCTTTCTTGCTCCAAAGTAGAGTTTTTCTCTGACTTCTTTGTTCTTACATTACTTTATTGGTAAAAGATTAGTTTTAGATTTTACTAAGGAAACAGGGGTGTTGAAAAAATATTTTTTCAGATATGAATGGAACCAAGTTACAAGCTTGTGTTGCTGATTCTTTACAATTGTATGCAGGGTAAGCAATCAATTAGGATTAGAAGCAGCTGTGGAAGCTTGTGCTAATTTTCTGAACAAAGCTGTGAAGCCTGTCATTGTGGGTGGACCCAAATTAAGAGTTGCGAAGGCACAAGAAGCCTTTGTAGAGCTTGCAGATGTCTGTGGGTATCCGTTTGCTGTAATGCCCTCGGGCAAGGGATTGGTGCCCGAACACCATCCACACTTTATTGGAACATATTGGGGTGCTGTTAGCACCAGCTTTTGTGGGGAAATAGTGGAATCTGCTGATGCCTATGTTTTTGTTGGCCCAATCTTCAATGATTATAGCTCTGTAGGCTACTCTTTGTTGATCAAGAAGGAGAAAGCAATCATAGTGCAACCTAATCGTGTGACGATTGGCAATGGTCCTTCTTTTGGCTGGGTTTTCATGGCTGACTTCTTAAGTGCATTGGCAAAGAAACTGAAGAGAAATACAACTGCCGTGGAGAACTACCGGCGAATCTTTGTCCCCCCAGGCATGCCTTTGAAGCATGGGAATGATGAGCCCCTGAGAGTCAATGTTCTTTTTAAGCACATTCAGGTAGGCACCAGGGTAATGGTTTGAAATTAGCCTCTACAATATTGTTGCTTATAATATAGATATTTTGAAGAAATGAGAATATGACATTTTCAGCCATTTAGGTGGCCTTGAATGCCTTAATATGAAATAATTATTAATGAGATGCCTTGTTGGCGGTTACTGCTTTGATTTCAGCCTTTAACTATATCTGTAAGAGCATAATGTGAATCATTTAGATTTACCAATGCATAACCAGATGTGGACACTTGATTTGATTCTTGTTTTTTTTCATTTACCTGATTTGTCTCATTCATTGGTTGACCTTGTTTAACAGGAGATGCTAAGCGGAGACTCTGCAGTTATTGCTGAAACTGGAGACTCGTGGTTCAACTGTCAGAAGCTCCATCTTCCAGAGAACTGCGGGTAAGCAAGATCATCTCAAATGACACATTTCTGTGAATTTTGAATTCGAATCGTATATGTTCATTTTGCAGTGTGTAACTATCTTTTTTGCTTTAAGTTATGAATTCCAGATGCAGTATGGATCCATTGGTTGGTCAGTTGGTGCCACACTTGGATATGCTCAGGCTGCTAAAGACAAACGTGTGATTGCTTGCATTGGTGACGGTAGTTTCCAGGTGAGCCACATAATTTTCATTTAGAACTTCAATGACACTTTTGAAGTTTCCCTATTCCCTTTCTCTCTTTATATATATATATATATATATATTTGGACGGGGTAAAGAATGAGGTAAGTAAATAATATTTTTGTTTCAATAAATAATTCAGGTGACTGCTCAAGATATTTCAACAATGATCCGATGTGGACAAAGAAGCATCATATTTCTTATCAATAACGGAGGCTATACAATTGAAGTCGAGATTCATGATGGACCTTATAATGTTATCAAAAACTGGAATTACACTGCCCTTGTTAATGCCATCCACAATGGTGAAGGCAAATGCTGGACAGCCAAGGTTAGTAAATATCAAAGCATGTGTATGTAGCATAAACTAATGTTGATCAAAAGTCGATGCCGAGTTCCTCAGTGGCATGCATAGATTAAAGCTTCTATTGTTAAATGTAGGTGAGGACAGAGGATGAACTAAAAGAAGCAATTGCTACAGCAACTGGAGAAAAGAAAGATGCACTATGTTTCATTGAAGTGTTTGCACACAAAGACGACACCAGCAAAGAGCTGCTGGAATGGGGATCAAGAGTTTCCTCTGCAAACAGCCGCCCTCCGAATCCCCAGTAGTGCTGTTGGTTCTGAAATGTTTAGGAAAAGGCAGATTGGAAATCAGCATAAGCTTGAATAAAGATGGACAGAAATTGCTTGGCCTGGATGAGATTTTTGTCAATCTTGTTACTTCATTGTACTTTGTAGATCATTGCAACTTGATAATTTGTCGAGCCTTCTTCTATTTCATGTATAGAGTCATGTGAATGAACTGTTGTGAGCCAAAAAAAAAAGCTAAATGATGACAAAAATGGTGAATAAATTGTGTCGTCTGTTAGAGCATGTTGAATATTGATTTTTCGAAGTATTTTTGTTCAGTTTGCAGTTATTTAATATAAAATCTTTTTGTTACTTTGACCAAATCCCCATCGATCAGTCCACCCGGCATCTCATTAATATAGATCGAAAATTCTAAATGCATGAAGAAAGCAATTTATTTCATTCTCCAAGGCAAATCTTGCCCTTTCACTTCACTGGACTGGCACTCTTACAGCCTAATTTACTGTTGCCCCTCTATTTCATTTAAGTTAGATCGACTTATGTGCCACTGGACCAAATTGGTCTTTCTTTGTCATGCTTTAAGCCCTCACTTTGTTCTAAAAAAATAAACTGATTGATTAATTTATTTTTGTATGGAAAATAATTTAAGTAATCAAAATTTAGTTTTTGGTAAATTAAATATGAAAAATAAGTAATACTAGGTCATATTATTTATCATGTACTAAGTTCCGTGATAATTATCTTTTTGTTAATCTGATTGTGATAAAACTCTCTTTTTACTATGCCATCTTTATACTGCATATCAAATCATCCATCAAAGATGGAGTAATATATAATTGAACTAATGCTAACCCTATTTTTTCTTTCAAAATAACCAAAAGTGCCGCTGCAACTTTTTTTTCTTTCAATTTTGAGTTAGCCGACGATCGATTTAGATGTTGGTTGTCGATCGTTGGTGTTCATTATTTTTCTTGCTTTTATTTGTTATGTTTTTAATTTTTTTTAATTTTTTTTATTTTAATAAGAATCTCTACTCTCGTTGCACGTTTTTCCTCTGCCTTGTGGTATACTTTTTTGTGGTTTTGTTTCATCTGTCGTTTTGACATGATTTCAGCATACCTTAGAGGTCGTTTGACGCTCGTACAGAGATCTTTACGACATTAGTTTCTGATTATGATTCTGTCGAAAAGATAGATCCCCAGTCGGTTATAGTTGTTTGTCGATGTAATCAGTCATGAGTAGCGGAGAAATCTGCCTGATAGTTTAGCTCGCTCACTACCCTTTTTCATCCCTTAATGCGTCTCGTTTGGATAGAGACAATGAAATTCAAAAAGGCTTCTGAATTTTAATGGTATGCTAATCTCTATGGAAATATTTACTTTTCTTTGTATTTTTACATTTTTATATGGAATTTTAGTAGATTAGTCCTTATAATTATCTCTTCTGGATGCGTTGTATTTGTAATATCTTTTATGGTTGTTTAATAAAATTCAGTTGCCTGCTGAAGCGGATGACTACAAAAAGTTAATATTATTGAAGCATTCCGAGTCTGTTATGGTTCCTCTCCAAGCCACCGGAATGTCCCTCTTTTCCTTCGTTTGTGTCACTGCCGCATATCCGAGCCATGCGGATTGAACATCATCTGATGCCGCATAAATGAAGTCTGTTACGCTCTACTTGAATATATTTCATATATAAGCTGTGTCGAAATTCGTTAGATTCCTTCTCGCCATTGAAGAGGTCTCCAACAGCTCCAGCTCTTTCACCGTAGTGAGGAAGATGGTGGGGAAGATCAACATCAAAAATAGAAATCTTCTCTCCTTTCTTGATGCTTTTATTTATGTCTTACAATAAAATTTTAAGTCTAGAGTTTAAGATTAGGGTGTAAAAAATTAAAAATAGATTATATTTTTTAATGCTTAAAATTTAAGTTTTAATATTTTTGTCAATGTTGTACATAAAATAGGACATTAAAAAAAAGCAGAGGATTTTTGTTTGCATTTAAGGGTGTGTTGCCCAAACCAAGAAGTGGTTTGGCTATACATATAGAATAGGTCGACATATTATCCGCGCAGGGTATATATCTCATGGGGACTTATTTTCTTTCCCAATTAGATGTCGATTTCGGCTTCGTTCGCTCCTCTCTATATTTAATTACACGGACGGCGAGCCTATAATGGGTTTAGGTTAGCGATTTAAAAATATAGACAGGTAGTCAAAAAAATTACGATGCATATTTTAGGTTAGGATTAGGCAAACATTAAAGGTATTAATATCATACATAAGTCCAATCCTACATAATCTATGGACACATTTACAATTGATAGTTAGATATTGGTTAACAATCACTTCATATTTGAAACTAACGAGTAGTCTCAATGAAAAAAAGATAATGATCATCTTAAGAGACTCAAATTCGAACAATTTTGTTTGTAAGAAGTGTGTGCTTCACCAAATAGTTAAAAAATATAAATATACACTATCTTGTAATCATCTTTAATACTATTAAAAAACAAATTCCAAACAGAACCATGAAAAAATTGATAGTTGAATCTAAAATGTCAATTTTATTTATTTATTTTATAAAAAAAATCATAACAAGTGTAAAAGACATTTTTTTAATATAAACTCATACTCCCTCACACTACATTGGACTAATGTCATTAACCTAAAAAAAAAATGGGGATCAAAACCTTCAGCAAATTCTTGCCATTATCTGAGTATGATATCTTAGAAGTATCAATCATCGTCTTGACTTTCATGATCCATTAATTTCCGAGAACCATCCTCCTGCTGGACCATACCTTTGTTTTTCTCAATCTTCCATGACACTGGAACCAAGTATTCATCCTTTAATCGTTTGATCGTTTTGTTCACGAGGGCTATATCACGACTAATCACCAACTCAAACCCTCCATCACTCCCTCGTGTTCCTGCCACCCTATGTAAATAACTTTATAATCATGCCAATTTAACCAGTTTCCAGAGCTCCTCAAGTACTTTGATTTACGGATGTCAATAGCCAGTTCCTCTCCCACGTCCCGGTAGCCTTATCAACGGATAGTTGGGAACAACATCTGCAGCATTTCTGACGCGCAACGGCCGAAGGTCACTGAACCCTGTAAACTTCTTCTTGAACTCCGAATCACCTACTCGAGGACTAGCGAATAAAAAGGCCGTGACAGGAGAGGCCTGGCCTGACTGGTTTTGGGGCTTGTTATATCCATTGGCAACTATGTCGACGGCATTCAGAGTAGCCAGGGCTGCACCTAAGCTGTGCCCGGTCACCGTGATGCTTATTTCCTCCTTGAATTGGTCCACTAGTCTCATAACCTCGTTAAGAACCTAAAACACCAACAGCCAAAAACAGAGACAAAGCTTATTTTCTATAGAAAAATATCGACACTAGATTACTAGTGGAACATTGTTATGGTAGTGCTCACCTGGTCTCTGGCACTAGTTTTGTTATAGAGCGAACGTGGGTCTGCCGAGGTGTAGATGGAGTACCAGCCGTCATGCACTTCAGCATCACAAGGAACACCAAAAATTTTCTCAGGCGAAACAAGTCAAATTCAACATCATCGATCCATTCCAGGGTCTCCACTGTTCCTCTCCAAGCAATCACAATATCCCTCCTTCCTAAAACATCTCTCCCTTCGTCCGTGGCCACGGCGACATAACCGATCCTGTTAGATTCTTTGCTCCATTCTTCCCTGGACAACGGCTTCACTATAAATGCTTCGGGAACTCGGATTTGGGATGTGGCGTACAAGAATTCGGTCACCTGATACCTGTAAGGATTGGCTTTCTCCAAACCCACGTTAGAGAAGAAATCTTTCTTGCCATACAAACTGCTTCCAGCAAACTTGGAAGCCTTCTCGGTGTTGAAGGCGTCATAGGTTGCCTGAGCCATTTCTCCATAGTGAATAAGGTAAAGGCGAAGATCAATGTCCAAAGGGTCCAAAAGGCCTCCCCAATTGTTCTCTCAATTGCCTCCATCTTTTCGCTATGCTACTAGCCATCGCTTTCTTTTTTTCTTACCCAACCACTTCTTAAGAATCTTAGCGTATATATATTGCTTGGCCTAAACTATTTATTAATATTATGAAGTAATAAAGGTGGCAACTACACAAGTAGAGCAAGATACAAGGAAATAATTCTGTTATAAAGAGATAGCGTTTCCAAAAACCCTATACCAAAAGACAAATATTTCTTACAAAGCATTTGTTATGTTTCTGCCAGCACCTTAAAATAGGAAGACTTTATTTTGAAGTTTCCAAAAGAGAGTATGGGAGCAATAGATAAGGTGCTTGCGCCATGAAGGAGATAAGTAATTAATTTGGACTTCATCAGGTAGATACTTTACTGAGTCTTTCAACGAGAGAAGTTCCTATTTGCAACGATACAACTCATGTGAGTAAAGGATAAATTAAAAACTCAGGTGTTTAATTACATGCCATTGAGAACAATTTTTTCAGTATATCCCCAATTTCTGGATTATTTTCTTTGTTTTGGTCATGGAGCCATGATTGTATACAACTCTTTTATATGCTAATTACTTCCACCATCTATATTGGGAAATAACCTTCATTAACTTTCTTTCCCATCATTTGCAAAAATTATTAATTACATTAAACGTTTTAGTAAGGCAAGCTCTTAGAGCTTGTGCTGAGGACCAAGGACTTGAGATTTGAAGAATCGCCGGCGGCATTGGCTCGTCGAGTGATCATTTCCATGTTCTTATGAAGACTTTGCTTCACCAGATTCTTCATCATTGTCTTTCCTTCCTGAGCCTCCCTCAGATGCAGAGGTGAACCGATGGCAACCCTTCCTGTTTGTGGTCCAGAATGAGGCCCCATCTTTGCTTGCCTTTCATCTTTGAACCATTGTAACAATTTCATTGCTCTCTTCTGAGCTAAAGGGCTTCCTAACAAGGACACTTCAAGAAGTACCGGAACGATTCCTGCCTTTGACATTTTATCCCTTTGAGTGGAGCTTTGATGAGCTAAAATCATTAGAATGTAGGCTGATAATTCTTGACATTTCTGCTTATCCTCCCATGTTAGAATCTCAATCAAGCTCTCCGGTACCATCGAACTATCTTCCATAGCTTTTTTTCCCATTAAGGTCAGCATCAAGTGACCTTGTGCTGCAAGGGATTTCTCTGAAAGTTCTTTGAAAGAAGATAGCTTCAAAAGAGTGTCTACAATTCCACTGGAAACCAAAGGCCCGGCATTTTCTAACACAGCAGACAGGTTACAAACAACACCTAAACAGATCTCTTTAGTTTCAATGCTGGAAGCCGACTCAAGAATGTCGATAAGAAACCGGAGAACCTCAGTTTTAGCTAGAGAGAAATGAGTATTTGATATAGAAGATAATGATAATAACAGTTGTGCAAATTCATGCCTCGTTTGGTCGTCTACAGCATCAATGTCCTTTGGCAACTTTGATAATATTCCAGCCTCTAGCATTAGTGCCTTGTTTCTGAAGCAAAAAAACAAAGTGATTAAGACTTCTAAAGTCAACAATGAAATCGAATTTCAGTTGAATATTAGAAGAACAATAATTGTATGGGGTAGATAAGATGATAACCCAAGCGGGATCCGTTATTGCATAAAATAGGAATAAGAATTGCTACAAATCAAAACAAAATGTGGGAGCTGAACTAACTGGTAAATAAAACAAAACAGAAAAGTCAATGAGAATCAGAGATTTAAGATGAGAGTAGGAAGGTGAAGGTCAACAAATACTTATTATTATTTTTTAATTATATATTTATTTTGGAGACAACGTTGTCTGTCTTGTAACATCATTATTGTCCTTCCAACTCCTACCACCAAGGGAGTCCAGTGGACGGTGGACAGCCACCGTACCTTGCGGACGCAGGATTTCAGGATCATTAAATTCATTTTCTTAATGACAGTACTAAAGTAATGCTTCCAAATCATGCCACAAATCTTTAAATTTCATTTCACTTCCTTTGCCATTAAAGTTCAATCCGTGGAAGGGTTTGACACCTCACCAAACAATATTTAAAGCCTTACATAAATTCAGAAGGAAGTGCAGCAGATGCAGAGCCTATGATTATCAAAATGTTACAGCCTTAGGGAGGTTGATTAGAGAGATTTAGGCTTTAAATCAGATCATCAGGGTAATAATATCATCATTAATGTGACCTTAAAAGTTCAATATTTTACTCAGGAAACTCCCACCTAGAATCATTTTCTTTAATCCAATTGGGGAAGTTAGTTAGTTCATAAACATTATCACAAATATTTAATTTTCATGTGGGCATAGAACAATTCTTTACCTTCTTAACATTTTGGAAATGTGATATCATATGAACTGAAGCTCATAGTATAATCCCAACAACTAATTTTATAGATTATGAACGTCATCAACCATGGGATGGTGCCAAAAACAGAGCTCCATACTTGGCTGAAAAATGTCGAGTTCAAGCAGCGTTGTGAACAAGCAGTATTTTTTTTTCTGAAGCAAAAATAAATAAACTACAAGTTCCAGGACAACAACAGGGGCCCTTTCTCCTTATCAAATCTCTATCCTAACTCAACCATTTATGTTTATGTTAAAAATCGTTTATGATTATGTTAGAATATCCATCATTATTTTCAACCAGCTAAAAACTTTGAAAGCTGACAGGATCCATTCACACGAAATATAAAAGAAATTGGAATGAAATAGTGAAAAAAACAGTGAAACTTACGTAAACGTGCCGTCAGCAAGCTCGATCAAGGCCTTGACGGTGGCTAAACGGCGGCCAGACACCTCAGTAGCCACCATGGACACAAGCATATTTATAACACCGAGCTCTGCCATCAACTTCCTTGCCTTAACGTCTTCTTTAGCGAGTTTCCCAATCGCCTTAGCAGCCATCTCTTTGTCTTCCCAGCTCCCGAAGTGAAGTCTCTTGACCGATTTTTGCAACGCCATCGAACCGTCGAGCTCACTTCCAGTTTTCTCTATAGCAACCCGATCTTCCTCTTCATCAGTATTGATTTTAACTGGTAACTTGTTTGAATGATCAGATGATGACGACACAAATCGTTTCCTTGCTGCTTTGGATTGCAAAAACCTTCGAATTCTAGCAAAGAACTTAAGCTTCATACTAGAAAGTAACCATATAGAAGATGATGATGAAGAAGAAGAAGGCATGCTCTGAGTTTGAGAGGGAGACATGTGGTTGAATAAGAGAAAAATTCAAAGAACTGTTAGTTCATTGTTTATATAATACTGCTGCTAAAAGTCTAAAACTTGGGATTAAAATTTTTTTTTCTTTTCTAGTGATCAAAAAGGAGCGGAGAAGAGAGAATATATAAAGACGAGTAAGAGACAAGAGAGAAAGGGTTCTCAATCGGAAAAAGGCAGGAAAGGGAGCATAGCTCACATGCAAAGGAAACAAAGTTGTTGTCTCTTTAGCCTTCCTAAGCCCTGACAATCATATTTTAAGACAACAAGATTTCAGTGCTTCATTTGTGTTTTATTTTATGTGCTGAAAAAAGGTATCCATCTAATTTTGAATACGAGTATAATAGTTTTATTAAAAGAAAAAAAGATTATAAAAATATAATGAGAGTTTACAATTCAGGTAAACAAACTTGATCTAGATATATTCATATACAAATAAATAAAAACGGAAAATAATGTTTTCAGATTATAAATAATATCATACAAACAAGGCCGGCTCTCGGTTTTTGAAGGCCTTGGGTGAACTTAAAAATTGGGCCTTAAATTAGGGGTTTAAATGTAATTGCAGTTGTAGTTATATTTGCGATTGTGTTGCGTTTATCACGATTGTGGACATAACATATATTATTTTGCTCACCGCGAGTATCGCGGTTCTAAATTTTTTTAATAACATGCTATTGTGGACATAATCGTTACAGGTATCGCAGTTTCAGATGGTGTCACTACCATCATATAAAAGTCATTGTTGTAGTTGTATACCGCTATTTAAATATTTATCTCTAATAGCAAGTAATGAAAAAATAAATAAATTTTAAGAATAGGTTCATAGTAACAAATATTGAAAAAATTAAATTTTAAGACTATGCCCATAATAACAAATATTGAAAAAAATCGAGACCTAATAACAAGTATTAAAAAAATAAATATTAAGAGTAGACTCCTAATAATAAATATTATAAAAAATACTTATCCCTTATTAATAAGTATTAAAAAATAAAACTCCTAATAATAAGTATTAAAAATTGAATCTTTAATAATAAATATAATTTTAAAAAATAAAAATATATAGTTTTTCTGTAGGCCTGAGCGGGCGTCCTGATTACCATTGTTCAGAGTCGGCCTGGCATAAAAAAAGTAAAAACACTGACTTAAAGATTATAAATTTTGTCAGTATGTGGTGCATTCTGGGAAAATCCCTCCACGTTTCAAAATCAAAAACCATATAGTTTTGGGGCAAGCTTAAGTTCTTTGATGCGAGCAAATATTGATGGCATGTGGGATCAGGGAGCAATGAGCACAGAATGCTCCCAACCGTAATAGCAGGCAAATATATTATATTTTGTAAGAAACAGGGTTTCAAATTTAAAAAAAAAAACTTTAAAATCTCAACTACTGCAAAAGAATATCTGATCATCTGTATCAATGAATTTGATAATTTCATGTGCACGGCTGGTTTTGGGATTTCTCTATGCATCCAACCCTCCCGGATCGATCCGATAGACAATTAACAATTTCGATTTCTGTTAACCACGCATTCTTGTCTATTGTTTCGCCATATCATTTCTGCAGAATGAGTTGGCTAGCCTAGCTACCAAGATACCAACATTAGTTCCAAATTGACAATTCTAGCAAATCAAGAATTCGGGTACAACATGCATGGTGCATATGTGAGATGTTATATTTATTACCTAATCTGACTAAATTAATTTATTAGCTTTTCATTTCTTGTGGCCATGACAACAATTATCACATGCTGCGACTTTAGGTTCATTGTATATATACAAAACAACTTGTTTCCCCTTTTCGAATTAATATTGCCTTTTTTGAGTGCATATTTGGCGTGAGAAACTGCTGTTATATATTCTTACATAATTCTAAACCCACTAAAAGCACTCCTTTTCATTTTCTTAGAATCTCTCATTCCCCTCTCTTGGAGATAGGATTAGAATTAAGATTTATCAAAAATTAATACTACCTCTTTTAAATGTTCCAATTTCATCCTCAAACAATGACCCACATTCTAAATTGGTTCCTAAACTTTTGAATATTCCATTTTCATCCCCAAACTATGACTCTCATTCTAAATTGGTCCCCATACTTTTTGAATATTGCAATTTCATCCGCAAATTAATATCATCATTTATTACACAATACACAGGCAAATATTTTTATAACGGTGTTACTAACATAAGATATTATTAATATATACTAATAATTTGTGGATGAAATGAGAACATTCAAAAAGTTTGAGGACTAATTTAAAATGATAGTAATAGTTTGAGGGTGAAACTAAATTGCTTAAAAGTTTGGGGACCAATTTAAAATAAAAGTCATAGTTTGAAGATGAAATTAGAATGTTTAAAAGATTAAGAACCAATTTAAAATAAGTGTCATAGTTTGGAAACATGCAAATTCTTTTCTATAGATATATCTTATAACATTATACAAATTTTCACGCATGGAACAGTAATCCCATTTCTCAGATATATTAATATGAAGTATTAAAATAATTGAAATATTTATAGACCCTGGAATTCATAGCAATTTGGTAAAGAATGTGCGGAGCACAAAGATCTGTTGGCTACTGCATCACTTTAGGCTAATAAACACCAAAGTTGACCTCTCTGCCTCCATCTCTTATCCCTAAAACCTTTGGTGAAAATAAATATCTGGGTGAATGTGCATGATGGGTTCTTCCGACGGAGTAGAATTCCTGACGTCAGATTCCACTATCAAAATTTCTGCCCCATTCTTTATATATTATATCACAGTCTAACATATTAGTTTTTTTTTTTTATTATAAAATATAAAAAATAAAATATTATTCAAAATCTAAAATTAACATTTTTTTAAAAAAATTAAATTTCAAAACTGGTCGAAAAACATCAACCTAAAATTTTATCAACCTGTTGCGTTGTTTCTCACCAACCTAAAATGTTATAAAAATATAATATTTTAAGTTGATATATAATATTTTAAGTTCTTTATTTTCTAACGTCGATTATTCCACTATAAAAAATTCTATCACATGCCAAACAGGTCCCCAACAATCCTATTGGCTTTCATGCTTGTCTGAGATGACCAACTTCTTCAATCTCAAATTCTCAAAACAACTTGTAAAGTCCAACAGGAATATAACATGTTTTATTAGAAAGCCAGTCTATGATCGTTTTTAATGTCTCGATATGCTATGTGTTAGAGAGTGGATACACAAAAAATGTTCCATTTTTATCAGGATTGTCTATTGTTAAAGCATTCGTTTTATAGGAAAGGCCAATGATCATTGTCCCTTGAAAATTATATGAAAGACTAAAATACCTTTTTATGTTTATTTTTAGAAGAAAGATAACACATGTTTACAACTATACATATTCATCATCCAAATCCAAATAAGGACAAATTAATTCTCATTATATATCTTCAAAGAATCAATTTTAATGCTTTAGCTCCAACTTTTCGGTGCGTTTCAACTACCAATAACTAATATTCAACTATAAGAGGGTTATAGAAAACAAATACTCCTTTTTCTTCTTCTTCTTGTAATTATATACTATTTTATTATAAATTATCTTTATTTTTCTTTTAAAAATAACATTATGAATTTTAAGCGTTTTTGAACTTATATTGTTTGTTGGGTTTACATCCGATCCGTTAATTTTTTTATCCATTTTTTTAATTAAATATTTATTATTAAAAAAATATAAAAATATATATATTTTAAAACCTGAATAAGCCTTTTGAAATGAAAATTTTATAAAATTTAATTTTTAAAATATTTAAAATAAGTATGGATGTTGGTCAGCTTCATCCAAGTCTATAGTGTGAGTAATGGGCATATACCACTAATGTATTAAACGTAGGGTAAAATCGCACAAAAAGGATGTCCAATGATCACATAAAAATTAATTTTACATCGGCGCATACCCACCATCGAATATAAGAACTCAAATCTTAAATTCCTAACCTCTAACTAGCATCCTTCGTATACATGGCGAACTATACACTAAATTTTAAACACTAACCTTAAATTCTAAACCCCTAAATATTAAATAACAAAAAACTAAAATCCGTCAACCCTAAAATCAAAACGCACGTGTAAACTAAAATTTACACATGTCCTAGCAATATAAAAAGAACATACAAAAGATAAACGTGAAAATGAATGTCCATCAACATTTACATGGCATTAACAAAGGATTGACAAGTTTATTGGGAAATTATATCATTTCCAATGTATAAACATCAAATAGAAATATAATTATCACTGAAAAGTCAAAAAAATATTCTAACTTAAAGGAGATCAAAGAACTGGAGTCTTCAAAAGCTCCCAATTTCTTCCATTTATTGAAGATTTAGATAAAATAATGGAAATTTCTGTGAAAATACATTATCTGAAGAATTTTTGAAGTAAAAAAGGTAAGATTTATGGGATGGTGGGTGAAACATTAGGCTGCCAGATTCTGCCATGTTAAGTTGGTTACATTTGCTGGTTTTTATAAGACCTGGGAAACTTCAATTTAAGCCAACTGGGACAGAAATGCTGTCCCTCACATCTTGAGTATATTTCACCAATTTATTCTTATAAGATGTCAAAGTATTTTTTTTTGTACGAAACCCTTTAATGTTCAGTAACAGTAAAAGTTCCGACTAAATGTTGAAAGAGTCGAACCTTAAAAGTTGGATCTAAACTTTGAGTAAATGTTTTTTTTTCTTCTTATCTTTTCAACCCTCTGTTACTCCACCCGATAAACATTTGTATTATGCAAGTGTAAATGTAAATTTAAAAATACATTAGATGAATGAATGAAAAGGTTTGATCTTATGGATGGTAAATTAAGCATTAGGCCCAGATTTGCCATTTAAGTTGGTCAATAATTCACTGAATAATTCACAGAACCAGAAACCGAAGCAAACAAGCCAAAATAGTGCAGCAGTCATTTTCCAACATTAAAAACAATGCAATATTTGCTTTGTCGTGTTTGATTGTTGTTGATTCTATCAAGTCACTGCACAATCACGAGAAGAGAGAATCAACAAGACACTTGTGAACTGAGTCTGTTTGTGAGGTTAGAAATTCACGATTCATGGTAGATGATGAGATAAAAGAATTAGGAAGATGGATGACAAAGAAAATGAAAAGAAAATAGCGAGGGTTTTTTTAACAATGTTTTTGTCAATTATTGAAAGGACAAGATTTATTCTTTTGGATAAAACTTTATTTATATATTTGAATGATCATACTTCATGTCCTATGCCCCAAATATATGTCAAATGCAGATATTAAATACGAAATAAAATACCGTCTAGATAGCCTAACCAGCAAAAACATTTTTGCTCCATTATCAACTTGTGTGTTAACCTTTCCACGCTTCAAATTCCTGAATGTTATGTGGAAAAGAGGATGAAGTAACTTTCAGATTTTCCAGAAGTACCAGTTTGAAATCAAGTGAAAGATGGGAAACTGAGAATGGACATAAATCAGACATTTTCCCCCTGTTTTGTTATTATACAATTAACAAGGTATTACAAAAGAATTAACTGCAATAAAAACTGTAAATGTACAACCGACCTCTTCATAGTTCGACACATTCATCATCTGCGGCCTCGATTTCATCATCCCAGTCTAGTTGAAAAGTGCTTGCCGATCCATCAACTCTGTTAGTCCGGTAAGATCCTCCAGATACGTTGGATGGTTAATTGCTTGGAGTATGAAATCCATTGCTCTCTTGCGATATTCCGACAACCTAGAAAGGATTGTTAAATCTTAATCGCAACGTAAAACTTTGGCAACAAAATACACGGAACTTAAATAAATTTATTCCGACTTTCAACTAAACCGAAAGCTAAATCAAATTTTAAAAGCATGCTATCATACAATAAAATTTCAAGTTTATTATTAAAGCTTCTCCAATGAAAATATTTCTGTTTCATTGCAGAATATGTTCTGTTTTTATTGTACCCTCTGGGATTGGTGCCAAGGGCAAATTTTCCCAAGATCATACAAATTGATCGTTTTCTGAATCTTTCATTATCAACTAAAAGAAAGCCACCCATGTAAACTCATAGAAGACAGTGTAGCTGAAAGATTGATACAGACATGCCATAACCTTAAACGGATGAGTGAGAAAAGAGAGGGCAAAAAAGGAAGAAAAAAACAAAGAACTATAATTATAAAAGCGCCGAGCTTACAGTGCTGCAACATGCTGTGCAACTGTTTGAGGAGTGGCCCACAAGGGTCATTTGTTGAAAGTGGGGAAGGGAACCTCGAATCTGATGGGGTAAAATACCCAGAGGTAGCTCAAAGTCCCCCCCACTATTGGAGTTGGCAATCTCAGCTTCAGTAAATATCCTGCATATATGATTGGGTGGTTAATTAAGCAATCTAGAACTAAAGGCCTGTTAAATCTCCAAAGAAACTACAGTAAGAAAGACTTTCTTCATATAGTTCCAAGGATTTACCCATTGGGGTGATGCAATATGCCCACTAAAAGTTCAACTGCCAGTGCAGAAGCAATAGGTGCAAGCCCGGGAAACGTAACAGTGCACTGCTGATCCAACGTGCGGTTTGAAGTTGACTGCACAAACAATAGATAAATGGTTAAGCTGGACATACATAAAATTGCTATAATAGAAATTACTGCATTCTAGAAAGTATGGAAAATTACATCTGTTGGGGCAACAACATCATTACAGAAGTAGCAACCCAATCTATGCATTCCATCTGTATTTGTTAGGGCAAGGTTGTCTATGCCAGAAGCTAAAGAAGTCTCTGTTTCAGCTTTCAAGTTAGGGTTGGAGTTAAGAGGACCAGGCCCATGGCGCATAACCAAGAAACTGTCAAATCCAAGAGCTGCAGTAATGGTTATCTGCATAATGAGAAAGGATGAGAAAAATACGCCATCATCAAATGACTCAAATCCAGTAACAGATCTTTACAAATCCTAATCTATGATCCCACAACAGAACGCCAAATATCAAAGCAATTAATGTATGAATAAAAGAGACGAACCTTGTTAGTGTTGGCACAGAGAAGCGTAGGGAGTCATCGACTCTCTCTAGTATCAGTCAACAGGAAAATCACATCATGAGACTCAATCAAATCACCGAGTCGTTTACAATCTTCGAGCACACTTTGCTCCTCTTGGCTGGATACTGGATGTCCAGGCATAGGAATGGCCATAACTATGCCTTCTGCTTCCTAAGAAACAAATCATAAGATACATGGTGAGAAGAAATGGATATATTTTTCTGTTCTGTGTTTATCTTTGTGTTATAGGCCTAAAAAAATGAATTACCACTGCTGGAAATATCCGTTGTAGGCTTCTCACTGCGGCTGTGGCTTTAAAATCACCACCATTAAGGCAGTCATCCAACGTATATAGCGACTGCCTCAATGGATTTGACATTGCCACCCTGCCATTATCAAGTAGTGTAATTTTGCGGACACCCCAAGCCTACAACACACAGTCTTCAGTCTCAAGAGATATGAAATATGATCCAAAATTGGGGTTGCTGCTTTCTGAATACATACCATAAGCATTCTAGCAACCTGACATCCAAGGGTACCTGTTCCAAGGAGAAGGCACTTAAGAGAAAATAAGATGTCTAAGTTAAGGGATGGCAAAGCACGCCATCTCATTAGTTTCATGTTTAAGTCTGCAGCAGATATGGCTAGCCTGTGGAAAAAAGAGGGAAAGATTTCAAAATGCTTTTGTTAAAATAAATAATACTTTTTGAAGTTACAAGTACAATACAACATCCAAATAACTACAACAGGAATCAATCATGAAAATGTACAATTGGATTGATAATAGGAATAAATATTCAGACCTAAACCAGAATAAGTCTGGACAATGCCCACAGATGGTGGGACATCAACTATATAATAGATTTGGAATTGAACCCATACATAGTATTTAAGCATGGTAGAACTTGAACCTAGGATGTTAAGGCTTCCAGAGCGTCAACCTTGCCATTAAGCCAAGGCCTCACGGGCAGATAAAATAATGATACTATAATGCCTAATGAGGTGACGATATAAAAGAAAAAAAAGTACCTAGTTGGATCCATAGATTTAGCAAGGTTAATGCACCTCGGTACTTTTCTCCCCTTGTTAAGTTCCCATCCTACAGCATTGGGCACACATTGCAGCTCTCTCCATCCTAAAGAGACATTGTAAGTCAAGAAAGAAAGTTCAAAACAAATTCATACTATTGGAACAGCAAAAAAATGATCCAGAAAATAGCTATTACCCAAAATTGTGCCACTCTACCTGGTTGAACTGTAACCAAGGCTTCACCAACAAGTGACAAATTCAAATCAGCAAAACCTCGATTCTCTCTATAGCACAAAAAGAGCAACAGTTTTCAGATTCCATCTGGCAGAAATAAGTGCAAGGAAGCTGCGGAGAGGCCAGCCAGGATTGTTGGGTAGATGGCATGGGTCATAAAATGCAAATAGCAACTGCCAAAAAACATATGTGAAAGCTTTGAGAAAGAGATGTCCAAGATTTTGCACTTTTAGCCTATTGACATCATATATCATATAGAATTTTCATTGAAACTCTCTCCTCTGCAATCATAAACCAATACATATTCCAAAAACTCATGAAGAGAAAGGTAGACAGACCTTTTGACCATCATGCTGACAAGCTTCCAAATCCTTAAGATGTCTGGCAGCAGCATGTGAATCAGAATCAATACTAACCAAAAAGAATGGAACATCTGTAGTAGACTCATAAATTCAGGCTGAGAAGGGCATACGATTATGTATAAAGAAAACAATTGAATTTCAATGCAGTAAGATAAAAAGCAGTGCAGAACTTGCAACAGCAGAGAGACTACCAGCTGTCGCACTTGAATTCCGCCATTCATTACATGCTGCTGATACGGATTCTGCCTGCATGTAAAAAAGTAACAAAAATAAAACTTTGGAGCACTCAAAAGATGCAATAAACCAACAATTTGCAAGTGTTAACCACATTCTGAGAACCTCTTCCAAGGTGAACCACTGAGAAGCAGGCCTCAAATCAACCAAGGTAGCAGGAGGATCAAGTGCAAGAGCAGGGAAAGCAAACCAATAATGAAAGTTCCATTTTTTCAGGTCTGCAAATGAGATAAGAAGGATCCTTGACAATACCACACAATCCTCCACAGCTTTTCCACTATGAATATCCTCCCAAATCTAAAAGTGTAATTGACATAAAACACAAACTTCTCAATCAAAATTTCAATGGAATTAAACCAACTACATAACACACTCTATGGTCTTTAGTAGACAATTTAAAATGTCTTACCTTCATCGCTTCTGCCTTGAGCAGGCCTTGTTTATCTAAAGCCTGGAAACTTTCCATTGTATTTGTATTGTAAAGAATGCCCGGAATGGAGCACCTATTCCGATTACTCCGAATAAAAGGCGACATTGCTGATTCATCATTTGAATCAGACGGCAGGGATACAGCGAGAAGATTTAAATGATTCGATACTTGAGGGTGGGAGCACGGTGCATAGAAACCTGAAGGGCGGAAAAAAGATAACGAATTTGGACCGTAAAACGCCAAAATTACACTCAAGGCTTCCAAATTGAAAACCGTTTGCAATAATTGCGACCTTTAACAACAGAAACTAGGATCAAACCCAGTCCAATCAGCAATTAATAGTAAAGAATTTAAGAAGACAAAAACGAAAATTTAACCAAATAAATCGGATAATTTTAGAGAACTAAGAGTGAGACGTTTATTCCATACTTAAAGAAAGAAAATGAGTAGGGAGTGGTACCGGAGATGGGAATAGGAGAATCGTCGATGCCAAACTTGTTGAGCTTCAAAGAAGATAATCGGTGCCAAAATCCTTCGTCAACAGAACTCTGAAGTGGCGCGAATTGAAGTATGGATCCTCTCCCTTCTTTTGCCATACTGTCCCTTGCCCTTTTCCGATTCCAATCTTTTTGCTTGTGATTTAGATTTGTTCCTAAGATTTTTCCTTCTCTTACTCCGTTTCTTGTTTTACTTTTTTCTTGATTTATTGTTCCTGAAGGAACCGAGAGAGTATGTTGAGAAGACTTTGAAGAAGATACCACTCTTACAGCCGAATATTTTCTGCTCCTTTTTTTTCACCTATTTATGCCCTTAGAAAATAAATTTAAGGTTAAAATTAAAGATTTAAAAATTGAGTGTATTTTTTAAAGTTTAAATTTTAAATTTAGAATTTAAATTTTAAATTATAATTTAATATTTTTTAACGTAAAACACCGGGAGAGGAAATGTTTTTTGTTCCTTGCCGTTGGATTTCTTTTGTAGTTTAACTTTATATACAAATTGTACCATGTTTACATGTTTTTAATTTTCGTATTTAATTTTTTATCATTTTATTCCAAAAATCATTAATTTCATTAAAAAATAGTTAATCAGAATGAAAGATGGTAAATGATACGTTAATTTTATTTTTGTTCGATTCAAATTTCTAAAAAAATTATTTAATCTAAAATGAATATTTTTAAAATTTTATTTATCCTAAAATTATTATTTTGTATAAGCTGTAACAATTTGTCTGTTTTCTTGCAATAAAACAATAATTATACAACAGAAGCTACTGAAATCCAAATCATCAAATTTTTTTATTAAGATCCTTCTAAAGTTACATGTCTTTAAAATTAATATGATAAAACTATCCTTCTAGTCTTTAGGATGAAATTAATGTTTTTAAAGTTCTAGTATTTATTTCAAACCAACATTTGCGCACACCATACAAACATATGTAGGAGAGATAACTGCTATGACGCCCCTTAACACAAAATGAAAGAAGGCTAGTATTTTTTGGAACATGAAGATGATCTTGAGGAATCAATGTAAGAGATCCTTCGCCTCTTGCTCGGGAGTGTCAAGAATGGGTCGAATTCCAGTGAAGTAGAAGCCTTCTCCAGGACAGAATCCAGGGCCTGCCGAATTGAACATGCACGAAAACGCCATCCATCGGGATGACTGTCTACCGTCAACATGTGTAACATAGCTAGTACTTTTGCAGCCTGATTTGAAAACAAAATCACCCTTCAATCGACTTTCCAACGTCGATATTTCTGATTTGACAATCTTAATTTCAAAGGGAAGCGCATCGAGAGCTTGTTGTAGGTCGGTCAGAAGTTGAGGTCTGTAATCACAACAGATCGATGCTTTAAAAGAAATCATCCCATCGACATCGCCGATGTTATATGGTTCAACGCTCACCTCGTCGTCATCCATCGGGACAAGTAAACCTTTGCTGGCTTCAGTTGCATTGTTCTTCATTTCTTTCAATTGCTTAATCACTTCACCAAGTAATGTCGCTTTATCCATCTACAAATGAGCAATCGGAATATTGCTATCAGCTCAAAAGAAACATAGTCGGATATATCAGCACCAAACCAGGAACTACCTAGTAGGTGACCCGCGTATAGACTTTGATCCAGAAAGCAACTTCGATGTACCCTTTAATTACTTCAGTTAATTACTGAAATAAATTTGAGAAATAAGAAGAGGAGCCAAAATACATATATAATATTAGATGTCAAATCCTTGCTTACGTTCAAAACCATAATATAATCTGCTATGTATGTCACAGACAGTAATTACATATTCTAACAAATAAAACAACAGCTGTTACATTGCGCCACCTTTATCCAATTATTATCATCGTCATCACTTTTGAAAATAACATATACTGTCCAACCGACCAACTCTAAGCTTCGACAGCAAAAATAATATTGTATACAGCTATGTCAACTGATAATTAACATGAATATATCAGCAAGCTAACAGTCTAATTCAGATCCCTCTGTTCCCAACGAAAATTTCATGAACTGAATTAGATTTATCTTTAAAAAAACCAAAATTTAACTTAAAATTGTAGTAATACTTATCAAATCAATTAGTACCTTTTGTCTGCAGGGCAAGAGGGTGCGGAGTGTATCGAGATGAGCATTGATTCTTTCTCTTCTCCTCCTCTCTGCCTCGCTATGACTCCTCAAAGCCGCTATAATTTTCTCTTCCGACACCGTTTTCTTCCCTACTTTCAACGGCGCCTTCACCGGCTCTCCTTTCTCGGTATCCAAAACCACGGGCTGTGACACCGACAAAGACCCACCACGGTAACTTGCATTGCATGGACCCAAATCACGCGAAAATGGATCAAATATACCAGAGTAACAATTCCCAGATAAGAACTCGTTGTTTAAAGAGTAACAAGCCATTCAAAATCACGAAAAGAAAAAGGAAATTTTTTTCTTTTTTTTGTTGCCTATATTTTACGAGACAAGAGTGAAAGAGAGAAAACCAGGTGGACGTGTGGTGGGAGCGAACCAGAAGGAGAGCTTTTGCAGAGGGAAGTTGTGTTGGTTAACGACTTTCTTGCCGTTTCTGTTGATCAGTGCTATGGCTGATGTGATGATAGCTCCCATTACGCATGCGGCAATTCTAGGGAGATAGTTTGATCGTCTTGAATTCTAGCATTTCCTCGGGTATAGGCAATTCAGACTTTTCAAGGTTGAAAAACAAAACAAAACAAAACCGACCAGAAAAGAAAAGAAAAACAAAGTTGTGGATGGGATCTTTGGGAATATTCAAAAGGGAGCGAATCAACAAGTCAAAGGAAATTGGTATTCAAGAACAGATGAAGAGAGAATCTATTTGTTATGAAAGTAGAAAACAGAATAATATTTCTTCAGCATCTAAACGGGGTTATGTATAAATAGCATACGAGTTAAAAAGTCAATGGCTTAAAATAACCCTACTAAGGGCCTGTTAAATAAATTAACACAACAAAAGCAAAACTATACTTTGCTTCCCATTTTCAATAGCTTAATAGAAATTCAGGTTCTTCTTGGAGGCTATGGGGTCATCCAACTCTTGAAGTGAGTCCCGGGTTTATTTATAAAAGCAAATTTGTATTAAATTTTACATAAAGTTGAATTTCATCCTTAACTTTTATAAATTATTATCATTTGACCCATATTTTTTTAATTAAATCTCATTTCAGCCATTAAAATAAATCATTATTTTTCTAACGGAAATATTAAGCAATACAATAATTTTTTTTTAACTATTGGCATAACATCACACCTATGAGTTTATTATATTTCATGTTTTTTTTATATTTTTAATATTTTAAATTTTAAAATATTTATTAACGTGACATATAAGACAAATAATGTTATGTTAGCATAAAGTACATATAGACTATCACCTAGCCTGTCACCTCAAAATTGTTAAAAATTTGATATCATTTCGACATTTTCTTAAAAATATAATGACTTTTTAAAAAAAAATTAAGGATAAATTTAGCTAAAATAAAAAGTAAATGTAACAAAATAAATATTGTAAAAGTTGAAAGTTAGTTTACTTTTATGCCTAAAATTTATAATTATCAAGAAATTATTTAGATATCAATTTTGAAAAAAAGATACAAACTCATATATCAAATATATATTTAAATCGTGATTTGATGTAATTAGAAAATCTGTTTAGTGTCTGTTGTGGTAATTTCATATTACTACCGGTATGGCTGGTCAAAATTTATAAAAAGAAATACAAATGAAACAAAAAAAAGAGAGATGCTTACGTAATTTAAACTTTAATTTATATTTATGGGACTTATTCAAAGAAGAATACAATAATTGTATAAACAATTATCAAAATTCACTGATTAATTTAGTAACTAAAGATGTTTATATTATTTTATTTTGTATAAATTCAAATATTGATATAAAAATATATTATCTTTTTATTTAATTAAAATAAATAAATAATTATCACACCTCATAATTAACTATAAACAAAATTAAAAGATGCACTAACTGTATAAACAATAAATAAAATAATTACATGTTATTATAAATATTATAATTTTTATTTTAAAATTTTTGAAATATTCATTTGACCCCCTCAAAATTTTTAAAAATTCATATTAAACTTCAAAATTTTGAATATTTTTAATTTGATTAAAATTAGATATTTTTTATAAGTTTTTATCAAGTCTTTGAAAATTTATTAAAAATTTTGAGATAAAACCTCAAAATTTTGAAAATTTTCATTTAATAGGAGTTTTTTTAAATTAAAATGTCCCACAAACTTTAATAAATAACCTTTTATCCTTAATAATTATAAAAATCTATAAAACAATATAAAAACAATGACCGTTTTCATTAATTTTAAAACTAAATTTGTTTAAATTCATTTATGATATTTGTAAATCTTATTATTTTTTATTCTCATAAATTTATATTTAAATATTTAAATTTAATAATTAATTAAATTGTTTAAAATAATTATATAAATAATAAATTAGTATATATATTTTTCCTATGCTTATTTATCATTTTCAAACAAATTAGTTTTTTTTCACAAATGGAGTTTAATTAATTATTTATCATTTTCAAAAATATAGATAATTAATAAACTATTTTAATACAAATATTTACGATTTTCAATCAGCTGTCATTTTTTTCTTGGAGTTTAAATAATCAAACACACTTTTGCTTGTTTAAATAATCAAACACTTACATCATTGAACAAACAATTAACCGTTGTTTAAACAAATAATATAACAAAGGGAAATAGCTCAACTGCAAACAGTATGCAGATCAAAACAAAATAGTTAAATCAAAAATTGTATACATAATACATCCGTAGTGGTTGATGGAAAGCAAACAGGGATGGATGTAAAACATAAAAAAAGACGAAAATCTAAACCCCACAACTTCACTTACCTCTTAAAATATTCAATATTACCTAACTGGTGGCTGGGTGGTTTCGTTTTTGCAAAGAAGCACCTCTTCTTTTTTTCTGGTTTAACTATTCATTTAAAAAAATAATCGTTGATATTGATAAGCATAAAAAATGGTTTTGGAAACATGTCGTCTTTTAAAATTTGACTATAATTATATTAAATATTTTAAATAATTAAATTTTATAAAATATATGATTATTTACCATTCTCAAAGGGAGACTTCTTTTTTCCATTCAAATGGAGTTTTAAAAGATAATTAAAGATTTGTCATTTTCAAAAGAGATAGTCTTTTAAAAAACATTTTAATATTAAAAATTGTTTAGATTTTCAAATAATGTACTAAATTTATCATAAGAAAAAAATACATCATGTCAAATTGAAGAAACCGGAGAACCCTTTTTTAAAAAAATAACAAGATGACTGTGTTGAAACAAAATAGTTAAACTTAAAATAAAAATGTATACATCCGTAACTTGGTTGATGAAATACTACAACCGGGATGGTCCATGTAAAACATAAATAAAGAAGAAAAATCATTTAATTTTCACCAACATGCATTTATCTTAATCCATTCCAAAAATGTCAAGTATATACCAAAACTGGTGGCTGGAGGGTCTAAATTTTCGCTGATGAAGAAACTTTCTGAATGCCAAACATTTAACAAACCTCTTAAAATCTTCTGGTTTAACTTTTAAGAAAAAAAAAAAAAAATTGAGTCGTTGATACTGATAAGCATAAAAATCAATTAGATGAAGAGCTTTCTATTTGAATATAAAACTATAAACAAGACGACATTTATTATATAATACTACTAGCTAACAGACTTGACGAAGCCAATGGTTCCTATAAAAATTGGTTTTGGAGCAGATCTGTCGTCTTTTAGCATTGGCGTTGGCAAGGGGTAACTTAAAGACCAATTGTTGCAGAGGCGTAAATAGCGATGATTACATATACCTTTTTCTTGGTGTCTTATGGAGATTTGAAGTAGCCATTCGGAGCTTCCAAAAGACACCTCCATCGCCATGATTTAATGGTACCTAATTATAATTCGAAAGAGATACTATATTTTTTAAAAATATATCCTAATACAGAAAAATTACTTAGATTAAAATATTGTATTTAATTTATAATAAGAAAGAAATATAAGATTTTTAAAGAAGATTCTTAAAAAATATTAGATGTTTGGTGATTTATTGTATGCAAAACAGACTGAATTTTAAATAAAAATGAGTCTAATAAAACTTAACTCATGAAATGCTACAACTTTTTGCTTTCAATGTACGTTTTACAACTAGTTCGAAATCAATCATTTTTTTATCCAGCAAACATTCATCTTAATCCATTTCAAAAAATATATATTAAGTACAATCATTTAGATTATATTTGTCTATAATCGTCACCGATATGAAGAAACTTTCTGAATGCCAAACATTTACAAACTTCTATAAAATACTATTTCTTTTTAAGAAAAATATAAATTATACTTGAATAGTACATATGTAAAAAGAACTGGAAGGATTGTTTTGCACGTGCTGAATGAGAATATTATTTTTTCCAAACCCTAAACGATAATTTTATGACTGTATTATTATTTTATTTATTATTATTATTAAGTCCGTATACAATTCAAAGTCGCTCAAGACAAACTATCTCTTGTACACCGTCCGATCAAAATCAACTATCCAGATCAAACCACGTCAACATAAAGAGTACGTGGTGATAATGATATTGAGTTTGATATATCTTGTTTAAAAATATTAATGTTGATTCAAGTTTTTGAGAGGGCAGGTCAAGCACACAATCTGATGAATTTGAGCTCTTGGACAGGGCAACGTTTGATTTTGTGTGAAGGCTACCTCCAAAATATTTTATTTATAAACTAAGTTGCTTCCTTATGATGTAAGGGTTAGTTGTATGTATAAATTATTATTATTATTATTATTAAATTAAAAGTATTTGTTTTGTAAAATAAGATATATAATATGAGATATATACATATATAGTATGACTCTTATAGTATAATATATATTTTATTTTGATGAAAATTAAATTTTAATTTTAAACAATTTGCTAAATTATTATTTTTTCAAGCATGAGGAATCTTTTCCTTTCTATGCATTTCTTAGTCTTATCAATTTTTTTTTTTGATAAATGAGAAATTTTATTCATCCAAAGATACTATCCCCGTACACAGGCATAGCATGCCACTCAAACAATACAAACTATCGACAGACTTACCTATCCTTTTAATATCGAATTCTACTAACTAAAATCATCTTTCTCAAACTAATGTTTTGATGTTTCTTTTAACACAAATTTTTATCATAATTATGAAAATTATTTTTAATTAACTTAGTGTACAAGATATGATAAAAAAATGCAAATTGCTACAAGTAATGGTGCCCACATATAATTTTAATATAATATTTGCTGACGTGTGATTCATACACGATCCAGTCCACAGGACCAGAGCAATGCCCGTATAGCAATGAATTGGGCACGGCATTGGAAAAAATTTCATACACGATCCAGTCCAGAGCATTTCTGGAATGTATTGCTTAAAACTATGGGCTTAGCCTGTTAAGCCCAACTTTGATAGGGGATTTTAGTATGAGAATAAACATTCCCCTCGGCACCATTGTAGTGAAGCAGGACAAAAGACTACTCTTTGCTTAGCACGCAAAAATGGCAGTTTGATTTAGACTAATTGTCCCAGGGTCGTGACTTGTAAGGTTGGAGAGTTTATACAATCACAATTAGACACTCTTAGCACGCTAACTTGTCCCATTATTTTGTCACATACATAAATACTAATAATTCCATCAAAATAAGATATGATAGAGTCATGTAAACTATGCTAAAACTCTTCTTAGAACACAACTTTAACAGGAATGTATTTCTATAATTCAGAATATAAAAGGTGGTGCTAAAAATATACTAATATTTCAATACTTGTTTCTTGAAATATGCTTCGGTTGATTACAATCAACAGCATATATGTATGGAATCTATTATTGAACTTATTGCCACCACTTTTATAATCAAAGAATTTCACATTGATACGAAATTGAATCTTATTAAGTAACCAAATTAGCACGGAGTCTCTGTCGGAACAATTTGCAGGGCACGTAGAACGATGAGTTTTTTGTCTGTTACAATTATGGGAGAATCGTGGCTTGGGAAACCCTCTCTATATAAACCACAAACCATCTTATGATTTAGCATCCCTCACAACTTACATTCCTTCACTGTAGCATTTCTTGATACTTTCTTGTCTCTAACAATGGCCTCCACAACTCAATGTTTAGTCTTGCTCTTTGTTTTGGGAATTTGGGCTTCCCAGGCCTCGTCCCGCTCTGTTCCTGAGGTATCCATGTCTGATAGGTTTGAACAATGGGCGTCTAGCTATAGTCGAGTTTATCAGGATATGACAGAGAAGGAGAAACGTTTCCAAATATTCAAGGAAAATGTGGAGTATATCAAATCCCACAATGCTGATACCAGCAAAAAGTACAAATTAGGTGTTAATGAATTTACAGACTTGGCCAATGAAGAGTTTAAAGCCATTAGAAATGGTTATAAAATGCGATCTTCCAACAATATTCCGGCTTCGAAAACATCTTCCTTCAGGTATGAAAATGTTACTGCAGTTCCATCCAGCATGGATTGGAGAAAGAAAGGAGCTGTGACCGGCATCAAGGACCAAGGCCAATGTGGTAAGCAAAAGAATTTGAAAAGAAACTGTAACAATTTTGATTCCACAATGCTAAACAATTTTGATTCCACAATGCTAACTGTTTCTTTCGGTTCGGAATGGATCATATAGGATGTTGTTGGGCCTTCTCAGCTGTGGCAGCCATGGAAGGGATTACCATGCTCAAAGCTGGTACATTGATCTCACTATCAGAGCAAGAGTTGGTTGATTGTGATGTCAATGGCGAAGACCAAGGCTGCAACGGTGGTCTCATGGACGATGCATTTGAATTTATTATTTCGAACAAAGGACTTACTACCGAAACCAATTACCCCTATGAAGGAGTTGATGGAAGCTGCAACAAGAAAGAATCTGCCAACCATGCAGCTACGATCACTAGTTACGAAGATGTACCTTCAAACAGTTAGTCAGCATTATTAAAAGCTGTGGCCAATCAGCCAGTTTCAGTTGCCATTGATGCTGGCGGGGCTGACTTCCAACACTATAAAAGTGGTGTCTTCACCGGAGAATGCACCACGTACCTAGACCATGGGGTTACAGCAGTTGGCTATGGACAAGCTGATGATGGAACCAAGTATTGGTTGGTGAAGAATTCATGGGGCACTAGCTGGGGTCAGGATGGATACATCAGAATGGAAAGAGATATTAATGCCAAAGAAGGCCTTTGTGGTATTGCAATGGAAGCCTCTTATCCAACTGCTTGAAGATGTAATACGATACTGTCTATGCAGTATATATAATCCTCTTTCAGTATTTCAGATGACTAATTAGCCACCCTAAGGGGAAAAAAAACTATGTGCTTATCAGCTTATTCATACAAAATTATATGAAACAACATTGCATATGTATATCTCCAATACAATTGTTCTGTGCTTATTATGAACAGTTTGAAAGTTGAAACAGAAAGAAAAACCTTCACTTTCCTTCGATTTCTACTCGTACATATATTACCAGCATTTTGAATGAGAAATGGTTACAGTTGCTTTCCTAGTGGGGAAGGAGTTCAATTGACATATAGCTTCATTAATGGTATAAGCAAAGTAGTCCATTCTTGCAGACCATCTCAATTTTCATTTCCCCTTAATAAGTTTAACACTTTAACTACTAAAACAACAATTGCATGATCATTTCTTATTTGTTCTTCATGGTATATCTTGAAAGATTTCTGTAGTAATGATCCTCCTATATATGTTCTTTAGCATTCAGGGGACTTTTTGTTAAAGATGGAATGTCTCTGTTTTGGTGCTATGTTATATGTTACGTACTGGGATTTTATGTTACGAACTTGTAATTCGGATAATTCTGTCTATGGACTCGGCTATTCCTTGATGTGACATCTTGAATAGTTATGACAACCTAACGTGACAGCTTGGTCAAGGTACGTGTCACACTCCCTTGAGAACACTCTTGTAAAACTGGAAAGACCATCCACTTCGTTCTATAGCAACGCAAACTTGTTAGTTCTCCACTGCTTGTAACAAGGCCTTCTCGTTGTTAGGCAGCACATCTTCGTAGCCAGTTATAGTTGCTTCTGGAGTTGGTTTCTTCTTTTTGCGAGTTCCTTGTGAGCCCGGGTAAGGGTAGTTGGTTTCTGTAACAGTACTTGATCAGTTGAAATGAATGTAACAGTAACAATACTTGATCAGTTGAATAACAAAGGTTAATTGGTCCATAGAAAGCCTCCAGAATTTGAACCAGAATCACTGAGCTTATCCATCAATCATTATTACGGGTTGACGCTTACCACTTGAAATCAAAATCATGCAGATTCCATCACAGTAAGATTCCGTTCATTTTATTCAGCATTCTCAGCAGAAAACCAAGTGAAGATGTGAAGTCGTCCCCATAAAAAACCGTCATTGAAATACTAGCCGTGCAAGTCAGATCCCTCCTTTCTCATAACAGAATATGTATGCACCACCATCAATCTGGGAAACCAAATTTTATCACGTTAAGTAGGCTGCAACCCAAAAGGCTGGGATGAATGATGATTGCAAACTTCAATGCCATTTTAGTCTTTATCATGAAGAAGTTAAGCCCCTTTATTTTGATTGGGCAGCACTTCCATTAGTCCATTCCCATAGCTTTTTGCTATAATTTGTTTGGATTTTAGCCTTCAGCTTTCCAAGGAACAAGTTGGTAACTTTGAATAATGAACTCACTTTGTTTTATTTATATGTATATATATAGTTGTCTGGCTGGATATTGGCACGAGAAATGCACCACTCCATATTAAAACAATTGCATAGAAGTAAAAACACAAAGCAGCATAAAAAGACCATAGCAGCTGCAGGGCAGGATAAGTGTAATCTTGTGGCTCCCAAGGAAGAAGACGGTGTGCATTTTACTGCCCGGCAGCAAATGCGTCAATGGGAAAGGTCTTTGTTACACCAGCGAGGCTCTTGAAGTGAATTTTCCCGGTGGGGGGATCATCCACTATAATCTCATTCACCGGAGGCCATAACACGAACTCTTTAGCCTTAACTCCCTTGAGCTTCTTGATCCGCTTCTTGTCAACATAACCAGTGATTTCAGTGTCATAGCTCACCAGTTTGCTGATCATCTTGAAATTGTGTTCGACCTTCTTTTTCTGCACGATCCACATGTAACCCGTATTCCTTACGAAACCAGCTTCGATAACATCTGCAAGAGGGAGAAGTCCCATTGGGAGCCCAAATTCTTCCAGAAGACTAATAGCCATTTTCATTCCCTCTTCATGGCCTTTCTTCACAATTCCTCCTTCCTTCTCTGCCATTGTAAATGGATTTCAGAACTTTCTTTTTTTTCTTTTTTGCAATTGCTTGCAGATGTGACCCTTAAGCATAGAGCAAGGAGATTATTTGTACCGCTTTCAAGCACACTAATGACAAAAATTGAAGGGAAAATCGAGGTTGATCGCATTGTGTGTGCCACCACAAGGATTTTTCACATAAAACTAGACTTTAATGTTTAAATCCATTATTAATTAGCATTCTCTTTGCCTGTTATCACTGTGACTATGCTGTTGAACACTTTGTAAGTTTTAATCGACTTTAATGTCGGGTTACAGGTCGGGTCAATTTTTTAGACCATACTGTACTGTCCCAGTTGTATATATTGCTTGTGCACATCGTTTTTGCAGTTATTGCCCGTGTTCTCTTGTTTAGCCATCTCACAAGGAAAAACTGTATGGCCTGCATCCATAAACCTGGAAATATCTTGTCTTCCTGCAAAACGATGGGCTTGACAACTGATACATGGGTTATTTGATGGGCTGATCTTCGGCAAATAATCTGGGCCTAATTTATTCCTCGGGTTGAAGTTGCCATTACATCATATTTTTCATTACATGTGTAGCTGTTAAGTTAGTATTTTTTTCATAAATTTAATAGAAGGATATCTGCTATCTTAATAGGAGCGTAACTATTCAGGGATTAGTAGAGACCATGGACAGTAAAAAAATTAAAAGCAAAAGGTCGGGTAAAATTGCTCTACAACTCTCAAAAGATATATAATTTATTACTGATTTCATAAATTTAGAATTTTTACATGGCCCTCAATAAACAATGTTGAATTCTATTGCTTAAATGTTAACGATTGAATTTGAATTTTTTAATAAAAATAGAGAGACCAACTTCCTACAAGAAAAAAGAGAAAAGTAAATTTCAAATATAAAAAATATAAGAAATTGAAACATTTTTTTATCAAAAAGAACAAATGTTTACAAGACTAACAACAGTAAATAGAAAGCTTAATGAATATGAAGTCGACGTTGAGTGGTTATGGGCATGTACAATATGAGAAATCAGATTGAGTCCTAGAAAAAAATGATCTAATATGAGTTAAATTAAATACTTACAAGAGAAAAACAAAAGATTAATTATGGTGGTAAAACACATGAGAAAAACAAAAAATGTTGATGTATTTCATAGATTTCGAGTTTTAATCCTGTTATACTCATTTTTTTTCAAAAGTCAACATACAATGCATACATCAAATCAAGAAACATTTAATTTTTTAGATTAAAGACTTTTTTTTAGTAAATTGTACATGACCCTTTAAATCTTTGACTCACCTCTACATGTATATCTCGTACAACTTCGAGAAGTAGCCAAAAATAAATAACCAATACATATATGAAACTCACCACAATTTCTCAACATACAACACCTACGTCCAAGGGCCATGAAACCAACACTTAAAACTTATAAAACTTATCACAAATATACTCATTAATAAGCTAGAGCGCCTTATGCGTCGTAATAAGTTTGTTTATTAATATATGTATGGATATGCATTTGTTCTTATAAAGAATAGGTTTCTGGTGATTTTTTCCAGTATTGAAAGTGATTTTCATGCACTTGTTCTCATAAAGAATAAATTTCTGGTAATGTTTTCCAGTATTGAAAGTGATTTTCTTTTTCCCGTCGCAATGGATGTTAGTTAATTGGTCTGAAGGTCACATTCTGATCACGTAACTTTCTCTTTCTTTAAAGGGCAACTACATATTATTATTATGATTATTTATGGATATGCACTTACGCAGGTATAAAGAAGCAAATTTCTACTGATGTTTTCAGTACTGAAACTTGGAAGTGATTTTTTCCCCGTTGTAAATGGTAATGGGCTTTAGCTAATTGGTGGGAAGTTCATTCAGATCATGTAAATTTCTCTTTCTTTAATGGTAATCGTTTTAAGAATCTCATCGCCATTTTTGGCTCTTTCCTCAAAGTCAAGGGTTAATATTTTTAGTTAACGCATTTAGTCACTTTCGAGTGTGCTTTACCTACCCATAGGCAGAGGGAGCTGGTCAAATGGGGTCTCAAATGACACTTTAAAAAATTTTGAGAAAATATTTTTAGTGTATATTTTATATAAAAATATATGTGAAAAAAAGAATTGACACCATTTAAAAGGAGAGTGATATCGGTTTAAAAAATAATTTAGTTCTTCTAATGGAAACTGAAACCTGTCATTTTGATTTCGTTCATTTTAATAAAATATAAATTAACAACCAAGATTTTGACGCCACAAATAAAATTTTCTGGCTCTGCCCATGGCTTTACTAATGATGCATTTGTTAAAATTTAATAAATATTCTATAAGGAAAATATTTTGATACACAATCTTGTAAATTTTAGTTTACACAAGCCTCTTAATTTTAGGGTTTAGGGTTTTAGGTTAGGGTTTAGTGTGTATGGTGTAGAATTTAAGGTTTATAGTTAGAATTTAGGGTTTAAGGTTTAAGTTTTATGGTGCTAGGGTTTGAAATTTATGTTTTAAATTTTATAGAAGGGTAGAGTAAATTTTTTATACTACTTGTGTATCAAAATATAACACATTCTATATTATTTACTAATTAACTCAAACATAATGAAACAATAACATTATTGAAGTGTTAATTTTTTTTAGATCAAAAAAGGAAATTATTACTACATGCCTCTCGTTAAAAAACATCTCTAAATCTAATGGAGAAAAAAAGTGCACATAATAATAATAAAGTTGTTCTCTATTAAAAAAATTTAAAAGTTATTTTTTACCATGTCATAAAAAATTAAAAAATAAATTGAAAATAGTATAAAGAAAATGTGATATTAGCACTACAATAAGGATAAATTATTTAATTTTTAAAAAAAAATTATGACGTTACAGAGAAAGACAAAAATAATTGATCTCAGCTTTAAGACACCATTATTAAAAATAAATATGAAATAATTTGATCCTTTAAGACACCATTATTGTCAATCACATTTATGTCAATTTGACAAAAATAATAATGTTTTGAAGGTAAAAATACACAATAAAAATTTAAAGACTAAAATAATTAATCTAAGAAGAAGTCATTATGCCTAAATTTATAAAATTAAGCAGGTCAAGCTCAACTTTAGAAACAAAACTAGGATCAAAAATTATGATGAGTCAACTTGTTGAACATAAAAAAAATCTATAAAGCATTTGAACCTTAAATTTAGGGATTAACCTCTAAACCGCTCCCTCCTTTAGTTTTTCATCTATTACTATGAAATACAATTATAATAATTATCCATCAAATTTTATAAGTATGATTTTACACAATTCACATATATACCGTGATAATTAATATATTAAAAATAACAATAGACCCAATTTTAACTTAAAATGAGGGTCAACAATTTCTAGAACACGTGATTAAAGCTTTCAGATAACACAATTTTTTTTTTAAGTTGTGAGTTCAAGGCCTAGTAAGAGCAAATTTTCATTCTCCTTTTTAGAAATTAATAAAAAAAACTTAAAATGAGTGTATTCATGTCAAATAAACATATTTAAATATACTAATCAATCTAATTTGATCGTAACGTATCAATAACTCGAATTTAGTTTGAATCTAAATTAATAAAAATGCAAACCGATTCAAATTTAAATCAACCATATTTGAATTTTGAACCGACAACCCCAAAGGATATGGACCCCTCCAAATGGTCACTTGTCACTTTTCTTTTAGCAACAGTCAACCCCCAAAAGTTTTCAGTTACCCTTTTTTTCACACCATGCTTAGTGCCTGGGAGATATGATATTATTGATGTTGACCATACCTGCTCCAAATAAATTACAGGAACTTACTTGGAATTTGCATGTATTAATCTAAAGCGGCCGCTGACACTGTCGTTGTCATGTAAATTACTCCGCACTTCCACATATGCCTACTTTTAAGAGACAAAACTAATATCGTCCCACACGTATAACAATGATTAATTTAACAAAATTTCCAAGCAAACGTATAATATAATTAAGCTACAACTCGCAATATCTTTAACTTTAAGTAACTGATTTACTCAATTCAGGAGAGTCACGAAAGGATTGCAGCTTCAATTACTGTATTTCCCGACAAAATCAATCATTTCTTAACTCGGTATGTTTACTTGTTAGATTTAAAATCACAAGGCAACAACGCAGAATTTTCCCGTGCTGTGTTTGACTAATGTTTATGAAGCCGACTGGCTATATAACTATTATTAAATATAAATTAAATAACGTGTACTGTTAGGTTTGCGAAATACTTAGCTCCTTACTTAATTTCGAAGCAGCTGCCAAGCTTTTTCCCTTGAATCTTTATTTATAAAGCTTGGTCCCCAGAAGCAACTTGACCTTCCCTATATATAAGACTGGCTCTCAAATTTTTATTCTGAAGACAAAGCTTATAGATATACTCAACATGACGGTTAGTTCAGTTTCTTTTATTTTCGTATACTGTAAAGAAAAAAACATTCTAGCACCAAATTACTATTGCCTAATTACTTACACGATTGTATTTTTTGCTCTATTTTGTCTGCAGATGATAGAGATGAGAGTACATATGGATTGCGAGGGCTGCGCCACCAAGATAAAGAAGGAGCTTGGAAAACTCAAGGGTATGTCCAACTTTCATGGGCGGGGGGCGGCGGCTTCTTTCTCCTTCATCTTCATGCATAATTTGCTGGATGTTAATGACTTAATTTAGTGTTTTAATTTCTTTCAGGGGTGGACTGTGTGGACGTAGATATGAGCATGCAAAAGGTTACGGTCATGGGTTGGGCAGCGGCAGACCAGAAGAAGATATTGAAAAAAGTGAGAAAAACTGGAAAGAGAGCTGAGCTGTGGCCGTATCCTTACAAACCTGAGAACCAGTTTTACTACGAATATTATCAGAGACAACCCATGATTACTTACCATGCAACTGGACGTTCATCATCCTACAACTACTATAAGCATGGATACGATGGGCATGATCATGGTTACTATCAGCCACCGCCGTATTCAACTCTTGTTGATGAACAAGCCAGCTCTATCTTCAGCGATGAAAATCCCCATGCTTGCTCCATAATGTGATATATTTATAAATATACGTCCATATATGTTTTTGTGTGTAAATACAAACTTGTATATGTATATATGCGTTGAATTTCCCTTGTAAGAACTATTTAGATTCTGGGTGTTGAAGATGAAGAATTTCCTTGTGCATTCGGCTAGGCTTCCGTATATATCTCTTGAACACACTTTGTAGAAACATAACAACGATATTCAACCTATAGACTAATCTGCATAAATATTATAGGAATTTATCTTATCGTGTCTAGCCGTTAATTAGAAACATATAATTTTAAATATATAAAAAGTGCATACATACCATAATATAGAAGTACATAAACCGAGATTTTTTTTTAATTTATGATTTTTTAATGAAATAAAATGGAAGTGAGTTATGTAACCAATTTGCTGATTAACCCACACAGGACATGTCGTCATTTCGACATGGTTTCGGGAAATGATTTGATCCCATTCATTTCTCTACTTATCTATTGTATGATATAATTCAATCTAGTTCTAAAATTAGAATTAGATGGTGGAACGTCCAAGGATGAGCAAAACTAGAGAAATATAGAGAAAAATAAAAATATAAAAAAATTAATATTTTTCAGTAATTATTTAATGAAATGAAGTTATTTGTGCATTTGACTTTGGTTTAAAATATTACTGCCTAAATTAATATATTAATGATTTATATTTGATTTTTTTACTTGACAAATATAATTTTATTAGATTAAACATAGAGCCTAACCCAACATAAGCGCACTAAACAGTTTAATAACAAAGCCGCTTTCTTCGTCACCTAAACTGGAACAAAGAACGAGAAATTGAAATAGGCATTAAGCATCCAACCATCTCACTCCACCATATTACCACCAAGCTTTGAACATTTCATGTCTTCTTAAGCCCGCCTTAGCAAGATAATCCGCTATGGCATTCCTTTCCCTAGAGACATAAATGAACTGCACCCTTATGATCATACTCACCAGCCGATCAATTAGCAGTTTAGGTAACAAGAACAGTATTCCCTGGAAGTTCTTGATTTCTAAAGCAAAGCTTGAGCTTCTTTTAGTCTACTGTGGTCAACGGGTCAATTAAGACAGTTAGTTTTCCATCTCCAGCATTGGATTCATATTGGTGGGAATTCTTTAGTGCTTTGATTAGTTTAGATGTTAGTCTACGGTGCCGGTGGCATTGGACTGCAAGTCAATCTATGTTTTTGTAGTTGTTTCATATGTTCTTTCTGTGCTTTGTCCAAAACATGGAAACCTTGCGGGCACATGGCATTATGGCAATTCATTCGTCACTTGAATCTAAAATTCTCAACACATTTTAGGGTGATTCAGCCATGCACTTGGCAGGAATCTTGTCGCGGTGGAACTTTATTTGACAAAACAGATTTAAATGAAAACAAGTGTGTAGAAAAGCCTTACTATTATGGAATATTATTATTATTCTTTCTCAAGTCACATGCTCAGTCAATGCACTTGTTTAAGCTTAAAGACACAAGAACAATTTTTCACTAATCTGAGTGATAAGATGCCTAATCCCAGAACCTCAAGGCATCTGTTTTCCCTACCCTAACATCTATACATACTTAGGGACAGACGCAGAACTTTATTTTAAGAGATGAACCTATAAAATTTAAAGGGAGACAAATTTATAAAATTTTAAGAAAGGCAAACTTTATACCATTCCCATCTTATCTGTCAAAATTTAGCATGTGCTCCATCAAAGATGCCGACGCGGATGATGGTTTCGGTTTCGCATGAGTTGATAGCAGATTTGGATTAATGAAATTGGATGATGGACTCCTCGTTGGTGGGTTGATTGTATCCTACTGGCGGCCCACATGAATCCCCAACATCTGCCAATACCACATTTCTCCTAATGATAATTCTATCCAAGGTTTTATTAATCATTGATTCTCCCTATGCTAACCATCCAACTAATTTTAATCTTATTGATTCTTTTGTTAACATATTTTTTAAAATAATCATTAGTAATAGTAGAAGACTTGGAAAATACTTTAAAGACCAGCCTGTATCTCTACATTAGTCTATAAGCATAATATAATCCATACAATTTTCTAATCTTGGTTCAAACTTCTGCACGCAAAAGATAAATAAAATAAAATAAAAGAGATAACAGATCAATAAGGTTGACCACCTGAGCAATTTATTCGCCTCCGCTTCATCGGGAAAACTTGCCAGAAACCACAATTTGCTTCCGTCATGGGCCATTCGTCCAACACCATCCCCTCCAACTCAAACTGGTGCAACGCACTGTACCCGTCATACAGTCACCCCTCCGGAAAACCAGAAAGACCACGACCGAGTACCGGCTTGGCTTTACGGCGACCAGCCCCCACAGGAACGTTCCGAAGAGCACCACCTGCCGTCCAGTACCTCTGGCAACCTTTACAGAAATGTCTAGGCTGATTCACGTTGTAGTTATTGAAGTAACAAAATTTGGTCTCCATGCACTTGCATCTAGGGCAAGGTATGATCTTGTCAGGCCTCTTGTCGACCGTTGGATTGTCAGCTTGGTTGTGTTCTTGTTTTACCTGTCTACCATGCAACGTAATCGTTGCCCCAAATAGCTTGATCCCTTGCTCTTGTTGGCTAGCCATCTCCGTTCACAGAAAGAGATACAAAGACAAAGACAGGAACAGGGGAAGACAAAGGAACAGTGTCTTTGGTTTGGGGCGAAAGGGTGTTTGAGAATATGATTGTATACTAGGACTAGGACAAGGAGCAGGAGAGGAAAGGGAAAGGAAAAGTGGGTGGAATTGAAAGGAAAAAAGAGCAGGGCATGTAAAGGAAGTAGCCGCCAACGCCATAGAATTACCAAGTGGCGTGGAAAGGATGATGATGAGCTTTTTGTCCAAATCATTACTCCAACTCATCAATATTCCTTATATATAATTATCACAATTTTGTTTTCTCAAATGCCTTAAATATGTTGTTTTAAGTTTTAGAGTAATTAAATGAATTTTTAACCAGTTCCTACATACATTCATGATTCGTAGATCTTATTGAAAATATCCAAGTAGTTTTGCGTACAAAGGATCGAAGTGATGGAGAATCGGAGCATAAATAAAGGAGATAAAGTTTTGGTTCTAATGGGAATGGCCAATGGGGGTGTTTATTCTCTAATTTTATAATATTTCAGATATTTATTTGGTATATTTATTATGTTTTTAAAATATATTTTTTTTAATAGTCTAAAGGTGATTACAATGTAACATCTGTTCTAGAGATTCTTAACCCTTTGGCAATGTACACATTTTGCACACAAAGCGATTGAACTCGAGTCTCTTAGTATAAACATCATCTATTTTTATACTGAGACTACTCGTTGATTCATTTTTAAAATATGTTAAAAATTATTGTGCGCCTTTAATTATATTTTTAAAAAATAATAATTGAATCTGGTCCCAGTAAAAAAGGGAGCGCTGTTATCCCTAGAAAATCTGGTTTTGAGCTGCTTGTTTACACATTATGTGCGCATTTTTAAAAGACTAAGTGTAAAGAACAAATATTACCATTAATCACACTATAATATTAAAATAACTAAATAAGACACAAAATAATTTATTAATCCTATATGTGCAATTAAAGATTCATTGTATACCATATAGTAAAAATAATTTTTTTATTTTAAAGAAAGGAACAAGGAGAGGGGTGTATATATATAAAAAGAAAACCTTCCTAAATTGGGTTTGAAAACCTACAATTTCTTTTGATTAATATTTACTTTTCATAGATATATATCTTTCTCAAGGTTTATATATAATATCATCCAAGAAAAAGAGACTATATACACTGCATGCTAAAGAAAAAGAGAGAATTTCACTGCTAGTTGCATGAAATGATGGATGCATTGCTCATCAATTTGACAACAAATGCACTATGTTTTCTTAATAAAGTAAAAGAACTTGGTTCTCCTAGACAATAAGATATATCATGGGGTTGGCTGAAATTCGAATACCAAATTAATGGAAATTAAAAAAAAAATCACGTTCCAAAAGCCATGTATTGTGATGGATAATAAATGGAAGATACTTTTAGGCGCTTTAAAGTAATTAGTCCAATAAAACTCCACCAATAAGCTAACTTGCTTCCCAGCATGCCATGCATCATTACTTTACATTTAAACCGGCTTTATAAAAAGATAAAAGGAATTGGGTCAGAATGTCCAATCATGAATGGCGCAAATTTAGAGAAATGTTGTTCTATAAAGGCTTAATATAAAAAATATATGTCTAAATTATAGTATTGTTTATTTCTCTAGGTTTTTTATTTTTTAGATGTTCAACTTTTATAATGTTATCATTTTAGGTTATTAACATTTTATTCTGTTAATGTTTTAAGATTAGTCCGTTAATAAATTCATTGACCAATTATTATTTGACATGTGATTAAATTTTTATTTTTTTAAAAAAATTAAAAATCTAATTTCTAAAAAACTCCAAAACTCTTATATTTATCACGATTATCTCAAATTCCTAAATCCTCTACTGTCACCAACATATTGTTGTCACCGTCATTTGTTACGTTCGTCGTTTGTGAAACTCATTTCGCGTTCGTTGTTCGACGTTTAATTGACACGTCGGTCATTAATTTGTAATGACAAAATATTAGGGTTATTGATAGTGGGGATACGATGAGTGGTTGATTTGGTGGCGGTAAAGGATGAATTTTAAAATTTGATATTAGGGGTTAGAGATTTGAGTGATTTATTTAAAAAATGAGAATTTTAGTTAATTTTGGAGAAAATAAAACTTTTTTAATAATTTTTTAAAATAAAAAAATAGGTTGTGTGTCGTACATTAAACGGATGACATATTTTTTAACAAAAAAATATTAAGATATGATTAAATGAAACATTAGACACAGAAAGCAACAAAGGTGTATAATTTGTATACTTATTTTTGTATTAAGCCATCTATAATTAAATAGAGAAATTAACAAAATACCATTATGATCCTTCTAAATATTTTATATTTCAATTTTAATGTCTTTAATGAAAATTGGTGCTTTTACCTCAAGAATTTTAATTTTATTTTAGACCCTGAAACGAAATTATGCCTTGGCCCTAGTAAAACCTTGTATATAGGTGCATCAACAAGTTAAATTTGTGTGCTGTAAACTCTCTATTTCATCACATCTATTCCCTTTAATAAAATTAGCCTGGAGTTTCCAAGAGAGAGTGCCCAACTCAAGTTTGTAAGATATTTATGGTTTAGGATGAGGTCATGAGAAATTAAAGATTGATTAAAATATTGCCTTTTCTTTATGTTGCTGTGGTTCTTGAATCTTGATGATAAATGTCAAGTTGCTTTTGTAAAACTAATTAAGAAAGTTTCTCCCTATTACTTTATTGCTTTGTTTAATCACGTTAAAGCTTCTTTTTCCATTTACCAGCTCAGCTGGGCAAACAGAAAACTTAAAGTTATTCATGTACTATAAATTATTACAACAGGAGTAACCAGTAGCCAAGCCAAGCATGGCAAAGGGTCGAAGAAAAGGCTTTAGGCTTGTAGCATGGAACCAAAGCAAGATTAATTGGTTCAATTTGATTGGAACCCGAAAAGCTTTTCCAGAGCTCCAAAAACTTTTTGTTGTGGCTAACTTTTAAACCGAATTTAAACAGTAGGAGATGGACAAATCGCAAGAGACTCCTGCATGTTTTTCGAGCAACTTGTGTCTTTGTAATGTTATTTGTCATAATTTTTTTCCTTTGTCTTTGACCATCACTAACACTCAAAAGCTAAAACCTTTTAATAGAAAGTATTTCACTTTCTCCCTCTCAACTTTCTTCGAAAGCTAGTGTTAATTTCTTCAATTTACGCTGCAATGGCGCATATAATAATGTTAATGAACTTTCTTTTAAGGGGAAAGATCCTTTTCATGGTGGGAAAATTATTAAAAGTACTCTTTATTAGTATATTATATCTACAACTTAATATCACTAATTCGTTGTTATTAATTATTAATCAAAATAATCAATTTTCTTCGTTCTTTTGCATTATTAGAATAAGTCATCATGATTAGCATTTGGGTATGAATAAAATTAATTTAATCCGACCCTTTCTCTTTTATTTCAGAAAAAAAAACTAATGAAGTTAGGCTCTTTGCTCTTAAGTTTCTTTCTTCTGTCAAACTTGCAGCTGGATTCGGTCTCAGTTGGTGATATAGCGTGTGGCTCATGCTATCCGTATATGAATATTAAAATGAAGGAGGAATATTGTGCAACTGTGAAGTTGATCCTAATCTCATACGTTAAATTTCTGATACAATTAAACTTCCTTCGTTATAAATTTACCCTGTTAGCATATGTGAACAGCTACCATGCAAAAACCTCTTACAATACGAACCTTCAAGCATGTAGACAACCACCTGCAGCTTCCGAACATAGCATGGGAGTAGTCTTAACGAAAGCTTATCAATCGTAAGAACTCGGCGAGTTAAAACGCGTTATCTCGAATCACATGGCAACACATGTGGTCTTCTTTGAAGACAGACCGACCGACCTAGGCTATCACTTCTTGAGACGTCTCATCAATAGTCATGTCATAACTGTTGAGAAATGACTTGAAATTTGTCAAGGGTGGCAGCCACCAAAGTCTAAGATGACAGCCACCGAATGTTGAAAATGGAGGAAAAACAAGTTGGCAAGTTGGAAATAATTAATGGGAAAATTATTTTCCGGTCCCTAAAGATTAGGCTATTTGTAAGTTAGTCCTTAGAACTCAACTATAAATAGGCCTAACCATTTCCATTTTCAAATGTACCAAGTCAAGTATTGAGAGTTCTATTTGACTTCTAAATTCCTTTCTATTCTCTTGTATTAGAGTGGTGAAAGGTGTAGTAAAATATTTTCTCGGGTGTACTTGGGGTACCAGAATTGTGAGAATAGTCTGTGTGTTGTAACAATTCACATTGTGGTTTCTCGGGTTGTCTTTGACAACGGTCGTGGTTTTTTCTCCGGTTGGGAGTTTCCACGTAAAAATCTTGTGTTCTTTTATTGTATTGTTTTCTAGTTTATTTCTCTATTTTAGCCGGTTAATCTCAAGAGGGGAATTGTTCCACACTTTGATTCCCAACAATTGGCATCAGAGCGATGTTGAAGGAGTGATGATTTTCTTATCCTTGTGGTTGCAGCATTGTCTGAACCTCCATTTTGGAAAAGAAAATTGTTCACGGTTACTTTGAGTTCGTGGTTGCTTGAAGATTGTTCTTGGCTTTTTCTCGATTGGTGGTTACTGTGGTAGTGTGGAAGTGCATGTCTAGGAAAGTTCTGGCTAAGGAAAGACTTGGTATTTGAGCAATCCTTGCGATCCACCTCTCTTTCCTGGGAACTACCTAGTGCATTGTTCACGGACTACATTCAGTTGCGATGACATCCGCCATGAAGATTGACATAGAGAAATTTGATGGAAAGATCGACTTTGGTTTATGGCAAATAAACATGAAAGACATGTTAATACAATTGGGGACGCACAAGGCACTAAAAGGAAAGCCTGCCAGCAATGATTCTGGAAAAGCCGGCTCTAGTATGAGTGAAGAAGGTTGGGAGGATCTTGATTTGAGAGCAGCAAGTTCAATTCGCTTGGCTTTGGCAAAGAATCTTCTTCCTAATGTGAAAGGAATCTCCAGTGCAAAAGAGATTTGGGAGAAACTTGAAGCATTGTACCAAGGGAAAGGCATTTCAAGCATATTGCACCTTAAGGAGCAGTTTCATACCTTGCGTATGGATGAAGGTTCCAGGATCTCAGATCATCTTAGTGCACTCAATCATATTGTCACTGAATTAGAGTCTATTAGAGTTGAGATCGATGATGAAGATAAAGCTCTACGGCTTATATTGTCTCTTCTGACTTCCTATGAACACATGAAACTTATTTTGATGTATGGGAAGGAAACTCTGGATTTTTCAGAGATTGCCAATAAGCTCATTTCTAAGGAGAGAAGGTTGAAGAACGAAGGTCGTGATTCCACAGTTCCTGATTCAACAGACTCGGTATTGGCAATGAACGAGAAGAAGAAAAAGAATGTGGTTTGCTAGAAGTGTGGAAAGGCTGGGCATGTAAAGAAAAATTGTCCAGGAGGAGCAAGTTCAGCAACAGGCTCCGAATCAGAAACTAGCATCGTCTCGCTTGTCACAGGAGATGATTTTCTTCTATGAAGTTGAGAAGTACGTCCTCATGGTATCTCCGCTTTACCATGGAAGAGGCTGTGTTGCTGCTAGCGGATCTGATGTTATACACGGGCATTGGTTGGAATTGATGCAAGGTGTATGGTGTCGATGGCTGATGAACTTCCAGAGGGAGCCAACATGGAAGTTGCACCATAAGTTTCAGCATTTTCGACGTGCCGAGGTTTATTTTTATACAGGTGTACTTTTTTATGGTGGAGTACAACAATTTCTGTTTTGAGATTGTGAAAGCGGTGGAATTTCAAGTTATGGGGGAGATTTGTTGAGAAATGACTTGAAATTTGTCAAGGGTGGCAGCCACCAAAGTCTAAGATAGCATCCACCGAATGTTGAAAATGGAGGAAAACAAGTTGGCAAGTTGGAAATAATTAATGGAAAAATTATTTATGGTCCCTAAAGATTAGGCTATTTGTAAGTTAGTCCTTAGAACTCAACTATAAATAGGCCTAACCATTTCCATTTTCAAATGTACCAAGTCAAGTATTGAGAGTTTTATTTGGTTTCTAAATTCCTTTCTATTCTCTTGTATTAGAGTGGTGAAAGGTGTAGTTAAATATTTTCTCGGGTGTACTTGGGGTACCGGAATTGCGAGAATAGTCTGTGTGTTGTAACAATTTTCACATAGTGGTTTCTCGGGTTGTCTTTGACAACGGTCGTGGTTTTTCTCCGATTGGGAGTTTCCACGTAAAAATCTTATTTTCTTTTATTGTATTGTTTTCTAGTTTATTTCTCTATTTTAGCCGGTTAATCTCAAGAGAAAAATTATTCCGCACTTTAATTCCCAACAATAACAGCTTTCTATCGACACTTGTCTAAACCCTTATAAATAATCATGCAACATAGAATAAGGGTAACTATCACTCTTATTCAACCTGACCAAACCATAATCCTTCATCACTACCATCAGAACTACTTTCTTCATCATCCAAAAACACCGTCCATCTTACCAGTCAACACACACCCATAAAAACAATCCAAAACAAATAAGAACCTTTCTGGATCTAAAAGAGAAAGGTACAAACCATGTCTTTGCAACTTTATTTTTAATTTTATGGGACGGAATGCCATGTTTTATCTTTGAATTCTACGGATAAGTTTGACTCAATTAATTTTCTATCATGCAGCTGCGTGCAAGTTGCAAATAAAATGTAGGTACAAAATTAACTCACCGAGAAATCTCACGGGTTGAAACCTATTCTTGCTAAAATTAGTCTAAAAGTAAACATAGGAAGACTGGCTGGCATCAATTTTGTCAACTCTTCCCAGTTTTTTCTTTGTTAATTTATTTGATGGTGGGCTGGCCGTTCTTATCCCTTGATTCTTGGCAGAAAAAGGAAAGCAAATTAAATCGACTAATCAAAACATATACTGCCACATGCCACATTAAACAAAATCAGAAAACCCAATATTCTAATCAAACTACAAGATTACATTAAACAAATTAAATTTAGTATGCAAAGCACAAGGAAACAAAGTGGCGATTCAAATCCAAGTCAGTGGCTACTCTGGAAGCAATCACGCGGCACTGTTCTCCCTGTTTTTGCTGCCTTAAGATTATCACTTTTAAGCAAGACAGGCCAGCCATTGCAATCATTCTTTCTTTTCTGCATAAATCGGCAATATCCTTGTTCTAAAGACGACCCAAGACTCCACCGTTTCCTTCCATTTAACGGCCAAATTCAAAGGCTTTCTCATACACATGGCCGAACGGATCGGACACTGAACAACTTATCTATACCAAGTGGATATTTTTAACATATAAACGAATGTAGGGCATAAATGAATAAAACAATTCCTATTGGGCAGGGTTTAACCACTCAATGGACACTTTTGGTGGGCCAAGCGTATGGTCCGACGATTGAAAGAAGCTGAAACAGTGAATTGAGCCTACTTATTGGGTGAGGAAGAATATATGTAAAGCCGGTGAAGCAGTGTGCCTACATTTTAACAATCACACCCGAGCTTAAAACTTGATGGTGAGAGTAAGAGAGAGATTAAAAGTAAATCTAGAATTGTCTTGTAACATATGATTATACTCAGACGGTGAAGGAGATGGGATCGGCTGGTATTTCTGTTATATAATTTCACATACGATTATATATATATGAATTTGTTGTGTCATGGATGTATTGTCCTAAATATTTCATCAGAAACTTGGCTTTTGCTTTTCTTTTGATTGGCTAAACGCTGCAAATTGGCTAATATCATGTCAAATGTCAATCCGAGTCTGTTGTTAGATTGGTAATAAATTTCTCAAAACAGACGGGGTCCCAAAACACTAGATGAGTTTAGTTAAAGTGAGTTGCTGCCGGGCCTGGCTTTGGATAAATTTACTTGTTTTGACCTACAAACAAGGCTTATAAAGGATATTCTTTCAAGCCCAAAAATAAAAGACAAAAACCCCATGCTTAAAAATCTCAGAATTTTCTAGAATTGATAACTTTTCAAGCTCCCTATTAATACCTAAATTAACCCCATGAAAAATCATTGATATATATAAGCACAGATATGAAAGAACAATTTATATGATTGAGCATGTGGCATGTGTCGTGTGTGTATAATAATTTTAAAAGAATGTTTTATATTAATAGATAGAGAATGCACCTCGCTGGACCATTGATACCCACCTATAAAAGAATCTCCGCTTATATATAAATATATGCATTCCAAAAGGCAAATATTTACCCCTTCACAGGCATGAAGGTGGAGAATAACCTCTGGTCTTTTCATTCATTAACCGACCTCATATCACAGCTATCATAAAAATATTGATTCATTTCCCACTCTTTACTTGTATACATTTTTTCCAGCCTTTGACACACTTCCTGCAAACTAATTTATATATTTTAATATATAATAATCGATATTTTATTTATTAATTGGCCTAAAATAAGAGGCGACTGGAAGTAAAGAAAAATGAAGAATGGGGAAACTAGGGTGGGTGATAGGATTCCTCACGGGAGGCTAACCATCGCACATTTATTGGCTGCCACTTCGAGACTTCCCTTCTTTGAGACATATGTCCCCACTGCCCATAATCATACAAAAGTAGGCGTAATTATGTCTACTGTTATCAACTTTCTCAAATTTGAAACAGTTACTACGGTTAAAATTTTGTTATTCGGGAACAATCTTATGAGTAGTGATATGATACATTTGAGACAATTAAAATTTAAAATTTAAGATAATATTATTAAGGAAAATAATAGTGAAATTTTCCATTCTTTTTTTTAATTATTTGTTCTTATTTCTGCAAAAAATAGGTGTTTGATTAGATAATATGTCATTCAGTTACATTATTTGAATTATTTGTTCTGGCCGATTGTAGTTAGTATTGTCTTTTTTAATAAATAATTTTTTTATTCCAAAAGAACCGTCAAACAACATTAAATTAAGCCACCCACTACATTACTGCTCTCCGACAGTTATTAAATTTTTTTGTTCTAATTTTTAAACTTCATCTTTTTGGCATTATTGTCTCAATATTTTCTTTTGTAAAAAAAAATTTAATAACCACCCCTTTGAACTACATTTGAAAAAATATCCCCTATTGTGCACACATAAGTATGGTTCGCGTTTTTCACAACGCGAAATTGCGAATTCGCGTTCAACGAAATGCGGATTTTGGCTTTTGTGGAGCCGTCTTTCGTATAACCGTTTATTTTAATAGGTTAACATAATTCGTGTTTGTCGAAACACGAGTTCAGCAATAAATTCACACGAAATGGCATGAAGATATCGTGACAGATAATCAAGGAACTCGCGTTCAATGGAACGTGAATTCATCGTGTAAATTGCTGAATATGCATGGATTGATAGGCATGTTGTAGGTGAATTTGCACTGTGTTGGGCGATAATTTTTCTTGTTATTGAACATCGATGTCTTACTATGGATTCATCTCTGTAGAACGGTGTAAAAATAATCCAGTATAAGGTTTTGGAACGTTGCTAAAAAGTGCGTTAAAAACGCTATATAGCCTTGGTTTTGTGCATTGAGTAACATCAAAACAAGTGTCGGTAGGCATGTTTTAGGTGAATTTGCACTGTGTTGGGGGATAATTTTTCTTGTTATTGAACATTGACGTCGTACTATGGATTCATCTCTGTAAAACGGTGTAAAAATAATCAAGTATAAGGTATTGGAACGTTGCTAAAAAGTGCGTTAAAAACGCTATATAGCCTTGTTTTGTGCATTGAGTAACCTCAAAACAAGTGTCGGTAGGCATGTTTCAGGTGAATTTGCACTGTGTTAGGGGATAATTTTTCTTGTTATTGAACATTGGCGTCGAAGTATGGATTCATCTTTGTAAAATGGTATAAAAATAATCCAGTATAAGGTATCCGAACGTTGCTAGAAATTGCGTTAAAAACGCTATATAGCCTTTCCTGTTATAATTTAAAAAGTACAGTTAGAAGAACAACTAGTTGATTCGAGGCTCTGTCCTAAGAGGACATTTTCTCTTGTAGTGTCCAGGGTTCCTACATTTTGTACACAGCCTAGGTTGCCTTGTCCGTTCTTTTGGAACCATATCCTCGACACAATGAATCCTAGTTGAGCACGGGCGACCTTTTTTCTTGCGTCGCAAGGAAGGATCTGGCCATATCTTAGGTTCATCGTCGACTAATGCATGATCGTGTTCATTTTCGATAGGAAGAAACTCGGTGTGGTATACCTTGAAAACATTTTCAAGTCCGTATACCGGATCAACGAGTGTCATCGCATCGAAATGAGCAGATGCACATGCAACAAATGCGTGCGCATACGGGTACTTGAAAGTCTGAAAACGTTCGCAATCATATGTTCTTCGTCGTAGGTTAACGACGTAATTGTTCTGCATGATGCCTTCAAGCGGGCGTGAAAATTCAGTAACCTGAAAGCTGTGTTCGTGACGGGAAAAACATATAGCACCCATCGCGTTTGCGTGCGACATGGATATTTGAAATGTTTGCTGGAGATCTGGATGGAACTTGCGGCCACCTTTCATCCAGTTCATTGCTTGTTTTCCCAATGTTGCAAAAAGGGTAGACAGTCGATAATATGTCACCTTGACAACGGATGTGATAGGTAAATGACGTGTTCCCTTCAGAGACGAATTGATCGCCTCAGCCAAGTTTGTTGTCATGTGACCATATCGATGCCCTCCATCATAATATCGTAGCCATTTCTCCCTCGGGATATAAACGATATAATTATATCCATCTATATTCCTTAATTGTAACTCCTCTAACAGCTCATCAGACTCATCAGCTCGGTGTGCATTTCCTATTAAATAAAAGAATGAATAATTAATTAGAAATAATACTAAATGACATGACGATGGATATAATTTTGATAGTGAAAGGCTTACCCATACGAAGAACCATTATACGCTCATCATCATTCTTGTATCGCTTGTAGTAGTTGGCAGCAATGTGTCGCAAACAGAACCTATGATGAATAAATGGAGGTTCCCAAGACGGGCTTAATTATGCAATGGATCCATAAATCCATGCGCCTCTGTCTGAAATAATACATATCTCGTCTGGTTTTTCACGTAGAACACGGCGCAGGACATGTCTGCACAGATTGGTGAGAAAAAACATCCACGATTAGATATCTTCCTTTTCAACAATAGCAAATGCGATCGGAATACATTTTCTATTTCCATCTTGTGCAATTGCCAGTAGTAAAATCTGTGTGTACCTGCTATACAAGAAAGTTCTGTCGATCTGTACCATCGGCTTGCAGTGGCGGAAAGCTTTAACGCATTATGAAAATGTCCAAAAAAGGCAAAAAAATTGGTGCTCCCTAGGAACAACCCTATCGTTGTAGTAAGATATCACTGTCTCAAGTTTTACGACTGTTCCTGGTTTGTATTTTTGCATCAGCTTCAGCCATGTCCGCAACTCGTTGTATGATTCATCCCACTGGCCATATAGTTGTTGGATGGCGCGATATCTTGCATACCATGCCTTATTGTATTTAACAGTATATATGAATTGAGATTTAATGGAAGCTATACATGCGGACATAGTTATGCGTGGATTAGCTTTCACAAGTGGAAGGAGATGATCACAAAGCACGTGCACATCTAAGTTCGGATGATATTGACTCAAGCTTCTGACGAAGCATGTATGAGGTCCATTGTATTTGGTTATGCTCCATAGGTTGTTCAGCCTCTTCAATCACGATATACGGACCCTTCGCTGACATCCCTCGGACTTGTGAGGGTATTTTGTAATATATTTGTCGGCATTAGATTTCCTCATTGTGAAAGTAATAAATCTGCGTATGCTGTAATGCTTAATAGCAGTTATCGCCATTTTTTTGTCTTGAAGACCATTCCACGGTGCAAATCCTCATCATTTCGTTCAGTGTAATTCTCCAACTGTGGGTATTCTGGAAATTCGGTAACGTTAAATCCTTCTATATCCACTGTTGTTAAGTGGGAAGGTGGTTCATAATAGGATGCGCTACTAGTAGTATAATTGGGTCGGGTAACCATTTGCAAAGGTTCGGGTTCGTTATCGTCCTCTGTATCTTATTTTGCCTCATTCTCTGTATAATCCTCTATACTGATGGGCTCGTCAAGGTCTATTGGTTCTTTTGGAAATAAACCCATCTCGGCACCATCTGGACCAACATTCATAAGTGGTTCTTCATCAGAATTATCCCCATCAAAGCTGTATAGTTATGCTTCATCAACAAGTTTAACCTGCTATGTACTGCACGGCTAACCTGATCACGAGAAATAAACCAAATACCTCTCAGATGAAAAATCATCGAACGGATTGAATTCTTTACGGGAGAACGGTATCGTAGATAACGATGGCCTCAGACCACCACTGTAAGGATTGTACGGTGACTTTTGGGTTGGTAGCAGGTTCAGGTCTAAGTCAAACCTGGCGACACAAGAATGCCTTGGCCTCGATGCAGACGATGATGATGGCTGGTCATCGCTCGTATTTAGTAAGTTGATTCCTTGTCGCAAACTTGATGTGGGGTTATGAGCACCTGGGTCGAAGTCAAGATTTGTGCGCAACCAATTTGGAACCACAATGTTGCCTCCGACATTTCGTTCAGAAAATGTTATAAACAGCTCAAGATCCCATCCCATGAAAAACTGGGTATGGGTATCGATCATCAGTTGAACACCTTCATCGTCCACAACATCGAATATTACGAAATACAATAGATCTAACGAAGATGGCAGTTGATACCTCAGTGAATCAATTTCCCTCCCAGAAGCAACCTACCGCGATATCGTTCGCTTTAGCTTTTCAAATGTTACTCCCCTCAGAATTTGTAGCGAAATAGTATTGCTGAACTGAAACACGACATCGATTTCCGCATCAAGAATCATCTCACCGTCGTAGTATACTACTGCAGCAACTCTTCTTACCATTTTTTAAAGAAATCAGACGTTTATTTATTTTTTTGAGTGAATACTGATGCATCAAAATGTTCATCCGTTTAATCGGGGAATTTATAGTGAGATGGCCAAATTCGCGTCCTATAGGATGTGAGTTACATTATGTTAGTAAATTCGCGTTTAATATAACACGAATTTGGGCCTGAAAGGATTCCTGACGTGTCAGGCTTTCCCAGAAAACTCACGCTCATCAGGACGCGAATTTACTGAACATGTCAGTAAATTCACGTTTTGTTCAACGCGAATTTCTTTTTTATATCTGGCAAATAGCCTTTTGGGAAAAATATATCGTATATGTAGAATGAGGGGTATTTTTTCAAATGTAGTTCAAAGGGGGTGGTTATTAGATTTTTTTCCCAAAAGGGAATATTAAAACAATAAAGTGTTTTGTATATGAACTTTTAAAAACTTGAAATATATTTATTTTTATATTTACTCATGTTTGTTATTAACTAAGTAAATAATTATTTGAACAAAAGCGATTGAAAAAATTAAATGTCAAATAGGTAGCACACAGAAATTAAATGTCAAATAGGTTACATTTATATTTAAATAAATACTACAACTCAAATTTTTATATACTACTTTAAAAAGGAAAAAATTTAACTAATGGTGCCTATGCCCACTGGTACCACAACCTGGTGGACGCCGAGGTCGATTGGGATTGCGTCGACGCCGAATGGGCTGAACTTCCTCATCATCGTCATCATCGTCGTTATCATCACCGCCCTCATTTTTGGTTCCATCTCCAACCGTACCACTCGTTCTACCTGGCCCACTTTTGAAGAATAGGGACTGCGGCGGTGTTTGCTGAACATATCCGGGCCCAAAATTGGTCTACCATGGTTGAAACGGATAGAAAGATACGTAGCCTGTAGGCAAACTCGACGTGCCACTCATCATTGCCGAAAATGGTTCATAGAGGTTGCCGACAACAGGTGTGAAACAACCTTTTGTCAGACTCGGCGAATGAAACGATAAGTGCATGGAGTGGGTAAAAGGCTGTGGTCGGATCGGTTGGGTAACCTGCAATGGTGTTGGTGCTGAGGAGGCTGAAGCATTTCTTTTCCTCGACGACGAAGCAGCGCCAGAAGTCGAACGTGCCCCCCTCGGACGTTCAGTCCGCGGGCGATTGCGCTGCATACGCTCAATAACGACCGCCTGCTCCTCTGGAGTCAAAGGATTTGGCTTCCCATTCGCCAAGTACCACGAAAAGTAATCGTGGCTGACCATCGTATCGAACATTACATACTCACGAATGGGCTGCCGTTGGGATGTTCTCTTTCCCTCCTTTGAGCAATCTACTCTACGTGCCTTACGGACCAATCCACCTACCACGCAATTTTACAAAAAAATTATTCTTCTTTAAATCAGTATAATCTTCGTTCAAATTGATAAAAACATTCAACTAATTAACTTTATTGTACCTCGAGCTTTCCTTGTCGAGTTAGCCTATGTAATTCATCAAAATTTGGAGGATTCGACGGGATTCTTTGGATGCAACCAAACTGGCGTAAGACGCGATCGGTCGGATGCCACTCAACTTTTGAGTAGAAGATGAGTGGTACTGTCACCGTCCAAGCACTCTTCGTCCCCTCTGAAAATTCTGGGAGGCATTTGTGGATACTCGGATCCGCGTACGGTGTCCACAAAAACTGTACGATTTACAATTATAAGTTAAATTGCAAAACTTTATTTTAAATATTTACATCAAATTCAATATTAAATTCAAACTCCAAATATTTACCTGATTCCCGAATTTATTTTCAATATCTTGTCTGATAACCTTCAGACCTTTCGCCAGACCAACATGGCTTAAATTACCGCTCCACCTACAGAACAACCAACATAACTTTAATATTAAAAAATAGCTACAAAAAAATTATTAGTTTTTTTTTCAAAAATTATTTTTTTCTTACCTCCGACATAGTAGAAAAATGTAAGGACTCGGCACGCTCAATTTAGGGCGTAAAATGGCATTCTGAACCACGCCCAAGACTACAACAAAAGAAGACAACCTCCAATGTCGTGCTTCTCGAGATTTGTGGTCTTACACAACTCTCTAAATAGAAATGCCAGTACCGCCGATCCCCAACTCAATTTACCGACTTCATCAAAATATCGCAAATGTCGCAACCACAACAAGCGTACTTTGTTGCGAGATTTCTCTGGCACCAATATTCCGCCAATTATTTGCAAAATATGTGCGCGAGCATTTGCCTACAATAGTAATATATATATATATTAAAAATTTTGAATTTTTTTCATTAATATGCAGAATTTTTTTTTACAATCATCATATCATCGTTCGCGCCCTCCAGTAAATGGCTATAATTTTCCCGCAGCCACCGAAGAAACACAGATCCACCATCCATCCGATCTGACGCAGCCCCTAGCAACTCAAATAGAGCCCACGCCAGTCACCATTACTGTGACCGATAATAGCCTCTCCGTCTACCGCCAGACCCAGAATATGTGACACGTCCTCCAAGGTTATCGTCGCCTCACCGCACGGGAGGTGGAATGTGTGTGTCTCCGGCCTCCACATTTCTACAAGGGCGTTGATCAAATCAACATCTAATTTTGCACCGCCAATAATTTTGGATACATGCAAAAATCCAGCCCTCGCAATATATTCTTCTACACGTGTGTCCGGTCCATTCGTAATCCGAGTGATAAAGACTTCGAGACGACGTTTCATCCCATCCTAAAAAAAATAAACATCCACACATTAATTTCAATTTTAAACTACCGTATTTTTTTTAAATTAAACTAAACCAAATATGAAAAATTAAATTTAAAATAAATAAATAAAGCTTACATTTTTTCACCAAAAATCGAAGACGTGTTTATGATCCAACCTTATCAGCGAGCCCTCTATTATCGTGAATCTAAAATATTATAGAAGAGATTCAGAGACAATATTTTTGTTTTTGTTTTGGTGTGATTTGTTGGGTATAGGGTGGGGTTATTTATACTTGAACCCGCGTCGGTTCAAATGCATAATTACATGAATTTGCGTTGTGTCAGACGCGATTTCTCAGATATCCGCATTTTGTATAACGCGAATTTGCCTTTGTGTCAGACTGAATTTGCAGAATATGCGTCTCGTATAACGCGAATTTCTATGTTATTTCACGGTAATTAATTTTCAACCGTTTCGTTTGGCTGCGATAAATACAACCGTCTCGTTGAATTCGCGTTCTACCAAACGCGAATTCAGTTTACATCAATTTAAAATTAAGTTAACGGATACGACATGCCACATCGGACTGAATACGCATTTCGTTAAACGCGTATACTGAATCCGCGTTTTGCGAAACGCGAGTTCTGCTTATGTGTGCTAAATGGGGGGTATTTTTCCAAATGTACTTTAAAGGGGATAGTTATCCGATTTTTTCCCAAAAGGGAATATTGAGACAAATAAGCCCATCTTTTTTGCTGCATTTTCTTACTAGTAACAGCTGTCTTTGACCGTTTTACTAGTTTGTATATAAATAAAATTTATCTTTTTTTATGAATGTTTCATTTTAAGTTTTTTCTTTGTTTTTTTGTTTTACTTTGACAGATTCATATCACAACTACTTTTATAGTTGTCTTTTTGTCTGCTTCTGTGGAAGTTCTTTCGTATGCTTTGTAGCAATTTTGGTCTGTCTTTTGACAGTTTATCGTTAAGGTGACGAGTATCATCGAGCGTTTTGCCAGCAAAAGACATCGATCTGTTTATGATTGTATATTCTTTTTGTGATTTTTCCGATATGCCAAAAATAAGTGGCGAAAATTTTACTTTCTTCATAAAGTACTATGGTAAAAGTAGTTGATTGCTAATTTTTTTTAATTAGTGGTGAGTTGTATTATCTAAGAAAACAGGGAATATCCCCGTAACATCAAACCCTATAAACATGCACTTGGGAGATCATCCTTAAGAAATTCCCCAAGCCGCACAGACGTTTCTATTTACATCATTCATTTGTATGTTTTTACTTTAAAGTTAGGGATGGCAAAATTACCCGTCCCCGACCCGATCGGGTTTTTTTTTATAATTTTCAGGGATCGGGGAGGGCGGGCGGGTATTTAAAAATGTAAAGTCGGGTCTGGTTCAGGTATGATATGAAAATTTCCTGTCCCGCCTCAGTATTTTTTATTATTTTTATTATATTTATAAAAATACCACTATATATAAATACTTTTAGGAGTTTCAAGCTATTTTTTTAGTTTATGTTTATCGTAAATTTTTGTTAGATATTGTTCGATTTTTAACATATCTGATTCTAAAAGTCAATGGTCGAGTTTATTTTTTTGAATATATATTTTTTTCTTCATATGAGTAATTTAATTAGTTTTATTTTATTTTTTATATAGTTTAAAGTCTGTGAAATTTATATTTTGTAAATATAATGGTCGTTCGATCTAATCTAACATTTATCCTCGACGAAATTTAATATATATTTTTACATTTTTGGGGCGGGGCGGGCGGGTAAATTATTATTTAATTTCCGGGGCAGGGTCGGTTTTGGGATTAATATATCGGGAAAGCCAAAAGCCCGCCCCGTTGCCATCCCTATTTAAATTTGTATACAAACAGTATCCTTAATACAATCTACTAAACCGTTACAATCCCTATTAACATTTTTAAATTTCCTTCGGTTCCGTTCTTCCCAAATGTGGTACATATAAGAGTTCCACGCAAGCTTAAAAATGAAAACTATCAGTGATTTAACCTTCAAACGAGAGCATAACCACTCAAATTCACCATCCCAATTCATAGTTCTTCTAGTAGGGCCACACAAAGCAAGAACTGCTCCCCAGATCTGTTGTGAATAGAAACAGTCCGCAAAGAAATGATTTCTGGTCTCTTGATCAGAACCACAAATCAAACAACAGTTGGCGATGCTTATCCTCATTTTTTTAGTCTATCTAATGTAGGCAACCGATTAAGAATAGCCATCCAAACTATTAGTGAATGCTTTGGCACCCTCAAACTGAACCAAACAATTTTATGCCACAATACCCCAGGGCTTGCAACTCTAATAGCATGCCAAATTCTTCCTACTTTCAAGACACCTTCTGGGAGAAAACTCTGTAAAAGAGGCCGCAGTTTGAGCATTTTTCTAAGACTTCAACTGAACCGCTGCTTACAATCAACAGTCCAAAAATTCTTGCCCTTGAACGCATAAGTCCGAACTCAAGCAACTCACAAGGACCCTTCTTCAGTGAACAAATCCTTAACTAGATGTACTAAACAAGCTTTGTTCCATGTGGCAAGGTCTTTCACACCGAGGCCACCTTCACTCTTAGGAGTACAAATAATCTTCTATCCCACTCGTGTCCTTAAAGCAGGCTCATCTTTGCCCTTTCAGAGGAAACGTATACAAATCTGTTTTATCTTGACAATTACACACTTAGGGAGCACTACCTGTCTACGCCAGTAGTTCACAATACTAAAAATGACAGCATTTATCTATTGTAACCTACCAGCATAGCTGAGAGGTCTGCTGGACCATTGCCTCAACTTACTTTGCACCTCTTCAGTTAAGGTAGTGCAGTCTTTCTCAGTTAAACCCCTAGTGACTAAGGGAATGCCCAGATACCTCACTGGCAACTTCCCTAATTTAAATTCTGTAAGTAACCCCAGATTAATTTATTGCTCTGGAGAGGTTCCTGCAGTGAAGAGCTCAGACTTGGCCACATTTAATATCAGACAAGAGAGAGTATAGAACATGTCCAGGACACTCTGTACACCAAACAAAGAATTCAGATTACCCTTGTAAAAGATGAGCAACTCATCTACGGAGCATAAGTGAGTAAGTTGCACCTTCTTACACTTAGGATGAAACTAAAATATCTCATGTGCAACAGCTATATCCAGAATGTGAGAAAGGACATTCATGGCAAGCACAAAAAAATAAGGGGAGAGGGCCCCCCCTTGCTTATCCCCTTCTTCCCCTTAATGAAACCAACTAGTCTGCCATTCAAAGCAAGAGAGAATATGCTCCCAGTAAAACATACCCTAATTCAGTTTCTAAATCTTTCAGGAAGCCCAATAGCATCAAGGATATGGATTAAAAAATTGCAGTTCAAAGAGTCAAAGGTTTTCTGTAAATCAACTTTTAGGGTACATCTAGGAGAAATTGACGTTCTACCATACCCTTTGACCAATTCCCGTGCTAAAAGTGTATTATCAACTATGTTTTTGTCTTTAATGAAAGCAGACTGGTTCTTTGTAATTAAATTAAGCAGATACTCCTTCAACCTCTCAACCAAAATTTTTGTTATTGCTTTATTAATGACAGAGCAACATGATATAGGTCTAAAGTCCCAATAAATTTTATAGGAAAATTTTTTATGTTTGAATTTCTTTCAGAAGATTGTACAAATTCTTCTCAAAGTGATTGATTTTATTTTTTATGTTTTTAGCACCCAATAAATTTCTCCTGTTCAAACAAAAACTAGTTTAGCCTTATTCTAAAGCTAAAAAAGAATTAGAATTTACAAACTTTGAATATCCCAATAATCTCATTCGAATATCTTGTCTGATAAGCTCTACAATATCCGCAGCTTGCCGCGGCTTTTTCCCATGAATCCTTTCATTAGGTTCTTGCCAAACATAATAGTTTGATGCATTCCAGGCCAATCGAAGAACAACAATAAGCCTAGATCTATCCTTGTCAGAAAGCTGAATCCAATCAAGAAGCTCCGACCAACTTGACCAAGAGATATCAACCCTGCATGACTGTAAAATAGGCTCTAAAATCTGTTGTACAAACTCACAATCCCAAAACAGTCTTCCTTACCTTCCCACAAAGCACACACTACATCAATATGACGAAAGGATTAAAACTGATAATCGAGTCATTGACACTGTTCTAAAAGTTCAATTGTCAATGGAAAATAGTTGCCAAAATTCTTCCAAATCTTTGCTGCAGTAAACTATGTTTTTTCTTTTGTTTTTTTAATCATTGTACTACTACTGTCTGCCTATTCTGCAAATCACTTTTGTGAAAAAGAAGTGTTGGACCTTTACACAAAATTGGGTTTTCTAGTACATATCTGTTTTCCTTTTTGTTCAAATCATCATATCTATTCTCCATTTCAATGCTACCCAGAATATCCATTTTCCTGAATTTTAAGCTTATTGTATAAACAAAACCGGAGGAATTATATAAATATTGCACTTAATTTTTTTCTCCACAAATATAATACAAGTTAAATTATTTCTATAAATATTGTACTTGCTATAGTAAAAATAAAGATGATAGAAATATACACCGATTTTGAATAGTATTTTTTTTGTAAAGTGGTTTATCTTTATCATTTTTTAATAAAAAATTAGAATAGATAGTAAAATCGGATCGAGTGCACACCAACTTTATCTTTACTGTTCAAACTATAATATTTATGTAAACAATTTTGCTTGTGCCATATTTATAGAAAAAAGTCAACAATAATAAAATGTAAAGGTTCCAGCAAAATTAACCTGAAAATAAATAATCATTGAATGAGTCAGTCCAAAATGCCAAACATTTCTAGAGGTAGTGTCTCAACTCTTAAAATCCAAAAAAAAAAAAAACATCATGAATTTCCCGAAATTGAAAGGTATGATTTGATGAAAGTTCTTAGGCTTAGGAGAACAAAAATATTTTTTTTATATCTTAACATTAAAAAATTAAATTTTAAGTTTTAACCTTAAATTATAATTTTAAATTCTAAATTTTAAAAAATACATTACCACTAATGTTTTTAAATCTTAATCTTAAACTCTAAACCTATTTTTTTAGTGTGAGAACATAGAGAGGAGCATATGATTTGGATTCGGCTCAGGAAAACCAAAGATCACACAGTTTATGGCAAACAAAAGGTTTCTGTTTTAAAATTAAAAATACTAGAAACCCAACAATTAAGTAGTTTTATTTTTTATAATTTAAATAGAATATTGTAAAGATTAATTATGTGGGTGATTTTTCTAATTCAATAAGTTTTAATATTCATCTAGTTTTTAATTTGGCGCTGCTTAAAAAATAAATTTTAGATCTTAAATTCCCATTTCATTCAAATCGTAAAACCAAATAGAAACAGACTTCTCAATTCAATGATTCAGATGAATTTATATGACAAAACAATTCAAATGAAAGAAATCTTTGAAGAATCAATTTCAAAATCCTTTTAGTTATCTAAAAATTCAAACAAACCCACCAGATAAAAACAAGCTATAATTTCATATAATTCTGCTCTCAAGCATTTTCAAACAGGAAACCAGTTAATCAAATCAAAATCACAAAGTATGTGTTTACTTATATTGATAAGAACTTAGTCCGTTTAAGGGTAAATTGTCGGGGAATTCGTTTATACACGGAGGGTACTTTTTAAATGTTATTGAGTAAGCACACTTGGTCGGTTAACTAAATTATTTATTTTTATTCCATCGTATTTTCTTAGGTCATGGGTTCTAGACTTATTAGGAACACCCTCATTCCTTTCCTTAAAATCCCTCTTCCCTCTCTATGAATATGATTAAATTTAAGATTTGTCAAAAAAAATATTTAAGACAATAAATTGCATTTAAAATAATTTTTGTACTAAACTAACTTGCCATCGTTGCCATCCAAATGACGAACATGTCTATAAAAATTCCTAATGAGTGAATTTAGATTTAAATTTTTGAAATGATTAGAAGAACCAACTGCAATCCTAATTTTTTTTTATAAACAATAAAACAAACATAAAAAATACCTCAATTATATAGTAATTCTATTTGAGAACTCAAATTAAATACTAACGTACAATATTTCAGAACTTATTAACCCAGAAAATGCACGCATATATTCACGTGGTCATAAAAACGGAGAAAGATGTTAAAAACTTCCTGGCAGTGTTCTAAGTGCAGCCCTCGTATTCCCTGGTTTCTATGCTGAATCCAGTAACATTCATTCAAAAGTTAAAAGCACAGATAAAGACAAGGACAAGATATCAACTGATATCTTAAAATACCACCTAAAGGTTTATATATACCAAGGAAACATCAGCAATACCATTAAAATTGGTTTATGTATTACCAGCCATAATTATTTTATTAGTGGTGATGGAATAGAATATCATAGTGGTAATAATTTTTTGTTAGGAAAGAAACCATGTATTCTTCTTCGCACTTAGTCAAACACCACCAACTTCTTTCTAGGATAAATTTTTTATTTGTGAAATTAAACTACTACAGCTCAGGGTTTACTGTGGTTAAACCAAGTTACAGCTTACAAATAATTTTTCTTGCACAGACTAACTAGTCATCAAGACCAAAGGGCTTCATATAATATATATATATATATTGGAGAAAAATAATGAAATGGATATGACGATATTGATTGTACAGATGATGACATTGGCATTGTTAGTTTTTGTCAAAGAAGTAAAAAGAAAACAAAGAATGAGAGAGAAATTAAAAGAAGAAAAAGGGGAACAAATTAAAGCACCTTCTTCATAGGGGCCCCATAACATGTCTCCTCAGTTAGACCCAAAGATGTGATTTTCATCTTTCTCTCCACTGTACTATCCCTATTCTTCCACCTCCTTTTTTCGTTCTTTTTAAATACTCAACAACTCCTCTGCAACCAAGATCAATTCTCGGTAATCATGTCAGGTGATATAGCCAGGGATTCTGCTCAAGGGTCCTCTCGATCCTCCGGTAACCACCACAATCAACCTCAAACGACGGCTCCGCTGAGCCGGTACGAGTCACAGAAACGGCGAGACTGGAACACTTTCGGGCAGTATTTGAAGAACCAGAGGCCCCCGGTTGCACTATCACACTGCAACTGCAACTGCAACCATGTTCTTGATTTCCTCAGATATCTGGATCAGTTCGGTAAGACTAAGGTCCACCTACACGGCTGCGTCTTTTTCGGACAACCTGACCCGCCCGCTCTTTGTACTTGTCCACTGAGGCAAGCCTGGGGGAGCCTTGACGCGCTGATCGGGCGCCTAAGAGCTGCATATGAAGAGCACGGTGGGTCTCCGGAGACTAACCCTTTTGGAAACGGAGCAATTCGGGTTTATCTGCGTGAAGTGAGGCACTGTCAAGCCAAGGCCAGAGGGATTCCTTACAGGAAAAAAAGAAGAAGAAGACTCAAATTAAACCCAACGTCGACGAGCCTATGCCATCTTCCAAGCAGCAGCCCTCCTAGCTAGCTGCCTAGGATCTTCGGATTCTTCACATAAGTGGTATTTCTTTTGACTTTGATACATAACTTATACACACATACACATCATTAGCTTTTCATTTAAAATCCGCTTCTGTTTCTCTTTTTCACTAAAAAATCTAGTCAACTCCATCTAGCTAGCTGCATAAAAAAAGTAACTAAATAGATTTTAGCTTAATTAAAATTTCAAGGATAAGAGAACTAGATTGCTTGAATAACTGGAACTGGTTAGTTTATTACAAACCAGTAATACAGTATCTTCTTTCGATGGTAAAAACACCCTAAACCCTTTACCTCCAAAACCCTAATTCTAACACTCAGGCCTTGAAGACCTCTGCAGTATTGCACAAGTTTGGTAGGTAATTTTACCTCAAGATTTTTACCCATGTATTATTTCTTACTATTGCAGTACCCCCCTCTCTTTCTTTCTCCCCCTTAACATGCACATAAAAATAAAAAATAGAAAATTAATATCGTAGAAAAATATTTCCCAATTCTTTACTTTTCCCCTTGTTTTTTGGGTCCTTTTCGGATTCTGTTCGATTTTGTGCTCCCCATGAAATGAATGTCCATATTTATATTATACATATGATTATATATATATATATCTTAGATTATCAATATCTATATGTTAGTGATTTCTCGTAGAAAACATGGTCCAAAATTAGATTTAATATTAATATTTGTGTGGTGGAATGGAACATTAATCCAATATGTGTTAATTTGCATTTCTTTAATCAAAGAGAAAAGAGGGTTTGAATCTTAGATCTTGACACTCTTAAGGAAATGCAAATCAACACATATCGGATTTGGGAAGAATGCATTATTACTACAAAATATTTAAACAAATTAAGGATTTTGAAACCTCATAACACCTTTGGGTTTCATTCTAGCTAGGTTTTGGAGTGGGAATAATTTTAATTATTAAGCAGGAAAAGGAAAGAGATAATAGTGCTCTTGATTGGTGTAAATAAGAAACTAAATGCCCGTGAATGCCAACTTGCTTGACCTCTGGAAGCAAGTTGAGTTGAGAGCGTAAGTACACACGTGCATCTAAAGTCAGGAGCTCTAAACACTAAAAAGCTAGCTACTGCCATTACTGACTCTGGGTTCGACTGAATCCAGTAAGGAATATCAGAGAGAATAATGTTAGTAACTTAGTACTGCTACTTTTCCCCCGCTCTTTCTCTTTTCGTTGCTCTGATTAGTACGGAGACTAATAAGATACAACTTTTTCGTAGAAATATCAGATTTAAGAATTTTACGCCCAGTTTCCCCCTCACTATTTCCTTTGTCAATCATATATAGCTGTATACACTTACATATATATTATATTAATGAGCAGAAAACAAAAATAGTATATATATATAGCAAACCAGAGTCCCGAGGAATTAGAGCAGAATAAATATAATGATGAGGAACCTAAGAAATAGGAGGGTAAGGCAACCTAAAATAAGGCTATATAAAAATACTTATAAAAATTGTAAGAATTTCAATATAGATTTTTTTGTACATGCAGAAATACTTATAAAAATAATAAGAATTTTGGTATATATAAAAATGCTTACCGATTTTGTAAGTATTTTTGTATGTACATAAAAGTTAATATCGAAATTTTTATCATTTTTGTAAAATTTTTTGTATAACCATATTTTAGGCGCCTCACTTTAGAAAAACCTCTAACAAATACCTTTTTGGTTGGCGAAACTTTTCATGCGTCTGTATTCTTAGATTTTAGCAGTTTATATGAAAAAGTGTTTGTTAAGTTGGAATGTTTCAGACGGGTCATATGCAAGCTTTTTTCTTGCTCAGTGAGAATCATCTTGAAAATCAATAAGGAGTCGTAATTACATTGTCAAGCATTATACTCTTAAATACGTACAATAATTTGGTATTCCTGATGTGTGACTCTATTAAAAGTTTTATCTGGTTTTGTTAGGAAAGTTTGTAAAAAATCGTCTCTCGGAAGTCACTGTATGGGTTTAAAGCTAGCTAGAGTCAAGATATCATATCAGCTATTGTATTTTAGGAGTGAATTGACTTTGTTTAATGGTGTACGTGCTTTAGGCTATGGGGTTAGCTTCACCGCTTATGGCTTTTAGTATAGCCGTTCCTTCTGTAAAAACATGTGTTCTGTGCTCAACTTCTATAAACTCATACAACAGGTTCTTACATAACGATATTTTCACGAATTTCTTGAGACAAATTTGGATAGGAATCTACACAAAAGCCAAATAGAGTCGAGTTTTAGTCATTTATTCGCATGACATTTATCAAGAATTTCGAAAAAGAAATGGTGGTCTAGGTTGTGTTTAAGAAAGAATGGGCCAGTTTAGCATTGCTTCTGGAAAAGCTCATTGAAAAAAAATATTTGTTGAGAAGTACTTTTGAAAATTGTTTATGTATTTTTTGGTATAAAAATAGGAGTGTTTGATATTGCTGCCAAAAAGTACTTTTAAGTAGATAAAATGTCTTATTTTTAAAAATATAAAAGAATTGATGATATAAGTAAGTATAAATGAGTAGTTATACTTAAAAGTGCTTTTGAAAAAATTAAAAATAATAAATTTTAAATTTTGAAAAACATTTTTCAAACCAGGCTGAAAAAGCACTTTTAGAAAAGAAGTGATATTTTTTTGAATTGATAGTAATGGACAAAAATCATCTCCCTTTTCGATACTCTTTTCTATGCCCCAATACTAATAAATTAAATTTTAAGTCCTAACCCTAAAATTTAATCTAAAACCCTAAAAAATACACCCTACCCCTAATTCCATAAACTCTTACCTTAAACCTAATTTTTTAGTGTGAAGGCATAAATAAGGGCACCGAAAAGGGACAAAGAATTTCTATTCAATAGTAATGTTATCTTTGGCAAAATGACATACAAAACTTATAAGGATAAATAGTTTCCCCTTATTACATATAAATCGAATCACATGTTGATACTTTTTACATCTATTTCTCTAAATAGGTAAAAATCTACTCTTGTGTAAAATTAATTGAGCTTTATACACTTTAATAAATTTATTTATGATTGATATTTGAAACAATTCAACCGTCTAATTTATTTATATCATTATTTTTTCGGCAAATATGATTTACTATTAAGGAGAATCATTTAAACCTAAAATTAATTTTAATATTTATTTAAAATGTTGATAATCTTAATAAAATAAAAGAGTAAACAAAAAAACAATTAGAAAATACAATGTCATCCACTTTTTCTAAGGCCTTTAGCAATTAAACTTAAATAACCTAAACAAACTTACATTTAAACTATCATTTTTGACCATTGTATTTACTAGAAAATATTTTTTTGGTCAATTAATAAGTACCTAAACTATCTTGTCATTTTTATTTTTAATGTATATTTAATTTTTAAAATGTTTTGACATAAAATAAATAGTTACAGATTTTTAATTTACGCAAAGCATATTATGCATGATTTATGTAAATAGAACATAAAATTCAACAGTTGTATTGTCAAAAAAGATCTATAAATCTTAGTTTTTCTTTTGATAATCATCAACCCCTTCCATATATATCCTTCTAAACCAAGCAAGAAAATGTTTATCTTTTGATTGCTGGTTAATAACCTCTTAAATCTTAGTCATGTTTACATATATATATAGTTAACCCTAGATTGCAGCTAAGTTTAATTCATCAGTGATATTTTAGCTTCTTCTGAGATTATCTTTTTTGTTTTTCTTTAAATTTTCTTCAATTTGAAGGGTTGATGATTTATGTTACATTTTCCCTAGAAATTGCTCTGTCAATGATCAATATTTTTTAAAAACGGAGAAAATGACAGCAAAAATCTAAAAAAAACTTTTATAATATGACAAGTACTAAAAATTTTTTAAAAAATATTTTATTTTTTTGGTTTCAAAATGTATTACTCAGAATAATAAATAAAACCTTTTCAAATGGAGGGAAAATATTTAAAAAAAGAAAATATGAAAATTAAAATAAATATTAAATTAAAAAATATAAAACAATAAAACTATATTTTTTGTACTGGTAATATAAAAATTGATTTTATGGCCTATAAAAAATGAGTCGCTTTAAAACCCAAAATAAATTTTATTGAAGCATATTTTTCAAAATGTTTTTTATTTTTAATTAATTAATGTTTAATATTCGTCATCATCGTAAAATTTATTTTTGGATCTTTTTAAAAAATTATCATTATTATTTTTAAAAAAAAGTTAAATAGAGCTTTTCTATTTTTAAAATGATTTTTATGAATTTTTTAAATAACTTATTAATCAAGGATATGGACACATTAAAAATAACAATAGTTGTAATTGTTAAATAAATTATCCTTAATGTCAAATAAAATAGATAAATAATATAGTAATAGAAAAGAATAGTCGATTCACAAAAACTAAAAAGCTTCTAATGCCGAGAAGTTTTGATTCTGACTTTAGCGAGAAAGTAAAATAAAATGGGAGTTTTAATTAAGAAAATAAAGTAAAAAATAAATGTAAAACAATAAAAAAATATTTATATTGAAAAAAAATTTATAAAATTATATTTTTGTAAATTTTGAGGAGAAAATCAATTAAAATAGAATAGCCTAAGCTTTATTTTGCCCAAATCATAGTTTCATCGAAAAGATTTTACTGACCAAAAATGATAGTTTAAGGGCCAAAAAGCATAAAAAATGTATAGTTTGAGGGTTGTTTTTTTTTAACAAAAATAAATAACAATAAATTTTCACTTTAATTAAAACAAACTTGACATGTCTAGCACCACATAAATAGAGTATTAGAAAAGCCCAACGGTTGTATTTGTCAAAAAATCAAATAGTAAAAAATTTTCCTTAACGGACCGCCTAATTGTGTTTATTATAATATAAGTACTTTTTTATCTTTTCCTTGCTCCCAATAACCTTTAAATATTAACAATATTACATACCAATGAGCTAACTTTTGAATTGAAAGTAAAAAATTAATCAATAAATTGTAGCTTGTCAATCAAAGTTTATAAAATTGAGAAAGATATATCTGATATTATTTTTTTTTAATTTTCTCCAATAGTAAAAAAATATCAATTTCTTGTTTTTTTTTAGCTAATTTTTTTATTTGAAGGATTGAAATTTATACTTACATTTTTAAAGAAATCGCTGTCATAAGAATTTAAAATAAAACGGAGAAAAAAACTTTTATAAATAAAAACCCCAAGAACAAATAAAAATCAAATACATTTTTCAAGTTTCTGGGTTTTTTTTGGTTGAGATAACCTAAAGACAAAGAAAAAAAAAAACCTAAAGATAATCCTAAAAACATTTAATTAAAAAGATGAAAATAAAGGAATATAATTTAAATATCTAAATTCAAACTTATTCTTAACTCCTAAGTAATGATCGTCCGCCCGTTCTTTTAAAAAATGCTGATTGGATCTGAGTCGCTGGCGCTTTGCATGATATATATATGTAGCAGTGCCTAAAATGTTGTTTACATAGTAATTAATTATACCCATTGTTGTCGTTGATTCCAAAAAATAAAAATTTGTGGAACATGCTCTTTTAATGTTGTTTTCTGAAAATTGAAGTCATGTGCAAAAATATATAAAAACAATCCAAATCAACAATATTAAAAAATTAATAAAAAATTATTAACAATAGAATAATAACAAAATAAATCGCTCATCAAAAACCTTCAAGTTTCTATGTTACTTCTTTAAAGTAAAGCAGGATTAGATCAGAAATGGGACATCTCTTCTGCTCTTCAATACTTGCAGTTACCTTGATATTTTTTTACAACGTTACCTTGGTATTCTAAGCATTAGCTTTCTGTTACAAGTGTTGAAATCATTGAAGTGTATTTTATAAATTATAATATAAACTGAAGTGCATCTTTTAGTGTATAATTTTCTATCAAAATTTTTATTTTATTATCAGGATGTTTTCTGAAATTTCATGATGACATTATATTTAACGAATATTTTTGCGCATGATAAAATATACTATTTTTAAATATATGAAAACTAGAGAATTAAATCTCAAACGATGATTTTTAACTGTTTTGTAATTAGAGATGGAGCTACGTGAGAGGTGGGAGGGGTCTTTGCCCCACTCACATTTTTTACCTTTATTTGTCTGTGTATATATTAAAAATAGATTAATTGTAAATTGGGTAAAACTTTGATACACAGGCTGTATAAAATTAATTTTACATAAGTCTGTGTATTTACACTATAAAAACTCAAATCCTAAATTCTTAATCCTAACTCTAACCCTAAAAAACTAAACCCCACACTCTAAACCCTAAATTCTAAACACTAACCTTAAATTTTAAACCCTAAACTAAAACCCTAACTCTTAAAACTAAAATGCACGTGTAAACTAAAGTTTACACGGCATGTGTATCAAATTTTTTTCCTTGTAAATTTACCCTCAGTCTTCGAACTTTATGTTGTCTAAAACTCCAATTCAGCTTCTTTCCCTATTTGTAATGTATATTCAAATCTTTTTTCAATGTGATTGTAAACAAGCTGTCCGAATGATTAACGATACTAATACAAACTCTTCCCCACAGTTTTTAGTGCACCCAATTGTCAAATTTCGTTGAAATAGTTGGATGACGGAAGTTCGATGGTATGTAATCGTAGATAAGATCAAAGGATTGACCAAATATGTGATTGTATCGCTATCCGCCAAAACAAGCAGATCCCAATAAATGAATCCAAATTTTCAGAAACTAATCCTTATTCCCCAGCAAACCAATGCTCATAAAGAGTCGTTTCTGTTTGAGCCCAACTTATGTGTGGGCCAGTTATCTAAATAACTTAAAAACTAATGTTAATTATATATCTCTTAGAAATAATATCATACAAAGGAATAACCACGAATCTGAATATGAATCATAAAGAGATTATTTTCAATGAAAAATATTTTGATACACAAATTTGTGTAAATTTTAGTTTACACAAGCTTTTTTAATTTTAAGGTTTAGGGTTTTAGTTTAAGTGTTTAGTGTGTTGGGTGTGAAATTTAAGGTTTATGGTTAGAATTTAGAGTTTTGGGTTTTGGGTTTAAGGTTAAGGTTTAGGGTGTTAGGGCTAGGGATTAGGTTTTAAATTTTATAAAAGGGTTGTGTAATTTTTTTACACAACTTGTATATTAAAATATAACCCATAACACCCTAAACTTAAACCTTAAACCCTAAATCCTCAACTCTAAATTCTAATAATAAAATTTAAATTCTACGGCCTACACACTAAACTCATTAAACCCTAAACCCTAACCTAAATCCTTACACACTAAAAATAGAAAGTATTGTGTAAACTAAAATTTATACAAACTTGTGTATTAAAATATTTTTCTTTTTAATTTGCCGCATGTACAGATGGTTGACCGCAAGATTGACTTCCAAAAATTGAATACACGATGAACATTGTAATTGCTTGGTGCAACATGGATCCCAGATTTTACCATCTTGTGTTTGTCAGTAAAAACAGTACAGAAACTGATATCTTGAATATGATCTCAAAAGCTTCAAAAACAGTGCAAGTTAGAGCAGTTTGGTAGCTTCAACAGTTTCCTTCATTGTTTGTAACGTACAAGAAAAAGGAGGGGTTACATCCATAAATGAGAAAGGAATTGACAAGAAAATAGTAATAGTTGTGTGGATAAAAGCAAGTGCAATTCTGACATGCGCCATTCAAATAGATTGCAGTCCAATGATATGATATCTATTATAATCCAACTGCTGTTCCCCTTTTAGGTGCTCCCAGATGGTGCTACTGCAAAAGAAAAAGAAATCTGCAGATGAGGATTCAGAAACATAAACATATGTGTATGTATAAAGGCATAGAAAATGGGGGATAATTTGATTGCAACTCAGGCACACAAGAGTGATGATGAAACTAGCTGAACTAAAACCCCACCAGCTGCAGCCAACGCCGAGGGTCAAACTCTACTGTTAATTTAGCTTTACAGGATGCTGCTTCTCTTGTCTGCGTAAGACAACCAAAAAAAAATACGGTTGAACATATGCCATCCCAAAGCCCCACTTTGTTAGTGCAAGCAAAGCTAGCAAGTGAAAATACTTTCAATTATAATTATTCTTTGGTTGTGTGGGGACTATTTATTCCTCACCCCCCATGTCACTTTGATTTCATTAAGTTCTTATATTCTTTTTTTTATTTATCATATTTGGTTATTTTCTTTCATGAAAGATACTCTTAAAATTGAGATATTTGAGCTAATTTGATCTCAAATCTTTACTTCTGACCAGTGTTTCCTCTCCTCTTATTAAAATGATATTATGCAAACACAAACCCCAAATGTTAACATAATCTAATATTAATCCATTGAGTATCATTTTGCAACACCTTCTAATTCATTTCATACCAAATTTATTCTTAGTTCTTTTGCCTTGGCCAAAGTGGGAATCAGAAATAGTTTTCGTTATTTGAAATTCTATATACTACTCCTAGGCCTACCTTTTTGGTTTCTCACACTTTGGATTTTAGTTTTGGGTTCCCTTTTTAAGGGATTTGTTTTCTTCACTTTGCCATAAATAATTGCATCTTATTCTTACCAAGTAATTAGCTTTTTTAGATCCATCATTTAAAGTGTGTACCGTAAATTATGTAACGTTTTAGTTTTTCACTTTTTGTCATTTTATTGTAAAATTAATGTCTTATAAGTTAAACCTAACTACCAACCGATTCAAACCCTCTAATCCCAAAATATTGAACATTTTCCTTGAATTCTAATCCTATAATCAATTACACAACTCCAACTCATTTCCCAAAGTCATTTTTATTGGATTTTATACAAATATATAAATTAATGGCTACATTTATATCTAAAAAGTTCAACTCTTATTCATTATTTTCAAAAATCCAAATTGAAGAAAATCATATATTTATACATATTCAATTATTTTAACAATAATGATATAAATTGAATCCTCGTTAACATACAAAAAATAAACTTCACTGAAATGCAACAAATATTTCGATTTTGTTTTGATTACTTACAATTGAATACTTCGATCACACTGTAAACCCTAACCTTAAAATTGACAGGAGATTAGAGGTTCAATCAATGCGTTGGGCTCTTTTAGCCTTTTTTTTTACTTATTATTCTTTTTTATTTTTCAGTATAAATATAGTTTTCAATATTATCATCTAATATAACATAGTTTTCATAAATCATTCAATATAAATATAATTTTTAATTTAATACTATTAATTGTCATTTTTCCACTTTAAATTTTCCACTATGTTATACTTAAACCCAAACACATATACTATCTTGGATTTTAATCTTACCACTACAATAATTAATATCTCACAATCATAATTTAAATCTCATCGTTCTCCTGATCAACCCTTTGTAATCATCTAGCCATTGACACTTTTAATTTGCTACTACGACTTGTAGACAACCCACTTTTCACTTTGCTACATCATGGCACTAAGGAAAAAGGGATTTCAAGCTAATCCCTTGAGAGTGAGGTATTAATGGTTTGATAAATTAAAATATCATTGAATTTCTTATCAATTTTAACATTCATATTTATGGTTTAAATATCATTGATTTTCTTATAAATTTCGAGATTACATAAATTAAAATTTAATCTTTTAACATGTAAATTTCAAATTGATAGTTTAATAATTAGATTCTAATTTTCATTTTATTACAACTTATAATTGGTTCCTTACAAACTTTCATTCTGATATCATCCTCCCATAAATAACTTAGACTTAAAAAAAAATATAGCAATCACACTGAAAAAAATGTTTGCACCAAATTCTTTGAATATATATAGAGAGAGATTTATGTCATTCCTAACTAGTGAAAATGCATTTTTAACAATAGATTTTACGGAAAATACTTTTTGATGTTTGATTATTGTTATTTAATTTAAGAACATATGCCATTCAAATGCGCCTACTTTATGTAGTGGCATTGGAATACTCTGCTTTGATATGTGACTTTTTGTTTTTTTGCTAATCATATGGTGTGTTGAATGTCTTGTTGTGCATTCAAATAACAAGTTTTTTTTAAAGTTTACGCAAAACTTTTAATTTTAGGGTTTAGAGATTTATATTGTGTTTTAGAGTTTTGTGGTTTAGGTTGTAGAGTGTAGAATTTAGGGTTCATGGTTAGAACTTAGGGTTTATGGTTTATGATTTAGAGCTTACGATTTAGGTTGTTAGGATTTGAGATTTATATTTTAGATTTTATAGTTTAAATATGAATGGTGATGTAATTTTTCTACACAACTTATATATCAAAACATAACCCATAAAAATATATTTTCCGCAAACCATTGTAACTGAAACTAATGAAGCCTAAGGATGGGCATTTTTTAATAAAAATTCGATTTCGGATCAGGTTTTTATTAAGGGTAAACTCGGGTCGGGTTCAGGTTTAGAATGAAAAATATCCGACCCGACCCGATACTAAATGTGTACTTTCCCCCTAAATTTTTAGGGATATTTATAATAATACACTCTCTTTATATTTTTTATAATTAGGTCTTTAAAATTGAATTTTTTATTTAAAATTTAGTCCTTCAAATTATAATTTTTTATGATTAAGTCCCCTAAAATTATTTTTTACAATTAGGTCCCAAAAATTAATTTTTTCTATAGGTCAAGTCGGGTCGAGTTTAATATATTTATTTTTGGGTCGGTCGTGTGCGAATTAGGGTTTTTATTTTCTGTTGGGTTCGGGTGGCCAAAAACCCGACCCCACCTGTGCCCATCCATAATGAAGCCTTAATTTTGGTTCGGGTTTTTATTAAGGAAGCCTTAATTCAGGTTTGTGTTTAGGGTGGAAAATATCTGACCCGATCCGAGACTAATTGTGTAATTTTCCCCTAGTTTTTTAGGAATATTTATAATAATACCCCCTCTTTATATTTTTTATAATTAGGTCATTAAAATTGAATTTTTATTTACAATTTAGTCCTTTAAATTATATTTTTATGATTAAATCCCCTAAAATTATTTTTTTACAATTAAGTCCCTAAAATTAAATTTTTTTCTATAGGTTGGGTCAGGTAGGAATCGAGTTTAGTATATTTATTTTCGGATTGGGTTGTGTGCGGGTTTAAAATTTTTATTTTCTGTCGGATTCGAGTGGGCCAAAAACTCGACCCCAACCCGTGCCCATCCATAATGAAGCCTTAATTACAGTATTCTTTGCCTTATTTTTATTCTTGTCTTACTATTGCTCATTTGTAATAAGAAACCTCATTTAAATTTCCACAGAACAATCAATGAATTTTGGAATATTTAATCATTTTCCAATTCTACTTTTCGGTCACTGAAATAGAAAGCACTCACAAATTCCTTGACGCTAATTCTACTCTAGTATAATAGTTTTCAAATAAAATATATTTTTTATTTTGGCCTTGATTAATTTCTACTGTTAATTCCCCCCCCCCCTCCCGGATTACATAATGAATAGCTTTGAACATCGATATAAAATAAAATTATTAAAAAATTGAGCAAACTATTCACATATTTTTACAGCCATTAGAGTTTGCCCAATTGGCATTTCTAATTTAATGAATCCGGTTCATTTCTATTATGGCTTTTCTTTTTATCCAAGTTTTGTAATATTATGTCCAGCCCATTCCCTTGTTCCTTAGCCACTTGATTGAATCTATACAACAAAAAATCGAGTTTGATTGAATAAATTTCTATTCGTTTACTTAGTTTTTAATTTATTGGTGTTTGGTTCGTATTTGTTGAAAATCAAAATTATTAGTATATTTGTTCATTTAAAATTCTATCTTCTACAGAATTGTTTAAAATAAAAAAATTGTTTTGAACATTAAGCAAATATATTTATAAAAACATTTACGACCATATAATCAAATATTTACATGAACATGTTTGATAAATCCAAAATTTTATACATTTCGTTTATGTATTATATTGAATTTTAATTGTTTATGTATAATACATTCGCATCATTTTTATATAGCAAATTATTCGACTCGGTATAAAATGAAAACAAAAAATAAATTTAATTGAACAAGTACATTTGGTCGATTAATCAAGCTGATTATATTTGTTCCCTCACATTCTCTTAGCTCATGAGTTATAGACCCACTAAGAGCACCCATTTCTTTTTCTTAGAGTCTTCTCTCCCCATCCCCTCTAAGTAGGATTAAGATTAGAATTTGTGGAAAAAAAATATTGTATCTACTTACACCCCATGCCCAACCTATATAATAAAGACAAAATAGAACTTTAGGACTAATGGTAAGGGTGTGCAAAATTTGACTAGATTTGAACAATAGATTTGACTTGTTGCGAAAATACTAGAAATTTTTTAAATAAAGTTTGAATTATAAAATAGAAACTCGAATAACTCAAAATTTTTAGTAATTGCTGGATTAATTTTCAATTTCGAGTAGAATCTCTCAATTCTGTCTTATATGTATATATCACATATGGAAAAATATGAATATATATATATATTGTTACAGAAAACTATTTAAATTAGAACTAATTAATATCATAATATTATAAATATTTACAAATAAATTTGAATAGAAACGCGAATAACTCGACTCGACTTAAAAAAATTTCAAATAAAATATAACTCTATAATTTGATTAACTCAAATTTTTTTATTCGACTCGACCAAATGTCACCCCTAACCAGTGGGATGAAGCGTTGGATATTATTATTCAAGCAATCTGTATTTAGTAGTGAATACATAAATGTCTAGTTGCAAGGGATCCAATTCTTTGTCCCAACTCTACCCCAATCACCTTTCTGTTATGATTTTGATTCAGCTTTTCCATAAACTCACAGTTTCAACGATACAGCAACTACTAATTGACCGCCTTCAAATCTATACTAGCTTAGAGGTAAAGGAATTCAGGGTCTCATTCCCGTCCACGGTCCACATCTACGAACCATAATTTTATTTTATTTATAAGTTAGCTTCTTATATTGATATTTGATTGTTCGATTTGTTTTCTAATGAAAATTTTACAATGCTATATTAGTTTTTTTTACAAAATAATTTGGCTTATATCACAAATAAATATTTAAAATGTATTATTTTTATTTAGGTACCTAAAATACTTTTTGGTTAAAATAAATATTTAAAGTATATTTTTTAGTTAAATTAAATACTTAAAATATTTTTTTGTCAAAATAGATACCTAAAATATTTTTCGTCAAAGTAGATATATAAAATATTTTTTATGACATAAATATGACGCGGGAATGGCTGATGGGTCTCAAACAATAAAACAACACAGGGAGACAATTAATGTTCAAACAAAAATCGATCTCTATAATATGAAACGGTGAAACTCAATACTAATTGTTAATAGTTTTTTAAAACATTTAAATTTATAAATTCAATAATAAATTATATATATTTTGAAACTATCTCAACATAAACTTTTTAAACCCGTGCTCACTGGTCTCCGCCCCTGGTAATATGTAGACCGTATGCAAAAATTGGTGCTCTTCAAATGCTATATAACCAAACAATCGAAGAACTTCAATGGCAGCCCAAAACAGAAGTGATGAAACATCAGTATCATACCCCTAAGCTATCATCGAACCAATGTGGTTCGAGCCTGGTTCAAACCACCGATGCACCACTTCCTCTGGTGTGGTCCATAATCCGGCGCTTCGACAACCCACAAGCGTACAAGCAATTCGTGAAGAGCTGCAAGTTGAGTGCGGGAAACAGCGGCATCGGGAGTATACGTGAAGTGATGGTAGTGTCAGGGTTGCCGGCTGCCTCCAGCACGGAGAGGCTAGATGAACTTGATGATGAGTGTCATGTTATGATGATTAGCATTATCGGAGGTGATCATAGGCTTGTTAATTACCGTTCTACTACTACGCTGCATGAAATTAGCGACGAGGGAAATGGTGGCGGGTAAACGTGGTGGACGTCTCGGCGGGGAATAGCAAGGAGGATACCTGCTGTTTTGCTGATACGATGATTGCGTGTGTCACGCCTGAGAAGAGATAGGGTCATTAATCCCACATCGAAAAAGAAAAGAGAGGTCTTGAAATATAAATATGGCGGCACTGTACATCCTATTAGACATGTCTTTAGGGAAGAGGGTAATGGTCCCCTGACAAATGGTATTAGAGAGACCCCTTTAACTGTTCAATTTCATGCTGAGCGCCCATGAGTTGGGTAGGTAGATTGGACAACTGTGACAAGATAATCCATCACGAGAGCGGAAGCTACGAGGGCATCACGAGGTAGAGTGAGGGATGACTAGAAACAAGTTTTCCCATTACTGGAACCTTTCACAAGGTCTTTTTATGGTGGCTATTTAATAAATAAACTAGTACTTTCTTACAATAATAATTACTGCTTTGATATAGATTAATATTATGGTAGCAAAATCGAAAGTAAAACATATACTGCTAGAAAAGAAAAAAAATATAAAATTTTCCGAGTCTGTATTGTTTATGAAATGAAGTAGGAGAATGTCCCGTTTTCTAAATAAAATCTCACTTTTTCTCAGCACCAATCCAAACATAGAGAGCATAATCAAACATTAACTCAAAACATCGTCATTTGCAAGGATACATGTGAATGTCAACTCAAGACAGTTTTAGAACTTTTGTAGGCCTGAATCAAGACAAGCCCAAAGACAGGTTCCTAAGGGTCCAAGCCCCTATGTTGAAGGATGGGCTCTATAATTGCATTGCATGCCTGGTACCAGTGCTATTGGAGCCGAATCTTGGACAAGAAATACAGGTTAAAAGTTTTAAAGCATTTAAATATCGGTGGAAGTGGAACAACAACAGTCGCGATAGAAATTCATACATATTTTGGGGGCCATGGTAATAATACAAACACAGAAAGTTCAAAATACCCCCATCATTACAATGTGTGAAGCAAAATTTTTGGCTCATAAATTCTCTCAACACAAGATTTTGGGCCCATGGATTCTGGATTTGTCTGGTTCAAAGAATATTTTATTGTTGATTTATTGTAGCATTTAGATACTGTCAAGATTTGCAGACACTAGATCTTAATAGGACCGATCACTAGTCGAGAAGATAATCATGTGATTAAAAATGGGCAGCACATGTTTTAGAGCCGTTTATACAGGAAACTTAGCCGAACGCAATGAGGTTAGCCCGCGCAGGGGCCCTGGCTTTATATATATATTTAGGCTTAAATGAAAAATAGGTGCCTAAAGTGTATTTTTTAAACTTTAAATGTCTAAATATTTTTTGTAAAAATAGGTATTTAAAGTTTTAAAAGTTATAATTTTAGGTACTTAAAGTATTTTTTTTTATAAAAATAGGTGCTCAAAGTTTCAAAAGTTAAAATTTTAGGTACCCCAAATATGTCACGTGTCAAGCATTGATTGGTTAAATTTTTTTAACACCCATTATCGGCCAGACACCTAAAATTATTACTTTTAAAACTTTATACACCTATTTTTATAAAAAAATAATTTAGACATCTAAAGTTTAAAAAAATATTTTAGACACATATTTTTTATTTAAGCCATATATTTACTCCAAGGGATAATATGGTGGAGTAGTTTGCAAACTAGGGATCCAATATTACCATAAGTGGTTTAAGTTAATCTCTCCATTTTTTATTGTTTAATTACAATTAGGTTTGAAATGATATCACTTTCTTGCATGGAAAATCGTACAAATTACACTTAAATGTTCTTTGTTTTGTGTTATTGTATATGTCTTATTACTTAGCAGCCATAATAATTAAAAAAATATATAGACCTCGTAAAGAAGGCTTTTCAAGTCAAGGCTCGGTGAAAAATAGCATTGTAAATATGAAGGGAGTAAAGAAATTAAGTTTTAAATTTTATAATTTAAATATAAAATGTTAGTATAATATTTCTTTACACATATCAAAATATAATATTTTCTTTATATGTTTTAAAAATTTAGAAAATATATATGAGGGTAAACTATTTATTTTCGTGTGACTTCAAACGAGGGGGGGAGTTACAGAGTGGTGTACTGTTTTCTTACGGCCAATGCTCTTTAGCAGAACAGAACAGAACAGTTTATCCCTGTTAAAGTCTTTAAGTACAATCTACCCTCGATGACTCGACTCTGTATCTCAAATGCAAAATTCAAAGAAGGCAAAGCTGAAAAAGAGAAAAAGCGCAGCAGTGCCCAACATTTCTTTCCATTCTTCACTTTTCTTCACCCTTACTCGTTCCATGAACACTTGCCATCATTTTAGGACACCCAAAACCTCAAACAACTCAGTCTTACTCTTTTCTACTCACGTTTCTTTTTCTTTTTGCATCATACAATGATCTTTTTCCTGAAAAAAAACCACTTGCTTCAAGCGATGTTTATGTTGATTAAAGTTTGATAGCAACAGTTAAAGTTAAAAGATAAAAACTCTTGTTTCCTTTGTCGGTTATATTTTATCATCTTTTATTTTTTTTGCATGACAACAATCTTGAAAAGTGACTCAGTTCTGGGTTCTGTTTTGAATTGTTGAATGAAGTTGTCGATTGTAGAAGTGTAATGGAGGAAGGCAAATTAAATTTCCATGCACCACTTTTATCCGTGAGGCGGCTTTCTTCAGCACATTCCTTTAGAGCTAGTGATAAGCAGAAGATAGTTGAGAATTCTTCTTACACAAGGGCAGAGTCATATATTCTCCCTTCTAATAACTCGGTTGTGAGTTCGGATCAGGTGACGGGACCTGTTGCAGTTCCTTTTGTATGGGAGCAAATCCCTGGGAAAGCAAAAGGTGGCATAGAGAACGAGTTTCATCCCAATAAAGAAGCTTCTATTATTCCGAAGCTTCCGCCGGGGAGGTTTTCGCATGTCATAAAGTATCCCGTGGAGAGACACTTTCGAAATCAGTATGTGTCTGAATTAGACTGTTCAAAGGAGGGAATGAATGAGAAATGCATCTCTGAGTTGGAGGATGAAGATTATGTTTATTCCGATGCACTGAATACGTTGTCCCCAACAGATTCTTTCTCCACGAATTGTAGTATGAGTGGATCAGCTGCGAAACCATTTTCTACAGATCACCAACATATGAGTCGCTTTTTACCTCCACGTTATCATCATCGTCAATACAATGTTTATGAGGATTCCGGTAATTTATCAAGAAAAATATGTGGGTTGTTGCCTCGATTATGCTTCATAAACTATGCCTGCCTCTTTTTTCCTGTGCCGAGATTAAAAGTTAGGACTCCCGAGGTTGCGAAACACAGAAAAGCTACCTCCATCAAGTCTCACAGTCAAATTGCTGAGATGGTTAGTGTGGAACATTTCTATTTTCTTTCAAAGTGTTAAAGATTCTAATTCATTGCTATGCATTTACTATTTTTGTATCTGTACAGAATGCTTGGGATGTTTGTGACAACAGATCAGATAGTAGAGTTCAACCCTTCAGGCTGCCAGAGAACAGATCAGATAATGAAGTTCAATCGCCCAGGCTCCTAGAAGACAAATCAGATATTGGAGTTGAATCCCATAGGCTACCTGAGATTGGGGAAAAGCTGTCATGTGGATCGAGTCAGTTTAGCCGCTCGAATGACCTGAAGATGGTAGCTTGGTCACCCCCCAAAACGTCTACAGGCAGTGTCCGCATTCCTCCCTATCGACAAGAGAGACCTCAATCTCCCTTCAGTGGAGGCGGATTTCTTGGCATGCCTAAAGAAGCTGAGAAATTGAAACCACATATGTTGGTTAAGTATACCAATAGTAGTAATTCTTCCTCCCTGGAATTAGTACCCTATCAGAGCCCCGCAGTTGAGAAAACACTGTATGTAGATACTGTAGAAATTGGTCATTTAATTTCCAATTCCTCAGATACCATAGTAATGAATAGAATGCTGGAAGAATCTGCTAGTGTAGAATCCTATCTTCAAGATATAAAAGGCATCAATCTTCTAGATAGAAAGGGCATACCAGAAAATGAAATCACAGGGTCAATGAATTCCGGTCAAGCTGATAATGGAAATTCCAAGGGTGGTTCTCAGTATGCTCCTCTACCTCCTCCATTACCGAGAACACCATCGGAGTCTTGGCTTTCGCGTGCACTGCCCTCAGTTACATCGAGAAATTCATTTTCCAGGTCTCACAATGGCACTCGTTTTAATCCTAAGACACCTGCAACAGGTACCAAGTGGGAAACAATTGTCAAATCTTCTTACTTGCATCATCATCATGTCCGTTATTCTGAGGTAATATTATCAATATTCATCATTCTTTTAACCCATATATTGTCTTCACTGATGTGAGATTCATTTCGTAATACTAACACTTATGTCCTGTATAGGAACTAGTAACTCACCTTTCTCAGCAATCCAAAAGTTGAAAAAGTAGGGAGGGGCATCATTCAAATACTTGCACCCAACATGGTCAGAGCTGGTTAAGATATTGCAGCAGCCTACCATTTTGTTTTACCTCAATTTATTAGCTGCTGTTGTTGTATAAGTTTGTAAGTGGTTCGTATATTTTCCTTAGATCAGCCATCAGTGCAGGCTGAGGAAATTGCTACATCAAAGTCGATTCAAATCTTTGTAACCACCAGATCTTCACCTCAAATAAGAGGCTCTATACCATAAGGAATGTACTCTTGATATTTTCTTTTGATCTGCCATTTCAGTAGCTTCACTTTGTTACTACGGGAGTTCATTAGTATTTAATACGTGTGATCTTCCTGTCCAAAGATTCCCCATATGAGCCGAAGATGGGGGGGAACTATGTAAAGCACTATCGTCAAATTGTCAATCACAAAGCTTCCTATTTCCTAAGGTTGAGTAACCTTATCTGATTCAACAACAAAGAATTCAAATGAAAAACAATTACACTTTCTATAAATCCAAAACACACACACAATTCTAGGCCAAGTACTTGGAAATATCTCAATTTCCTATTGTGAGTGGTTTTTACATTGTTAGACCCTTAATTAAACACTTACTCGTACTGATTATGCATGTAGATGAAGATATTTTTTTTGAACAATGTTATTGTGTTTTGCACTAAATCTAAGAAAGTGAAAGTTGAGTGTTAATTTCGTGAGTGCCTCTACGATGAGTATTCTTCTCATCATCAATTCCAATTCTTTGACTTGATCTTAATTGCAAATCAGGCAACCATTCCCTAGCCTTCATCATTTTATCTTGGTTCACCTGCATTCAAAACAATACAAAAATAAATAATTACATTTACTACTCATAAAATAGAAATCCACTTATAACTCTAACCTCCATCAAAAACGGGGTCTCAAATTTTGATTTATAATCACTGACTTTGCTCAAGGAATCAAACTGGTTGGAAACGAATTGCCCAACAATGTTATTGTTTCCTAAGTTGTCTTCATTGGGTCTGAATGTGTCCTTGTTCATATTTCCATTAACTTCCAATCTATTACAAATCATTTCGAAAGGATTCCACCTCTTCTCTCCTAGTAGAACCCGGCATGGTCTCACGGGTCCCATTCGTATAAGCCCTTCATTGTTTAAGGCATGCTTTGGGAAACCATTTTCTTGTCCACCACCTTTGCTTATCAAGGAATTGTATGGTAAGTGATGCCTACTTAAAAAAGTGTCCTAATGAGTGAGTATATATAAGCAATATTAACCACACATATCAAATACTCATGCATTTTAAGTTTTAGCATTACCATTGGACCGTTATAACTTCTTATGTTTAATTCATTAATATCAAACAGATACAGTTTAAATCTGACGATTCATGTATTCGTGTTGTTTTAGTTATTTCTCAACGATATAATAATTACAAAGCTTTTGTTCGATTCGTACCGATCTAATCTATTCATTGTTACCTGGGAAAGCTGGGTTTGAAATCTAGTGAGCGTTGGTAGAGAGGATTTGGTGTGTTATTGTTTTGAAGAGATTCAGCGGCTAAGACAATTCGACCATTTTCCATTCTGAAATGATGACGAGGACCGGAGCCAACGGCGGCGGCTTGCTGCAACTGCATGCTCCGAAATTCTTCCCTTCCTTTTATTTTTCGATTAGTTTTGCTTAAAACTGCAAAAAAATTAAAAAGGAAAATTCCAGAGATTTATTAGTTGAATAGCATAAAATATATCTATGCCTTTATCCTCGTCCGTTTTGTAATTATTGAACTTCATGTCGAATCTTATTTTTTTTCGTTTTGGTCATGATTAACATTAATTTGGATTGGGGTGTCACTACGTATTAATCTCAATGACGTCATTACTGAAGATATTAACATCTTTTCTCTCAGATTTTTTTTATACTTTTGTTGCTCTAATTAAATTACTTCCTTGGTGCAGTTTCTAACAAATAAAACCACGCTTTTAATTAAAACTACATGTGAAAATAAAATGATAGTATATCACATGATAATTTATATATTATTAAAAAATAACTTAAATTTTAATTAATTCCTTCATAAAAAGAATATAATTAATTAATTCATTGTTATTTAATTTTAATATTTACTTTTTATTAACATATATTTAAAAAGCAAAAAAAACATGTTCATGAGATTAAAATCAGAGGCACGTCAATTTAAAGAATTAATGTGCTTTGTACAATTTATTAAAATGAGACTCTTAATTTTAAAAAATAATTTTTTTAATTAATGTGTGCATTGTATGCTGACTTTTGAATAAAAAATAATATAACATAACTCAAAATCTATAAAGTATAATAACATTTTATTCTCCACACGTATTGTATCACTAATCTTTTGTTTTCTACTGGTAAACATTTTGACTTTATTAGGGTCCTATAAGGTCGTTCTTATTGTACATGTCTAGAATTACTCCTGATTAGAGGATTAACTTTTCTAAATAAAAGACTATGCAACTTTTATGATAAACAAAATACTAATTACCTCTTGATCTAATATTTGCTACATTTTAAACCATTTTATTTCTTTTGTTATAAACTAATTTGATTCCTTTTAAATCATTAATTATGCCTAAATCTTGTTGTTAATCTAAATAATTGATAAACATACATGAAATCTTAAAAATCATTAAAAAAACGAATAAAGTAATTTTAGTATAAATCAGTTAATAAGTACAAGGAAAAGAGAATTCACCTTGTCCAGTCTCATCAAGCTTCTTACTTCTATACATCTGAAACAAAATATAGAGATAAAAAAACAAGAAAGGATGAATTGAAAAATCAAAATTAAAAGTGGGTTTTCTTCTTATTTTGTCACCTGCAAATGACTTTTCACATGGGCAATGCTAAGTCCCTTCACATTCATCAATTGAAGAACTAACTTCGGAGTTGCTTCTGCAAAAAGGAAGAAGAAGAAAAAAATATTACTTTTTAAATCAAAGATGAAAATAAAGTAAACAACAATGCAGTATATGAAAGAACTGACTGTCTTGTCCACCGAGCCTTTGAACAGCATGCACAAAAGAGAGATGCAGATCAGGAGTCCACCGAAGCCGAGGCAGCTTTGACCTAACGTATTGCCTCACTCTTCTTCTATCATTAACGCCTCCATTGTTATTGCTGCAACTCCCTTCACTTCTCTTCTCAATCTCATCCTCTTCGACAATAACGTCACTTCCCTTCCCAACATTGTCGTCGTAATCGTCTTCACTGACAGCTTCTTCGTTCAAGTCAAAGGTTGTCCACATTTTCTCTTCGTGCATCTCCATCATGTCTTCTGTCATTGCTTTCTGTTTATTCTATGCTTTCAGACTGCAGTGGGTTCAAATAAACGAGAATGGTTCGAGGCAATGTACCTGCAGCGTCGATACAATGCAGTACTGGTTATCTAATATCAACGTAGAAACTAATTAAAGGTTCCATGTTCGTAGTTCTGTTCACGTTAAATCAACGTTTAACTTACCTACTTACATTCAAGTGCCTATTAGCATCCAATGTGTACAAATCTAAATTTGGTGTCAGAAACACTATAATATGGAATCAAAATGCAGTAAGTAGGGATGCCCGACATTAGTAATAATGTTTTAAAAAGATTCAACTGCACACACTTATTAAGCATCTTCAACTGTCGGCAACATTTATTGGGGGCGGAAACCATCTGCATAAAAATCATCATCCGCCTTTGCACATTGAAGTAGTTTCGGATTTACGTGTTCTGGTTATGAAAGAATGTGGTGTTTTGTTCAACTAAATTTAAACTTAGACAAATCACAACATTCGAGCTGGTTCTCTCTATGTAAAAACATTAAATATTGCTAAACAGCATTAAAGCATGAAAAGAAAAACTGAAGGTCAAGTGTCAGATCACTTACATATTGATCTAAGCTTAAAGCTTAATCAAGTGAGATAATGAAACCAACCTATAATTTCTGCAAAAAAAAAAATGGAGTTGACGAAGTAAATAAAAGATGGTTTAGTTCGAACCTATACTGTGACAATAAACTAAACAGCATCGAAACAAATTGTGTAATAAATAAATCTGCCGTTCTGTAAGAGAAAACAGTACTGGATTTCAGTTTCTGTTTCATTTAAAAATTTCTAAAGTCATCTAGATTTTTTTGATTAAAAGAGTGAAATATATTTATTTCCAAGTACTGAATTCAGATGAGATGATTAATTGATTATTTAACGTACGGAGAAAAGAGAGAAAACGGAAGAATTTTCATCTGTAAAGGTCGTTTGTATATATATTTTATGGTGATGAACTTGAGTACTTGAGTTCATAAATATGAAAATAAATAAAGCGTGGAATCCAATGAAAATCAGTAGCTAAATTTAATTGAGACTGGAGCTGAGATTTATCACTTACCTGTTCTTGAGAAATGAAGATTGAGTGGGAAAAGAATCAGTATTATGATAAACATAAAAGTTTGATTCAGAAATGATTGACTTCTGAAGAACTTGTACTTAGCCGTTCATCTCTAAGACTATGATACTGTTCAAACATCATCATTCATCATTCCAGAAGACCCTTTCATAAAAATCTCTTATATAATCATATATATATATATATACTAGCTTTAAAATTTAAAAGAAAAGAAAAGACAATCAATCCAAAGACACAGAAAGAGAACAACACAAGTTAACCTAGATGGTTTTCAAAGATTGAATGAACATAAATAAACGCAGAAAATATGTAAGCCAACAAAGAAAAAAACAATCAATTAACACGAAGAACTCATGTTTTTTTCTCTTTCTAACATATACAAACCATTGGTGCAGAAGATTCTTGAAGCCAATATTCCTTCCAAGTTGTTGATCATCACACAACCCTTCAACTTGAGAGAATTGTTAAGCAAGATATATATATATATATATATATAAAGAGAGAAGAAGAAGAATGAGGGCAAGGTCTTACAACTTGGTCTGAGGAAATATGTATTTGGGATTCATTGAACCTTGGAATTTAAGTCACCAAATTATATAACATCTTCATGGTGTCCACCAAAAAAAACAAACAAATCAACGACTTTTTCATACTCCACATGTTATCTTTAAGATGGAAAATCATAGTCTTTTCATCGCACATATTATGGATGGAACTGTTGCATACATCATGTGACTATTTCATCCTTTTTTTTTATAATCTCTTTTTTTTTTCTTCTTATGAATTGAATAATGAATTCTCCTTTACGGACAGTTGTCTCCCTGTAAAAAACAAGTAATTTAAAACACTTGCTTTCTTTGGTGATTAAACTAATTGTTTGACCTTTGATTAATCAGAGCTTAAACTCTTAAGAGACACTATACCATCTCGTTATTAGTGTCATGATTATCCAAAAGGCTTCCTTTTACAAGATAATTAAATCTGGGTTTCTTTTTAGGAAAGTGTGGGTGCATTTCTTCATCAAACCTATCAATTTCTTCCTACCTAAACAAGACTTTTTTATTTCTGTATTTTTAATTCTTTTCAAATCATAATAGCAGTACCCTTGTCTTGTCCCCATGTTCATATTGTTTTAAGAGTCCACATCTTTAATTTTCAGCGCAAATATAGGTTGCTATGGCTTTGATAATATATAGGGAATGAGTCGGGAATCAAATTCATGAACATAAAGTATAATTGACAATAAAAATTAAATAAATTAAAATTAAAGATATTATTAAATAATTTTTTTATAAAAAAAATGAGGGATAACCTCCCAACCGATGCTATAGTTCCGTCTCTCTCATTGGGTTTTCAAATAAGAGGAAAAAGAATTTGGTCGTCCTTCTAACACAAGAATTATTGTGGGGTCGAAAATGGCGACCAAGAGCTCCAAACTTTGTCAATTTTGGTGGGTCTCGTCTCTTGTATTCAAACAAGTTGCCGTCAATCACTTCCCCTTTTATTTCAATTTGAAAGCAGCAGAGCAATGAAGAAAATTAATTTAATAATAATAACAATAATATATGTGTAAATTAATAAAATGAATGAGCTTTGATTGCAAACCTAGATTTCAACACCTTCTTCACCTCACCGGGAAAGGAAGGGAAAGAAAGTCTGAAATTAATGTGTTTGGCTTCTTATAATATTTTCAAACAAAAATTAGGATTAAGGCCAAAGAGATTAGGGCATGGTTTGGTCAAAATAATTGTAGCTTTTAGCCATAGAAACGCTTCATCCATACACTTAACTGTCACAAAAAATACAGGGGAGGGGGGGGATCCCGGACCATTAATTTTATCCTCCAAAGATTAAAGAAAATAGGAACAATTAGTTGGGTAGACAAATAAATAAACATCATATATATATGACAAGTATGTTCCACTGACAAACAAATGTACTTGAATTCCATCATATTATATAAAGAAAAATAATGACTAATTACTTGTATACTTTTTTGACAGGAGATGCTTTCTGACTACCCTTGCTAGCAAGTTGATTCAATTTTAATTATAATACTTTAATAGTTAGCGTATAATAAATTTGAACTGATATATATCTCATAGAAAATCCTTATATACTTCAAAAAAAGAGAAGAAAATCCTTATATACTGAACTAATATATAAATAGCTATAGATATATTTTTCCCCCGATGATAATTTAAGTTGAAATGCATTACCAAAGCTGCTGTATATTTATTATTTCTCCCAAACATCAAAAGGTTTTACTTTAAGAGGCTGAGCTGCGGATGTGGTCCATGTGGATTTGGACTCTTTTGTTTTCTCCTCTTAAAAGGAGGATTAGGTTTGGCTAATGACATCCAAAAGTGGGTGGTTATGTGTCACATGTTCGTTTATATTATCTTTTGTTCCAAGTTGAACACTGAAGTAAGATGCTTTCCAGACAAAACAACTCGGAACTCCTTGTTTGTTCCTTGTCTTCTCCTGTGCATGGAGAGTTGACATGCATTTCTTAATCAATTGATTATTGTTGTTTTTATATCATTTCATGGACATGGCATCAGAATTCAGTATTGCATGCCCATCATGGATCTTAAAAAAGGAGCATCCACTTCCAGAACCTCCTTTCAAGTGTGAAGAAAGATTCATGGTAATAAATCCATAAATGAACTTTAATATCCCAATAATCTATTGCTTTTTATTCTGTATTTCTGTTTAATCTATCAGAGCAGTTGTGCAGGAAACAATCATTAGACAAAGATTAATATTACATCGGTCATATTCATGAGCAGTTGCAACAAATCAGACTTGATTAGCTCAGATTTAAAACATTCACTTCTTTTCCACAATATCTTAATCAAACTATCCATCTACTGCTTAATAAAGTATAGCTAAACAGTTACTGTTACGGACACTTTGGTGCCAAAAGTTCAAAGCCATTTTAAATGGTGATAGAGCAGTTGAGGCAAAAACAAGCACTTGAAAATGTGGTCATCAAGCAGGGGAATAGATATAGATTTAAGCCAGTAATTACCTACTAATTGACAGTAGATGCAGGCCTCAACGGTTTTATTTGCAATTAATTAACAGTATAATTGGTCAAATTTGAAGTTGATTAAGATCTAACCTAATTCTACTCTCAGCTAAAATTACAAGGGCCCCATGAAAACAGACTAGAATTCATTGCAGGCTGATAAACATCAATATTTCTGTCTGCATCTTTTGATGGAATTAAAATGGTAGTAGCTATAGATAGATTGAACTTTAATTAATTAATTTATTTTCATGCACATCCATCACCAGAATTTATGGTGAAAAAGTTCCTCCCATGAAACCTTTCAGAGGAATACAAGAGTTGTTGGTTACTATAAAATAAGGTGGGGAGACCTTTTCATGTTTACACTTTACATTGGATACTTATCATTTTTGTTGAAAATGGAACCCCTTTTTCTTTCGCTTTTTGCTGTTGCTTTATCGTCTCAGATTTCCGCTTTTTGAAGAAATTAAAGTGTACTAGTGGTAGTAGTGATACACAATTACTGAGTATTTTTAATTGGTTTGATTTCATCATGTGCCTAGCTGGACCAATGCAAAATGTACATGCATGCATTTACTGCATTGCAAATGTTTGCACATGGGGAAGTTAAACACAGATTAAAGGTTGGGAAGTAAGAATACATGTATATATATATATGAATACAAGTACATAAAATTCCCTATGCCACAATAAATCTTCTTTATGGTAACTACCAGAAAAATGTTGAAGAAAAAAAGAAGAGTGAAGTTTCATCTATCATTCTGGGGAATTGAATGATATATAAATCGGGTCAGAAGCATTGAAGAAGAAGGGAATTGGTTGGGTTGGACTCTTTGAAATTATTATCTATATAAACCTTTGAAAAAGGCTATGTACCAAATAAAATACATTACTGTTTGGCAAACGTCTTCCAATGTTGAAAATTTTAATGTTTTTAATGTAAGATCATAGGTTCGAGTCTTATGGATTGATTTTAACTTTCAATTCCACGGTCTTCAAATGACTTTTTAGTTGCTTAGAAATGTCTTGCATAAACAATGACCTGAATGGTCATTGGTGACCAGCACATAGCATATTCCTGCATAAATAAAATCATTGTTTGTAATACTAATGTGTTGTGTGGGGTTTGGTGCACAGACCCAGGGCCTGGGTCACGTTTTGTATGTCCAATCTGCTGTTCATGTTGCCCAGTACTGTCTATTAGCATTAACTCTGCAGCAGAACTACATGAACTTTTAACTTTTTCCCTGTTTTATGAACCTAAATTCTTTTCTCATTTCATCAACCGCTGCTGCCTCTGCCAGCTATATACGGCAGATTGTAACAATACGTAGAGCAGTGAAAATACAGATGTATTTAGGGTTTCGGGTTGCAATGATTACCCGCTCACGTTTTCAATGTAAAAAGCGTAATAGAATATGTTGGTCTCTGCACGTGTATCTTGTGGTTCGTCATTATAATGAATGCTTGATTGGTAAAATAAATATTCATTGTCTCATTTAATATACCCATCAAGAGTGTCAATTATTAATTTTTTATACAGTTTTAAGAAAAAAAAATTGTGTAAGAATTATGATGTAAAATAATTAAAATGATAATTTTATCCTTAAAAAGTTAAATTTTATTTTGTTGAGAAATTAAAAAATGGGTATAAAAGAAAATATGCCTTTTAAAAGTTGTTGATTTTTTCAATGAGACATTTTAATTGAGACAATTTTAAAACACAAAATGAACATATTGAGTGTGACAGAAGGAATATTTAGTATTAACTTTTTTAATTAATTTTTTTAATTTTAACTCATTATCACTTTAAATTTATTATTAATAAAAATGTAAAAAAAATACATTTTAAAAACTTTCAATCAAGTAATTTAATAATTGTTATTTTATAAAATTTAATAATTAAAATATTTAAAATATTATAATTTAAAAAAAATTAAAAAATTAATACTAAAAATATTAAACGAGATAGAGAGTATCACTCATCTAACTTCAACCGAGTGTGTGAAAATTGGGAACCAAACTTTTGGCTGCATTGAATGAGGACGTGAGACTGTTTACAAGCGAACTGCCAACCCTTTCCACAGCGCTCGTGGGCCGAACTTGTTATGCACTTTCCCCTCCATGCCTATCACTCAACTAAAAAACACACACACACAAAAGTATGAATACCAACTGGAAAAAGTTAGAAAAGATTTTGCACCGTAAAGATTATGGGTGTTCATAGTAGGTTAATCGTACTGTTTAGCTTAAACAGCTAGTTAATCGTTATAGCGGTTATTAACTGTAATATAACTGTTAAGAAATAGTTAACTGTTAATTTTTTAAATGGTTAATCATTATAGTGGTTAACCGTTAAGAAACGGTTCGGTTGTAACCTATTATATTTTTCTTTTTATATGTTCATTATTTCATTTTAGAATTATAAATTTAGCTCTCCAAAAAATATTGTATTAAAATTTTCAGAAAAAATACTTAAATAAAAAGATTTTAAACACAAACATCACACTTAGTTAAAAAAAAGTACCTATAGATTAACCACTAACTATCTTTTTTAGCGGTTCGGTTAACCGAAACTGTTTAACCTTAACGGTTATGTTAATTAGTCTATAAAATGAACGGTTATACCGATTAACGGTAACGGTTTATTTTGCACACCCATATGCGCTGTTTAGCAATAAATTCTCGACCAACAACTCCCATATTAGAACATGTTCATCTATCGACATTGATCACCCTTTAAGTAGGCATATATGTAGAACGAAAATTCCTTAAGTAGCTAATGTAATCGCCAACAGATTTGACAGCCAACCTTAATCCAACAATGTGTGAACTGTTTTGGATAGGAAAGAAACTGGAGTTTATTTAATAATTACTACATAACACGACGCATGTAATGATGCAAGGTTTTCCAGAGGAGGACTTATACCATATGCAACCATGAACCGTTTGGGTTAGGGCCGTTTAAAAGTTTGTGTGCCCTGTGTAATTTATTAAAACGAGACATTTAATTTATAATCTTAAAGATATATAAAGTTTTTTAATATTTTTATTTTAATAAAACATATATTATGAGACCCTCTTTAAAGTTATTTTTTTTATTTTTTTCTTATAATTTATTAAACTAAAATATTTTATTTTCCCTATATATTTAATTTAATTCATTTGGGCCCCTATTTTCTCGAGGCCTTGTGCGGTCTCTCATCTCGTTCATGTCCAAACCCCACTGATTTTGGTAGATTAAATAAAATAATTATTCATTTAAAAGGTGGCCCCTCTATAGAATTGAAAGTTTTCTATTTCCAAAATTCTAGGTGTATATATAAATATGGTGGTTGAAATTTTGATCCTTCAAATTTTGACATCCCCACAAAACTCAAGTACTAAAGAAAATTATAAAACCAGAAACATACTCAAACAAGTGAATGTTAGAATATTAAAGCAGCATTCTTCGAAATTGAAGTATATGAAGGCTTCTGTTTTGTCGAGTCTATACATTTTTAACTCATGCAACTATGAACTTCTTGTACTTTCAGCCAACTCATCTTGGTAGGCATGACGATGTAATTAGCAATCCTGGAAATTCACAAAATAATTGCAAAATTATGCAAGAAAATTATGTGCTTCAAGAAATGTCGGATTTTTCATGTTCGTCCCGTTGCATATACAACAATATATCACCTTGGAACGAGAAAACGAGGAAATATAGGCTTCTTGAATTAAAATAGCCCAATAGCAACTTCTTTGGGCTAAACTGCCTGTTCAGATTTGCATGCCACTTTAAATGCTCTCTCGCCTGGACATGGGATAAAATTAACACCTAACAAAATAGAACAAGTGTAATGGTAGAATGATTTTGGTTAGCATCGCATTTTTTAATTAACGAGTCTTATACAATTGTGTCTAGTAATATTTTGCTCACTATATATGTGTGTGCGAATTTAAAGTTTTTATTTTACACAAAATTCTAATTACTTCTTAAAATTACACTTTCAGTATTATTTTTCTGAACAAAAGCCGACCATTCATTCAAACACAAATACAAACATACACAGACACAAGAAGAACATGGGGATAAGAAGATAACAACATGTACCGGAAAGCAAGAACACACGAACCAAACAAAGATGCAAACAGAGAACATGAAATCAAAAACTAAACCAGACAGAAAAATACAATAAAATAAAACACCACAAAAGAAGGGTGGAGCACCAACTCCCAACACGAGGGAGAGCCAGGTTCGCCGTGGAATGGGAGAGGAAGACACCAAGCCAGTTATCGTTCTTAAGCTTGCATGTTGATTCTGACGGTACAGAGGATGGAACACTTAAGGTGATGCAGGAAGAGATCTAACCCGAATCATCGCGTACGATCTGGAAGCGACGATGATAAGAGGAGACAAATGGGGAGATCGGGGTCAAAAGGACCACTGAACGTGAAGAAGACAAGACCCACAATAAGAAATCCGGTAAAACCGAAGGCAAGGCGCCGCACCTTCAAACCTACCGACAAACCCAACATCCTCTCACAAAATCGAAACTCGAACAGAATTTCGATCACAAGAAAAAAGCCTTCACAGCAAAAAGACCGAGAGATGGTTGAAAAAATAAACGTAAAAAAATAAAGATAAACTAAAAAAAACAATGAAATAAAAATAAAGAAGTGGTGGCTACCGCTCCAAAGAGAGCGGCGCCACCCAAGAGCCCTGAGAAAAAAGCTTGAAAATATAGGGTTTTGAAATTAAAGAAGGGGGAAGGTGGGAAACTGATTTTTTTTTCTTTAAAGCTTTGAATGAGCTTGAACTTGTTGATGAATGGAGCGATTCCAGCAATTAAAACATCCTCACTTTCGAAATTTGAAAACAGGATAACCTTTGCAGTATACTTTGTCGTACTACACTCTCAAACCAGTTCAATTTCTTGAAATCTTTGACTGATGTAACAAAGACGGGTTAACAAAAACTTGAGCTGATTTCTGCCTTAGTCTCGTAATCTTCTTTCGAGTCTAGTTTATATTAGACTTATGATCTATTGCTAGAAAACCATATATATCCTTCAAGGCATAAAACTTTAACCAGACAATCCAAATAAAATTCTTCCCTACCAAAATACTTTTGGTGATTTTAATAAAATAAGCTCCATTTTATTATTTTAACTTCTTCAAGTCAAGTTCCCTTCAGATTTTAACAGAGATATCTAAGTCCATCTAACACTAACACCCGCAAAAACTATGCTCTTGCCACTCCAAAATGATTTCAAACACAGTTGATTTTTTTTATCATAGCTTCAGGGAATAGAAAACGCCTACTCTACTAATTCTGAATATTAAAAAATAAAAATAACAAATTGAGTAAGTTTTAATCTACCAACATAGGTCTTTTATCAAGTTGACTAACTGTTCTTTAAGCTTACCGAACAAAAGTATGCAATCTTTCCTTGAAAGTTTCTTAGTGACTAAAGAAACAGCCAAGTGTCTTGTTAAGAAAGAATGAAGTTAAAAAAAATGTTAAACTTGAGGATTTAAGAATAAATATTTAATTTTTAGATCTTAGAGTTTTGCAAATTTTAATTAAAATCTTCATTTGGAGGGCTGCCCATGAGGCCCTACCTGTGGGATCGCGAATGCTGCAAGCGAGACTCAAAATGGATGGCTTGTGTCCAATGTGCAACCAATGTGTGGAAACGGTATTGCATGCTCTTAGAGATTGCCAGATAAAAAAGGATATGCTAACTACATATGGACTGCATGGCCGAGTAGTCCTAGATCCTTCCATCACATACAGAGAGAATGCCAGAATGGTTAACAAATGCAGCAGCAATCTTGGATTCTCAGACATTTACACGAATGGTTGTTCTACTTTGGAACATATGGAATCGGCGAAATCTAAAGCTTCATAATGATAAAGTTTCTCCCACCTGGTTAACGATCATTAATGCAAGAAATCTACATGAAAGTTTTCAGGCAGTTAATTCTACTGGTTCTAACCATGGCACAAATCAAACAAATGGATCTCGTTGGAAGAAGCCAACATGTGATATGATCAAAATAAATTTTGATGCCTCTTATCATCCGGCTCACAAAGCAGCATCGATCGGCGTAGTTGCTAGGAACAGCAATGGCATGGTTCTAGCTGGCTGTGCCAAATTCATATCCACTGCCTCTGAAAATTAAACACCTCAAAAAATGGCAAATTCTATCATTACCCTTCAAAAAATAAAAAAAAAGTAAACCCACAATGAAACCAAAGAAAAGAAAAAAAAACAAATATTGAGAGAAACAAAGTAAAAAACAGAACACAGTTTGTCGGGGTGGCTGGTGGGGGCTCCACGCTACAGCTTAGAAAGGAAAGCAGAAAGGAAGGAAATTAGGAGAGAGAAAGCAGAAGAAAATCTCTGGAAAATTTTGCAAGAAAAAAATATTAAAGAAAAAAACATGATGAGGGAGAGACCAAAGAGGATGGTCGAAGATATGGCATTACTGCTCTGAGACTGCTGAAAATCATTATGTAAAAAAAGGCAGTAATAAAAAAGAATTTCTGGGGTTTTTCTTATTTATTTTTGTTGTTGTTGTTTCAAATTCCAAATCTTTTTTACATTATATTTTTTTCTTTGCTGCCTTTTTTAATATCTTGTCAGAATTCAGAAACCTCCTCTCCAACACCACGTCTTCCTATCAAAGAATCTAGTCTCTTTTTTCTTCTTTTTATTTGTATTGCCAAAATCCCAACATTACCATTTGCAACAAAAGCATTGAAGAAGAGGGGGGAAAGAGTTTTTTTATTTTATTTTGTACACCCTTTATGGTAAATTCAGCCCTCCCTTTAATGTTTTCGATACCCTTTTGCTTTTTCTTGGATTGCTTGCTCTCTAGGTCATTCCGTTGCTAACATTTTCTTTTTGGGTGTTTTTGTCTTTGTTTCCAGCTTCTCCGGGGATTGAAAGGAGAAGTTAAGTTTGAGGGGTTGATAATTTCACATGCACTTTTCAGGCAAACGGGTGTTGTAAGATCAAGTAAAAAACAGAAGAAAATGGGAGACCCTGATTTGATCAAAGGTGGTGAATTTACGTTTCCATGTAATATAGTTTTGCACTGATGCATTTTTTTAATCTTTTGGTGTTGGTGGGGATGTTTTAATTTGTAGAGTGATTAGGAAGAGGTGTGTTATTTTATAAGAAAAACCTGGCGGTTCTGCATAGCCTCTACCTCTGCCACTAGCAATGGGGGGTAGATGGAACCCAATTAGATTCCATTTGTTCAAATTCTTCTTATTGATTCCAAGTTTCGTCATTGAAGAGTCTTTGGCCATTAACTCCGATGGTAATTCCTTCTTCTGGTATTGCTTTTTCGATTTTTTTGACAATGTTGGTCCCCCCACCCCCCAATTTTAATGGATTTGGAAATGCAGGTTCGGCTTTATTAGAATTTCGAGCGAGAATTGGCTCTGATCCTTATGGTGCTTTATTGAATTGGAATTCCAATGACAGCACACCATGCATGTGGTCGGGGGTTCGTTGTGTTGACAGTAAAGTGCAAATGTTGTAAGTCTTTATGTTCCTGTTCCCCCCCTTCTGTATACTCACTAAAGGACTTCATGTTGTTTGAGATTAACCAAAGAGTTTTTAGCTTTGAAGCTCTTTATGGTGTAAACTGTGGATAGATGAATCTTCTAACGTCATTATTTTTGTTTGATTTTAGAGATTTAGGTGCCCTTTCTTTGGAAGGAGTGTTGGCGCCTGAGCTGGGGAAATTAAGCGACTTAAGATCACTGTAATGGTTACATAATCTTGCATCCTTATATTTGATAATTTTCTTAGTTATAGCTTAACCTATTTGATCTTTCTGGGTCTTTTTCGCTGTTTATGTTGACAGCGTGCTCTATAAAAACCATTTGTCCGGCGCCATTCCAAAGGAGTTTGGTGAGCTTACAAAGTTGGAGCTATTGGATTTGAGGGAAAATAACTTGAGTGGAATGATTCCAGCCGAAATACTCAGCATGCTATCTCTAAATCGCTTGTAAGTTCATTTTAACAAGTTTATACCATGCACCTTTATTTTGTGTTATTTCAACTGAATTGCCTTCCACCTCAGGTTACTTGGTGATAACAAATTTGACAGCTGCATTCCTTCAGATCTCTGGAAACTAAATTTGCTCTCGGAACTGCAGTTAGATGAAAATCTTATGCCAATGTTGACTACTGGAATTGGCTGTGTAAATAGGAAGCTTGGACTTCGGTAAGAGCCTGACACATTACTGTAGATTTTATAAGCAGACTGATTCCTGGGATTCATCGGCATAAAATATCTTTAAATGCCTAGCTTTATAAGGTCAATTTGCAACAGGTTTATGTGAAAGTACTGGTATATATCAGTTTCCTTTAAAACGATTTAATATGCTTCTTGAATCACATAGAAGAAAAGCCTCTGATCAAAAGAGTGCTTCTGAGTTCAGAGAACTCAATTTGACCTTTAACCTTCTGAATGATACTGATTCTATTCAAGTAATTAGGTATTCTACATATTTGGCTTGTATTCCTAAATAAACTGTTATGTCTAGTGCCTGTATCAATTTGGAATTATGGAGTCACTCATCGCATTGCCTTGTTCTGCTGTCGGAACTTTGGAGTCTGGATGAACAAAAATCTAAATTTCATGCTAGGAATCAGTTTTGAACATAAAGAGATAACAGTTGTTTGATATTTCCATTAAGCAATTTGAATTTGTAAGTTCTGCAATGATAAGCCTCGGTCTACTGTCAAAGCACATGTGGGAGATGTTACCTCTATTCCTTGCCATTACCACAATATGAACCTTTCATATATCATGTACCATCTTTTCTTTTTTGCTGTTGGTTATATTATTTTAGTTTTTAAATCATTTTGGTCTCTCACATGATTTACCTTCTTACAAGGTTCAAGTTGCAAAAGGACTCTCTGGCTGAGAATCAAGACAGTTGCTGCAGTGATGTACCTGGTGAGTAGAGGAAACACAGCTATTAGACAATGAAGTATGGTTTTCTGGGAAACATTGACAATTTTTTTCTTAATTAGGTTCATCTGTGCAACAAATGGACCATGATAGCCTAAAGAATCTTTTCCCTATTGAACGTCGTAAGCTGACTGAGCAGTCAAAGAACCTCCCAGCTGTACCTGCTGTGTCTTCCACTGAACAGATCATTTCCGTCCCAACTACCAGAAGTAGTGGGACTTTCTCTGCTGTGCCGAAAAAACAGAAACATTCACAAGCACCACCAGTTAATTCTACTCCTCCAGGTGACTCAATGCCTGTTGACGAGTCATCTGAAACCTCTAATGCAGAGCCACCTGCTCAAGCAGGTTCTGGAAAATTATGGAAATATCTCACTGCAATTCCGTGTTTGGTCATCTTGCTCGTGATTGTGGTTGTGGTTATCATGTATCGTAAACGAACAGCAAAAACTATAGGTCCTTGGAAAACTGGACTAAGTGGACAGCTGCAGAAAGCTTTTGTTACAGGTAATTGTAAAATATTTTTTGTTTGATTATGTGTCAATGACAATGATTTGTCTAGTTGAACTATTGTATATGTTGACAAGACAATTCAAATATATCCTAGGAAATTGCATAGTTTAAACATTCAGTTTTTTTATTACATAAACATGGGTTTGTTCATGATGAGAAAAACATGATTTAATATAAGGTTCCTAAAAATATTCCTATTTACGGAAAGGTAAGTGTTCATCTCCGTCATATGTGATAGTCCTGTTAATTTACTTTCTGAATTTGGAGAATGATTGCTTCATTTTCTATGAAACATATGGCAGCCAGTTGATATACCTTGATCTGTGATAATGTCCAGACCACTCTGAATTTGTTAGCTTGGTACTTGTATCATTTATGTTTTATGCATACAAACCTGCTTTTTTTTTGGTTTATTTGAAATGCAGGGGTGCCTAAGTTAAACAGGTCGGAACTCGACGTAGCTTGCGAGGATTTTAGCAATATAATTGACATGATTGGTGGTTGTACAGTGTATAAAGGGACTCTTTCCAGCGGCGTTGAGATTGCCGTTGCATCAATTGGCATTTCGTCTTTAAAAGAGTGGCCAAATAACTCAGAAATAGCCTTTCTGAGAAAGGTATGTTGTTTCTACAGTTGCAGTTGCATATCATAAACGTGGACTATTTATTCCGTAACAGAAATCTATTTTATACTTTTAAATCTTCTGATAATTTGTTTTATTCAAACATTTTAATCAAGTGTAATATTGGAACTCACTATAGATCAATGCACTGTCAAGAGTCAACCATAAGAACTTTGTCAACCTTATTGGCTTCTGTGAGGAGAATGAACCTTTTAGCAGGATGATGGTTTTTGAATATGCTCCGAACGGAACCCTTTTTGAGCATCTGCACGGTAATATCATCACTTTCATGCTTGTTTCCTTGTGAATATTTTACTCAATCTTTATTCTTTGAGAGCTTAAATATTTGTCTTTGTTTTCAGTCAAAGAAATGGAGCACCTTGATTGGACTGCAAGGGTGAGGATCATCATGGGTGTAGCCTATTGCCTCCAGTATATGCACCATGATCTCAATCCTCCTTTACCTCATTCAAACTTAAGTTCAAAGACTGTCTTTCTGACAGATGATTATGCCTCAAAGGTACATTGTTTTCAGTCCAAATTGGCTTCATTAAGCTCTTATCATCATAAGATGCTCAATTCTCTTTTTCCCTCATTTTACTTTTGCAGGTTGGAGAAATTGCTAGTTTAGAAGGTATATCAAAGTTAAAATCCTCAGGTGATGGTGAATCAGAGCATTCTGAGTTGCCACCTGATGTTGATCTAGAATTGAATATCTACGGCTTTGGAGTATTGTTACTTGAAATCATTTCCGGAAAGCTTGCTCACTCGGAAGAACAGGGAGCCATCGAGAAATGGGTATGCTTAGGGTGACACCTAATGAGTAGTGACTTGGTTCTCAATAGTTTTATGCATTCAGTAAATTTAATAATCATGAACATGGCAGGCCAATGGATATTTGAACGATAAAGGGAGCATGAGCAAGATGATCGATCCAACCCTTAAATCTTTCAAGGAAGAGGAGCTTGAGGTAATCCGTGATGTTATACGCGAGTGCATCCTAACGGATCCAAGGCAAAGACCAACAATGAAGGAAATCACTTCCAAATTGAGGGAAGGCATTAACATCCCCCCTGAGCAAGCTACACCAAGACTTTCCCCCTTGTGGTGGGCTGAACTAGAGATTTTATCAATGGAGGCAACCTAATTTCTGTGTTGTAAGTCAAGTCTCTCTCTTACTTTGCCTCAAATTGGAAAGAAGTAGCTTTATCGTCCTCCCCCCACCCCCACCCCTCGTACTTCTCAAGTCCATTAATTCTTGCCGCCACTACATTGCAATAAAAGTGTATGTTGTACTGGGTAACAGGAGTTCCTTGTATATACAACTGTAATAGATATAATGTAATTTGTGATTATAAAGTCTTGTGTTGTAATGCTACTAACATATTACCAGCAAATCTATGTATTGGCATTCTTTTTCTTTAACGTTTAGGTAGTAGAGAGTTTTTTTTAACGTTTGTGATTTGCCAAGGCTTCGATCTTAAAGAGAATAGAAGCTTAAAGACTGTTTAGAATGGGTATTATCATTCATTTTATTTGGCTAGATCAGATTATCTTTGTGTCTCATTATTCAACCACTCATGCCTCTTCGTTTCCATTTCATCGTTATATATTTAATCTATTAGGAGTTGTATTTCGCCGAAAAGTTTAGCAGATACGAGATAACACAAAGGATTACAAAGAGAACAAATTTTATCATTATAGAACCCAATTATTATATAGATCAGAACAAAGGGTTTATTTCTCTCTAAACTAATTCTCTACAATAAATTTAAAGATCAAGGCATATTTTATAATTATAGAAAAAATTTGAGAAATTTGAGTCAATATATAACTATGTATAATCATATGTATTTAATTTATTTACTGATTAATTCATATTAAATACTATAGAGGTTATAAATCAAACTTGATTCAAGAATATTGTAGATAATTCTTGAAGAAGGGCATGATGGCAAAACTAGAATCTTCATGAAACATATGGAAACATTTAGAGATTTCATGAATGAAGAACATGGCAGCAAAAATATGGGGCAATAAAGCAAGGAGACGTAGTAGCAAGTTCATGAGAAAACTAGAAGCACCGGTAATTGCTAGAATAATCTAGGATTAATTTTAATAATATTTAATTAACACTAGAAACTTCACTTAAGTCGGTTAAGGAGCATTATAAATAGGAGTTAGGTTGTTTGTGTGGAATTGTGAGAAACAAAAAAGTAAGTGAGTGTGTGCAAGTGAAACATAAAGAGTGTGCGTGTAGTGTTTTAGCAAACTTGCAGCAGCAAATATTGTACTTTGGCTATTTGTTTAATATATTAGTAAGCTATAAATTATATCGAGTGTTCACCAACGCTTTCAACAAGTGGTATCAGAGATGAGTTTAAAATGCTAAAAATGAAAAGCACGAAAATTATAGATGACTATGTTAGCCGTGTGAAAGCTTTCTCAAATGAACTGAAAAAAATGGTGAAACATTCGGTGAGATCAGAATGATAGAAAAAATTTTACGACCATGGTATGTAAATTTGATTACGTGGTTGTTGCAATTGAAGAATCAAAGGATTTCACTCAAATTACTATCGATGAACTTGTGGGATCACTCCAAGCCCAAGAACAGAAAATGAAGCTAATCGAAGAGACTGAAAATCTAGAACAAGTTATTCAAAGCAAATTAAATGTCAACGAAGGTGAAGCTAGCAGCAGCTACACACAAGGCAGAGAAAATCGTGGTGGATATTGTGGAAGATACAACTGTGAACGAGGATATAGAGGCAGAGGCGGATATCAAAAATGAGATAAATCTTAGGTACAATGTTATAATTGTAATAAGTATAGCCACTACAATTGCGAGTGTAGATCAGCTCCAAATTAGGAAGAAATAAGTTATGTAGCAGCAACTGAAGAAGAGAAAAATGATGAATTTTATGTATTCCTCACTAAAGTAAATGACAAATTAAAGAAAAATATTTGATCTCTTGATAATTATGCCAGTAATCATATGTGTGGACAAAAAGAATTATTCAAGGAACTAGATGAAACGGTCTGTGGACAAGTAACCTTTAGCGACGACTCACACGTAAAAGTCAAAGAAAAAGGTAAAGTTATGATTACACAGAAAATGGAGAAAAAATACATATCCAATGTTTATTATGTACAAACTTTGAAAAGCAATATCATTAGCCTTGGCCAGCTACTAGAAAAAGGATATGAAGTGCAGATGAAAAATCACGCACTTGCCATCAAAAATAAAAATAGAGAATTAATTGCCCAAGTTAATATGATGCAGAATCTCCTCTTTACCATTGACATCAAGGCAAGTAATGTGAAGTGCATGAAGACTGCAATCAAAGACGAATCGTGACTGTGGCACTTAAAGTATGGGCATCTTAGATTTTTTGGCTTGAAACTATTGTCAAAATCAAAGATGGTGAATGAATTGTCAGAAATCAACCCTCCAAATCAATTGTGTAAAGCCTGCATCAAAAGAAAACAACACAGACAAAGCTTTGAAGTTGACAAATCCTAAAGAGGTAGAAGACCATTGGAGATAGTCCACACTAACATAGTTGGTCCTTTCGACATACCATCACTTGGAGGAAACATGTATTATCTAACCTTTATTGATGATTATAGCAGGAAGTGTTTGGTATATGTTATTAAGCAAAATTCAGAATCACTGGATAAATTCAAAGAATTTAAAGCAATGACGGAAAAACAAAGCGACAAATATTTAAAGATACTCAGATCTGACGGAGGAGATGTGTAACACCCTTTGGGCCTCAAGCCCAAACCATTAGCATAGAATTTTGTAACTAGATTTAGCCCACGCCACATTCATTCTTATAAAATCCATAAAGTTCAGCTATTCGACATAGATAAATAGTTAAAACATTACATGATAGCTCTATTTAAAAATATATAGTTAAAAGTATTCGACTCATAATTTAAAATTCAAAACAAGAGTTACATTACAACATAGGGTCCTATGTATACATAGCCCAATAAAATCTAGTATTGTACTCGAACACAAGTCAATGCTGAAGTCTTACTCCAATGGTGCTCTAACAATGCACGTTAACCTACTAACATACGAACGGAAACAACAATTCTAAACACTGAGCTAACGAAGCTTAGTAGATACACTTCCACTCAACCATGATTCATGCAAATCATAAATTAGAGCATGCAGCTAAAGATGACAACATGGAAATAACATCATATCAATATGATGTTACTCTTAGCCGTCTAAACATATATCAATCAATAAGAACGTAAAAAGTCTCACATAGCTATCATACGTATAGTACCAACAAACCTAAAGTGAAGCTCGATTCCACTAAGCATCGGGTACACACACTCTGAGTGAGGCCCAGTTCCGCTAAGCATCAGGTTCATACACTCTTGCTCAAAATCTCTCGTCGAGCATCTTCGAATGAGTCTTGGTCCTACTAAACATCAGGATCTTATATTCGAAAGTCTTTAACCATGTGTCGCAACATACTCTTCTCACATTGGGTATCCGAAATCTCATCAATAAAGGTGACTCAACCATACAAATACCCTTACGTGGCATACAACCATCATTCGATCCACCAAAGATTCTTATTAATACAACACAACAAGTCAGTCAAGGTTTTAATAAGTTATTTACTCATTAAGCATGTACATAAGGTTTAAATCTTAGTTTCTCAATTTTACTATTCATTTTACCACTTTAGAAGCCCATTGGGCCTTAATCATCAAATTATAGGTCTCTCGAACTCAAAACGTATTTTTTGGGCAGATTGCCTAGTGGGTATCGATACCAACCAACGCGTACCGATACGCCTCTTTGGGTACTGATACCCATCCAAACGTACCGATACCAGCTTCACACACGTACGGGTTTTAACCAATAACCCTATACTGGTACATAAGGGTCGTGTACCGTTACACTTCCAAGTGTATCGATACATATTTTTGCTACTGGAATTTGATGGAACTGGGGTACCGATACACCCTTTAAGAATAGCCTAGTTTCATCAGTTTAAACACGGGGTACCGATACACGTTCAACCCGTATCGCTACTCGAACCCATAATTCATTTTCTAGAGTTCGTAAATCACCTCTCACGCCTCCAAAACCTGAAGTTAAGACACCAAAACTAACCTACAAGTTATGGGAAGTGGTTTCCTACCATTTTAAGCCATTTTAACATCAATCTTAATTTTCCATTAAAGATGTCTCAAGCATTTAAGCAACCAAAATATCATCCAAGCAACAAAGCAATTGAATTTATGATTTCCAGGAAAACATAGGTGTTATTAGTGTACTAACCTTGATCTTACAGCAGAGAATGAAGCCCTCAACCCAAGCTTCAAGCTATCTTCTTCCCTTGCTCCCTAGAGGAGTTTCCAACTTCTTTCACGATAATAGAATGTAGTAAAACGAGTTACAACGATACTAGAAATTTAAGAGATACTAAAGGAAGATTTCTAAAACAAGAAATTGAGTCAAAACTCTCATTCTTGTTCTCCTCTCTTAACCCACATTAAAACTCTTTATCCACCAAACTTGATGATTCTTACCTCAAAATGTAGATTTTTGGTAGCTGATTACAACACCTTAATTGAAAATTTGAGATTCACTCTTCTAAACTCAAACATTGAACCTTTAAGCTTTGGTTATTGGGAGGGAGATGATTGTAATGCCCCTATTTTTTGCCTAGGAGTTTTCCTAGTGGTTTAGACTGTCCGATGGACCAGGATTAGAGATTCAAGTCAGATTCAGGATTAAAATCGAAACAAATAATTTTGGTCTGAAAAAAATACGAGAAAATATCTAAAAATCATTATTTAATATATGGATATTTTTGGTAAAGTCAATTTTGGAAAACAAATTTTTGAAATTTGACATTTTGGCTAGTGACCAAAATGTAAAGATTGAAAACTGTTTTTAGTAACTGTTTTGAAAAAGGATCAAAACTTAGAATCTTTAAAGAGCTATTTGACCTAAATGTTTTTATCAGAATTTTCTCTCAATTTGGTTTATTTTAATTAGTTTTTAATAAAGGGTTAAAGGGATTTAATTAATAAAAGGGTAATTGTTTTTTTAAAACCACTTTTGACGTAACTTTCTTTCTCTCAACTTTCTCTCAAATATCCTTCAGCCAAATACTCACTTTTTCATCAGAGATTGAAGGTAATGCTCTTGATTTAATTACCTATTGATTTCTAATAGATTCTTCAATCTTGTTTTCCAAAAATCTCATTGATTTTCCTTTGTATTCAAGAGTAAAACATCCAATTGAGAGGAAATTCATCCATTAGAGGTAAGGTTCGTTCTTCTCCTCTAATGATTGGTTCTTTACTAAAATTTTGACGTATTTGATCCTTGTTTAATGTTTTCTAATGAGTTTTGGTGAGTTAATTGTGAAAATTTAGTAAATTAAGATTTAATTGATGAGAACAAGAGATTTTCGTTTTGGATCTGTTTTGCTTGGTTCTTGATGAGTTATAATCATAATTTTGATGTTTTATAATGTAGATAAGTTGGTTTTAATATTGGAATCCCGAAGCTATATGAATCTCTAATTTTCTAGGTTGCTACTTTGTGTTTTTGAGGAGTTGTGGTGGTCAATTGAATGATGGAGATATAAGGATGTTTGAAAAGTGTTTTTAGATGTTAACTGATGATAATTGAAGTGTTGAAACGTTTGATTATGGCTGGGTTAAGTTGGAAGAGGTTTGTTGTTAATTTTTGGGAGTTGTGGAGTGGATTTGGGTTAAGGATGTTGAGGTTTTGAGTTGCTGTGATGTTGATTGCATTTTGATACAATGTACCCCTACTTTTGTGTGATTAAAAACAAGGGAGTCTGAACCTCAAGCTTAAACGTGAGTTTTGAAAACTTTGGAGGTATGTTTGTCGCATCGGCAAGTGAGGCGTTGCGAGTCGCTGAGTGGAAACGTGTTTTCAACTTTGCAAAGGTTTGAAAGTTGTGTTTGAGAGTTTAGGTTGAGCTTGAAACGCTGATCTAAGCTCAGAAGTAAGTAAATGATGAATTCTCTCTCGAACTCGATTTTGGCGATAATTTGATGCACTTGTTTTACATGTTTTGATTACTCACTGTTTATGCATATATTGAGCATGGTTTAATGCTGGAAATTGGTTTCGACATGATGACAATGTATTTGGGAATAATGCATGATTTGTTAATATCCATAAACATTATTTAATGCAAAGGTTGATGCATTGGTTTAATGGTTTTGGTAGATGCATATGAAAATAGTGAGTTGAGGATGTTAAAATGAATTATATTGGCAAGTGATGTTATGAAATGGTTTGAAAAAGAAATCAGATATAGTTGGTCGGCCATAGGATTGATAGTGTATTATAAAAAGGCGTCTTGGATGTTGAGGGGTTTATATGGTGTATCGAATACTCCATCCAAGTACCCTAACGGTTGAGGGGTTGTATGGTATCGTAGTCTCCCGTTATTGGGTTAAACATCATATCGATGAGTGGTGTTGAGGGGTTTATGAGTACCAAATACTCCACCACGGGTGTCACAACGGTGAAGGAGTTTATATGTACCAAATACTCTAGTGTATGAGCCTTGTGTTACCGGTAGATTGTTTGTTAAGTGTTGAGGGAACACTTGTTGAATCCGTGTATCCGATGTTACGTTTTGGTAAATGGAACTTGGTAAATGATCACTTGGAAGCCAATATAATTGTTTATGTATCATGAGATGGATTATGTTGTTTAATGTGATTTAAACATGTTTTACTCTTTAAGCCTTGCATTGGTAGTATGCATGAGAAAGCTTAAATTGAGGATAACAAATGGGATTTTGCTGTGGGATCCATGATACATGTTACATATGGTTTAATATGTTGTTTTGAAATGTTAAGTGCATGGTTTTGATAAGGCATGATAATGTGATGATGTTTCAAGAGAGCTTTGAAATATATTTTACAAATATTTTGTGAGATGGTTTTTAAATGCATTGATGATGGTTATTGTTGAGCATTCCTCACTAAACCTAGTGTGCTTACGCTCTCATTTTCCATCAATGCAGAAAACTAAGGTTTGAGGCAGCAAAGAAGCGAGGAAGGGAATCCCAAGACTTGAACTCAAAGTATGGTTTGGTTATTAAATAGTAGTAATAATGGCAATGTGTCGATTGAGGTTTTGGGAGGGTTTTTGAATAACTCCATGTTGTTGCAAGTTTTAATTACTGTTTTAGACTTGTAATGTGTGTTAAGTGCTTGAGACATGGATAGTTTGGTGATTTGAATGTGGTCTAGGAAGCATGTCTCTAGACTTGGTGTTTGAGTATGCTAGTTGAGCTACGTTGGCTTATATGATTGTTACGTTGATGCTCAAGCATGTTATTGATGTTATCTGATGTTTAGATAAGTGTTAATGTTGTTTGGAGTGAGCCAAAGTATCATATGTTGGACCTAGAGGTCATTACAGGTCGCCCTGTATCATACAGACCCCTCAGGTTTCGGTACGCGGGGACTCGTCTAGGCTCAAAATGTTCAAAATTGCCTAGGCGTACCGATACACCTGGTAACCGTATCGGTACGCATAAAGAGAAAACAGTGCACGTTTCGGTACACGAGTTACCGTATCGATACGGTGTTTAGCTACTAGAATCCTGATTTTTGAATTATACAAGCCCGTACTGATACGCCCAGGGACCGTATCGGTACACCCTTGTCTTTTGTGCCTTATTGAAATGCTTGTGACCCTTACCGGTATGCAGATCGTTATTTTAGTTGTCCAAGCATCTTTTGTTTAAAATCCTTGCAATTTGGTCCTTGTTTCTTGTATATGCAATTAAATGTGTATGAATGATTATTTTGGGCTGAGGTTTAACATGAAGGCATGCAACATGGCTAATTGAGTATTGGTAACTTTATTTTCATGAAAGCACTTATGAAATTAAAAATTACACTTTAGTTCATGTATTGGGTTTTCGAGAAATTGGATGTCGAAATGACGCCCGATTGAGTTGTAATTTGAACCATAACTCGTATGAACACATTATGACCTAATAATGCATTTAGACAAGATAAAAAATAGACCGTTTTAGTTGAATCTTTTTTGGGGTTTATTTCGGTAAACCCTAATATAGCTCACTTGGTTTGATCTTTCGGCTAGACCGGGCTAAGGGGTTTACAATGAGAATGGATGAAGAGAGAAGACAAAGGGACAAGATAATTTCCCCCAAAAGCTTTTCTGTAGAAAATTAAAGAGGTTCTATTCTTTCTCTCTTTAAAAAGAGGTAATCACTTTATTACCCTTTCATTATCCTCTCAACTCAACACCTAACCAAGAACTCAAGCCCACAACCATATACCAGCCTACTAAGGCTCTCAAAGGCCCAAATGCGAAGCACACACTTCTGGTTAAACTGACTTTCAAATTCTGAAATTTGGGTCATACAAGGCGAGTATACAATAAATTTATTAGAAGATTTCTGCAATGATCATGGTATCATTCATCAGTTGACAATTAGATACACACCTCAACAAAATAGAGTTGCAAAAAAAAAGAATTGCACCATTCTCAACATGGCAAGAAGCATGGTAAAAGGTAAGCATCTACCAAGAAATTTTTGGGCTGAAACAGATCGATGTGCAGTTTACATGTTGAATCGTTGTCCAACAAAGAGTGCGAGGAACATGATACCGAATGAAGTATGAAGCGGTAAAAAACCAGGAATTAGCCACCTAAAGATTTTTGGATGCATCACATATGCCCACGTACCTGAGCAAATAAGAAAGAAACTCGATGACAGAGGAGAGAAATGTATTTTCATTGGTTATGATGAACGAAGTTGATAATCTCAAGAGATATTGAGTTCGATGAAGCGGAATACTAGAGATGGAGCACAGAAGAAAAGAAAGTTTGAGGACTATTTTTTTAACGAAGATAAAGACGATGATGTATTCATCAACCAAAATGAACAAGGTGATGATCAAGGACCTTAACAAAATTTGACTGAACCATCTTCATCAAGCAATAGTACCAAAACAGAAAATCCTGAAGTACAACTGACCGAAGTTCAAAGATTTACAAGAGAAAGAAGAGTACCAGAAAGGTACAAGGATTATGAAACTGAAAATGTTTCATTTTTTGTTTATTTGTTGACAGTAAATTAACGAGATTTAAAGAAGTCATAAAAGAAAAAAGTTTCTACAAGTTATTGAAAAAAAAGAAAGCTTAGCATGAAAAATCAAGTTTGAGGGGGAGTGTTAAAAGTCAAACTTGATTCAAGAACATTGTAGATAATTCTTGAAGAAGGGCATGATGGCAAAACTAGAAGCTTCGTGAAACATGTGGAAACATTTATAGATTTCATGAATGAAGGACATGGCAGCAAAAATGTGGGGCAATAAAGCAAGAAGACGTGGCAGCAAATTCATGAGAAAATTAGAAGCATCGAAAATTGCTAGAATAATCTAGGATTAATTTTAACAATATTTAATTAGCACTAAAAACTTCACTTAAGTCGGTTAAGGAGCACTATAAATAGGAGTTAGGTTGTTTGTGTGGAATTGTGAGAAACAAAGTAGTCAGTGAGTGCGTGCAAGTGAAAAACAAAGAGTGTGCATGTAGTGTTTTAGCAAACTTACAACATCAAGCATTGTACTTTGGATATTTGTTTAATATATTAGTGAGTTATAAATTATATTGAGTGTCCAACACTTCTAACAGTAGAGACCCATTATAGGACGACTCACACAACTTAATATGTTCCGTTCACGTCACTGGGACTCAAATATCTTAACTTTTTCACATAAATTAAAGTTAAAAAAAATTATGGGCGGAACGGAGCAATGACCCTCCCACCATACACATACTTCCTACCCTATGGCGTTAACAGCTCCAAGAGTATATCGACAAGTGAGCCCGACCGGCTCGCCAGGATATTTCAGGCTTGTTTTCACCCTCATAGGACACTGCCTTGGAGAACTCCATATTCTGGATATTGATGATGGAATCCGGCAGTAACCATTTGCTCCCCCCAAAAAAGTTGAACCTATAACATGCTTTTCTTATTTTGTACATACATCATAATAGTGTAATTTTTTGGGTATTAGTTTTTTTATTAATATAATATTTAAGAGTTTAAAAGGTAGAAATTATATGGAAAAATTTGAAGACATACTCTTTCGCTATTATATTTCATATCGTTAAGAAACAAATGTTAAAACTTCAATACACGTATGTAAACTAACACCAATAGCCAAAATTCTAGTTTTCTTAAAGCCAAAATTCTAGTTTTCTTTCAAAATAGCAGCCACCTGCTATTTTTTTCATTTTTGAGTTAGCCGGCGATCGGCAATTAACTAGATGCTAATTGTCGATCGTCGGTATTCATTATTTCTCTTGTTTTTATTTGTTATGTTTTTAATTTTTTAGTTTTATATATTTTAATATGAATTTTTACTATTGTAACACGCTTTTCTATGCCTTTGTGGTACATTTTATTTTGTTTTTGTGGTTTCGTTTTATATGTCGTTTTGATATGATTTCAACATACCATAGTGTTCGTTTGATGCTCGCACAGAGATCTTCACGACGTTAGTTTCTGATTATGATCTGTCGGTGGTCATAGAAAGATAGGTCCACACTCAATTGATGGTTGTTTGCTGATGTAATCAGTCCTTGGTAGCAGAGCAATCTGCATAATAGTTTGGCTTGCTCGCCACTCCTTTTTCATCTAGCAATGCGTCTCGTTTGGACATAGACAAGAAGATTCAGGAAGGCTTCTGGATTTTAACGGTATGCAAATCTCTATAGAAATATTTATTTTTCTTTGCACTTTTAAATTTTTGTATGAGATTTTGGTAGACTAGTCTTTATTATTCTTTCTTCGGATGCATTGCATTTGTAATATCTTTCATAAATTTTTTAATAAAATTCAGTTTTCATTGTAAAAAAAATTAACACTAATAACATTTAAAAAAAAACTAACACTAATAACATGTGTAATTCATAAAACTAAATATCAACTTTAGTTGTTATTAGTTTATATTTTCATTTTGATCGTTCAATGCACTCCAATACATTGACATGACATATTTTTTTAAAAACATAATTAATAAGACACGTTATTTAAAGGTACGATTGATATGACACGTTTTATAAAAGATATAATTGTCATAGTACACTTTTGTCCAATGCAATATAAATTAGTATTATTTTCATAAATAATCTGAGATGAATATCATTTTATCAAATAATTCAAAAAATTTATTTGAGTGAAAATGCTAAATTAACTGCTATTATTAGTTTAATATAAAATAAAGTAAAATAAAGAGTGCCATTATACTATAATAAATAAATATCTTTCAGTTTTATCCTTAAATTCAATATCAATAGAAGGTGTAAAATATAAACGAAATGGTTTTATTATGGATCAAAGCCCACTTTCAGATCCAGTATCTAGCCCTGCTCTGCTCCGCGTCTCCCGTTTTACATTTATAAATTCGGAAAATTTATTAAATGAGTATATCTCAACGTTATTTATAATTTTATCTAATAATAAATTTTTATTTTATTTTTTTAATATGATTTTTTATCTCTTTTATACATATTATTAAATAAATAAATTTTATTAGATGGGACTTTTCACGTTCAATTATCAATTATCAGTTCCCCGCCCCCGACCCATCAAATTTTGCACTTTTTTGAAAATTGCAGGAAACCAAATCCCTATTATTCAAGAATCCAAAACCCTAATTCTCTACACTTTTAATTCCACTATCTTTCCCGGTTCAGTTGAAAATCCCCTAGGAATCCTAGATTCCATGGCGTCGAGGAAGAAAAAACCCGAAGGAATTGCCTTGCTGTCCATGTACAACGACGTGGACGACGAAGATATGGAAGACATCGAAGAACATGATCAACCGCCTCTAGAAGAGAATGACCACGGAGAATCAAACAACATGGAAGAAGATTCAAGAACTGACGATAATAATCCGCCTTTTCCTCACCAAACCTCCACTTCTTCTCAACATCAGCGACTAGTTTCTTGAAGAGCAGTGGCAGAGGAAAGCTGAACATGGTTGATTACGGTCACGATGAAGCTGCTGTCTCGCCGGAACACGAGGTAACCCCTCTACGCTGATCCCTAAAGGCATGGCCTTTTTTGAAGGAAAAAAAATCCTTGATTTTTAATGATTCATGGCTTTGTTTTTTTTATGTTTAAGTGCAGCAAGTGGAATTGGGAAGTAATGACGACCTTATGTTTGGTTTAGAGCATCAAATCGCTTTTGGTACTTATTTGATTTTTTTTTTGAAAAATATAACTTCAAATGTTATTCTTGAAAGCTTTATCTTTCTAATTTACTATGTCTTCGGTTGATTGTCAAGGAAAAACATCTCCAGGAGCTGTTCAGGGAACACCGGAATCTTCCGATGTAGAACCATTACAACCTGAGGCAAACAATGCTGTTAGTGAGTCATCTGGAGACAAAGTTGATCCCTTGGATAAGTTTCTTCCACCGCCATCAAAAGACAAGTGTTCAGAGGAGTTACAAGTAAGTATCTTTTTATATGCTAGCAGTCGTTAATTATATTCCTTTGGGCGTAATGTGAATAACCTGATGTTAACCTTATGGTGCCCTTGTAAACCACCTGCATGTTGTACTGTTGAGGTAGATGAATATATTGTGTTACAACTAATATGTTATTTATACATAAAGTAGGGTAGATGTGGTATTGTAGACTTGTAGTTTAAGTTTTTTAGTTTGCTATCTCAAGATCTGCTGATCCTTGGCACCCTTTAAGTTGCCGAGGAAACTAAGCATTATGCTGTTTCTCACGGGGCACAGTTATATATTTGTGTAACATCTAGCCTAGCTGGTTTGAAGTATGATCATTTGGTATTTGATTATTCAATGTCAGATATTATCCCCTTTCTTTTTTTCCGACTGAAAGATGGGCAGCTCATGATAGTGAATTTTTTGCATGTTGTGGTTGCATTTCTTTTGCACCTCTAGCTCAATGAGCATATTTCCATGACCTTCAATCTTTCTGTAATGTTATTGCAGAGGAGAATAGACAAATTTCTCTACTTGAAGCGAGCTGGAAAAAGCTACAATGCAGAAGTTCGTAATAAGAAGGATTATAGGAACCCTGACTTTTTGCTGCATGCTGTGCAGTATCAAAATATTGATCAGATAGGGTCTTGCTTCAGCAAAGATGTATTTGATCCTCATGGATATGACAAAACTGACTACTACGATGAAATAGGTTATTACATTTACTTATGTAATTCTTCCTGGTCTATTGAAAAAGCTTAGCATGTTATAATGACATTGGACACATTCAAAGTATTACTTGTTGAGTTTTGTATTCTTTTATTTGTTCTACCAAAGCTTATGCTGTTTACCTGTAGGCTTTCTCATTCATTTTTAAATCGTCTATACACTTCTTTGTTTAATCCAGAAGCTGATATGAAACGTGAAAGGGAGAGGAAGGAACAAGAAAGCAATCTAAAGGTTGAATTTTTGTCTGATGGAAGTCAACCTGGAGCTGTTCCTACTGCCCCAAAGCATGCCTATTGCAGGTGATTTTTTAAGAAATATTGTTTTATTGCTAAATGTATCACGAGATCTTATACTGGTGTTCTTATATTGAGTGATATTGAGGTTTTTCAGCAGCGACTCCTTCTGGCTTGCCTTCTGCTCCAGCTGCAGTTGATAACATTATGCGGGATGGTAGACAGAACAAGAAATCAAAATGGGACAAGGTTCTAATCTGAATATGCTGCTCTGCCACAAGTAAGATATCAAATAAATCAATTGACTCACTCTCTTTTTATTTCATCTGACTTCCAGGTGGATAGTGATGGAAGGAATCCTCGTTCTGCTGGTAGGCAGGAGTCTGTATCTACTGCTGGGGCACATACAGTACCAAACATACGAATTTGTCTCACATCTTCGTTAGTTTTCACCTTAAACTGGAAAAAAAAAAAAAAGCAACAGAAGTGCTCATCTGTCAAGTGAAAAATTACATGCACTTTGGCAGATTGAAAAGTACAAAATGCTGAGGAGTTAGCTACGTACAGACGTTTCAGGCCAATAAAAGTATTGATTATGTTAATAGCGGGATTTGAACCCACGCCGTTTCGGACCAGAACCTTAACTTGGCGCCTTAGACCAACTCGGCCATCCAAACAGGTGTGAGAATGCGGAGCAGTAAAAATATATATCCTATTCTGCTTTCATCTGATTGCTAAGGTTGAAGCAATGTGATTTGATATCACTGACTTGCTGTACATATTATTATTACAAAAAGCCTGTTGTGCTGTGCTGTCCTGTCCTGTCCTGTCTGTCCAGAGACTGACGACTCACATGAAATTTGCAAAATGTAAATATAAACAAATAAATAATGGGAGATTGCAGAGTCGTGTCTGTATTTGAATTACTGCTGCCGGCATTATTATATAAAAACCTTTTTAAATAATTGTTTACGAAAATAACCCTGGATAATATTATTTAGAAAAGTGATCTCAAATAGTTTACGTAATAAAGAAAGCGAGTTTCGAATTCGTGTTTTACAAAAAACGAATTTCATGTTAAAAAGGCGGGGAATTAATTTTTTTTCTTTTTTACCAACTTACTCAACACGAAATTTGTGTTTTGTAGAAAGCGATATTCGAACTCGTTTTTTATCTAAAGCGAATTTGATTTATGTTGATGATTTAGGGTATTTTTTAAATAACATTTGTTGGGGGTCATTTTCATAAATAATTATTAAGAAAAAAGAGTTTTTCATATAATAATGCCGACTGCTGCATCTTTATTTGATAGTAGTATTATTTTGTTTTCTTTCCTTCAGCTCATAATTTCAACCTGCAAAATAAATAAAAACATATATGCAATAATATTAATTCATAAAAAGGGTACGTTTTCTTTTCATCAAAGAGGACAGTTGTTGAATGTTGGCATTTGTATCAATCAGAAAAAAAGGCAATGAAATTGATGTTTATATATGGGGATGGGAGATCTAAGGTGGCTTTGCATTGTCTTGGGCAATGGCAATGGCATCAGATATTAGAGACGTTGGGGAATCCTACGCTTTCTTCTCTCCTGCTGCACACGTTGGGGCCTACTCAATCACACTTCTTTCCTCTAATCCAAATATACTTCTTTTAAAAATTAATTTCCAAACTGACATTTGTTTTTTTTAAGTAAAAGGGTCACATTAATTTTTTTTTCGAATCCAATGACAGGACGAAATCTACAATCAGACACCGAGAGAAGAAAAATAGTACCCGACATATCTTATTCGTATAAAACTTATACATCTTACAACAAAGGTTCATAATCTGATACTTATTTTTAAGGTTTAAAGACAAAACTAAGATTATTAAGTCCTATTTTTATTAAATTATAACCCAAAATTCTATATTTCTTAGACTAGCAATATTATAGTGAACTCGGGACAGAAGCGCGGCGAGTTTGAATAAAAATTATTTTTAATTTTTTTTAAAACTAGCCGTAGAACCACAGTAAGTTCTAAAAATTTTCAATTTTTTCGTATTTTAATTTAATTAATCGTATTAACAGATAATTAGCAAATCATAATTGAAATTTGCCGTGTATGCTATGCGAGTTTATTTTTTTCATTTTCGTCCTTTAGTAAAAAAGGTTAATTTTAAAAAATTTAATTGAAACTCGCCCTGCATACACGACGAGTTCTAATTAGAATTTACTAACCATCCGTTAATGTGATTAATTAAGTTAAAACACACACAAAATTGAAACTTTTTTGGAACTTGCCGTGATTTTACGGTGAGTTTCAAAAAACATAAAAAATAATATTTTATTCAAACTCGTCCTATTTTTACGACGAATTCACTGTAACGGTGCTAGCTCAAAAAATATAGAATTTTGGGTGAATCGGGTCAAACAACAATGCACATGTGTTTTTTTTTTTAACAAAGCGTATGTGTGTGAGTTTTTCTTCAATCATTTAATGAATATTTTTGAAATGGTTATGTTTAACACTTTAAATAAGGGTTTAAAATTAATACACTGTGTAGGCTTGCTTATTTATACTATAAATTAAAATTAAACATAAACCTTAGAAAACTAAACCCCAAACCTTAAACCCTAAATTCTAAACATAAACCTTAAATTCTAAACCCTACAACCCAAACCCTTAAACTCTAAACTTTAAACTAAACCCCTAACCACTAAAATTAAAAAGTATGTGTAAACTAAAGTTAAACAGACTGTGTATTGAAGTTTTTCTCTTTAAATAATTAATATATATTCAATGTGAGATTTAATAAATACTTCTCTATTTTTCTCTTCACACAATAGTTTAAGCATAGTTGGGATTTTGGTATGCACTTTCAACAACAACAAAAAAGTCTTAAGACAATTGCATGTATATATATACAATTACGAAAACATGTACTTTTCTAATTTTCTTTTCACACAATAACTTAGTTTAGAGTCTCTCCTCTACTCTAGTATGCTTTTGTGATGCATTGTGAAAATAAATAAATTTTAGTCATCCGACGGCCGTACTGAAGGATTAAAAAACAAATTAGTTAAAGTCATTATATTAATAGTTTTTTTATAGAATGTTTAAGTAAAGGTTAATAAGTATTTAAATTCATTTCTTTTGAATGTTACGATAATACCAAAAAAAATCAATATAAATTGATATATTAACTATAAACTTAGTTAAGAGAATGAAAAAAAGGGTGGAGTAGAAGGATAAAGAGAGTAAAAAAGTAGATAAAGGCACACTAAGCTTGTCTTTTAAGATCATAGCAATTTGATAGGGTTAAGAATTAAGATGGATATTCAAAGCAAAAGGTCTCCACTACTTTTTAATTTTCATTCTATGGAAGTCCATGTATAACATTATCATCCACTAATCTTTTTTTTTTTTTTACGGAAAAAGTCCCTACTTTTCTCTGCTTTCAAGGAAAAAGATTATAAGTAATACATATATTATAGGTAAATTATTCAGGTTTAAATTTGATACACAGACTGTGTAAAATAAATTTTACATAAACTTGCTTATTTCTACTATAAATCAAAATTAAACTTAAACCCTAAAAAACTAAACCCCAAACCCTAAATTCTAAACACTAACCTTAAATTCTAAACCCTATAACCCAAACCCATAAACTCTAAACCTTAACTAAACCCCTAACCCCTAAAACTAAAAGGTTTGTGTAAATTTTAATTTACACAAACTATGTATTGAAGTTTTTCTCAAATTATACAAGTCCGATTAATGGCTGCTTAAAATGCATTTTCCTTTATTATAAATATTACTCTCTCTGTTCCACTAAAATTGTTATTTTTATATTTTAATTTGTTGGATAAATTGTTTGTATTATATCCAAAGAAACAAAAAATATGCTACAAAGTACATCAAATCACCTATACAATAAAAGCAAAAAACCCCGGTATAGAATACCATATACATCTATACTCCAATTACCACAAAGCTGTAAATTGACAGGATCATTGACAAAAATCCTGCCAACGATCTTAATAGTCACTATATCTTTAAGTGTGCGTAACAATTCATCATCTATTCTATGTTGTCTACGAAAAATTCTATGATTTCTTTTTTTTCTTCATATAAGATATATACAAGCATCCCAAACAAGCTTAAGTATGTAAACAAGAATAAACTTCCCTTTAAACTTTGCACACACCCAACTCGACTCATACTCCCAGTACCAATAGATTTGTGCAAATTACACAGCCTCAAAATAGCTCGTGACAGCCTCCTGGAAAATGAACACTCAAAAAATAAATGTGGATGGGACTCAGCGCTAGCACCACACAAAACACGTGCAATCAACAGCAATATGCATCTGCACTAATCTATCCTTAGTTGGTAATTTACCAAGGATAGTCATCCATGAAATTATAGCATGTTTAGGACCATGCAAAGGAACCAAACTTTTGTTTTAAATTGTCTCCTTCACATTGTCATTTTAAAAAATTTAGCAATTTTTTATAAAATAAATTAACTTTTCTTTCTTTTTTAGTTTTACAACAAAAAATAAAAGTTAACTTTTTTTAAGGTTAAACTTATCATTTAAATTGATTTACACTATACAAATATATATTTTTAAAATTTTGTAAAAAGTTAACTTATGACAAAATAAGTAGGACGGACGGAGTAGTTTTTAATTAACGCCCAATAGTACTAATTAATATTTCTTTAAATATTTTGCTAATAAACACTCTTGAAATACTTTTTTTAACATAACTCTTGAAATATTCTAAATTATAATATTTGGTTTCTGTTGATTTAAAATTATACTTTTAATAGAAAAATCGAAACTGTTTATTTATTTATGTTTATGACAAAACACAACAAATGCCAATAACAAAACTAAAGAAGGGAAAGCATTAATTTAAGAGGTTGAGTTGTAAATATAAATTCATAATCTATTAATGAGACCAACGGTAATATTAAGTTTGGCAGGTTGCTTAAGGGGTAATTTCGGAATAAAAGGAAAAGTTAACGTCACCTTTCGGCCTTTCCTTTCTCCTATATATAAAATAAAAAAGAAAGCCATCCCCGTATCTGCGTTAAGTAAACTAAAGAGAGTGAAGAAGACTGAGAGAATAGGAAAATAAACCCTTCTAAGTGGGCGGCAAAGTGCCTCATTTCTCGTTGCTTTCTCACTTCATTACTAATCTCTCTATAGTATACACTACTTTTATTTTGCCTCTCTCTTCTTCTCTTTGAGGCAAAACGGTTGGTTTAAGCTATGGCAGCTCCAAAACCTGAAGAAATAAGCCACCCACCAATGGACCAACTTCAAGGCTTAGAGTACTGCATTGACTCAAATCCTTCTTGGGGTGTGTATCCTTTAAAAAAATAACATCTTTTTTAGCTGCATTTTCCGGGTTGTTTTGCGTTTGTAAAGCTCACTTTTGCTTGTGAAAGCAGGGGAGGCTATAGCTTTGGGGTTTCAACATTACATTTTGGCCTTAGGAACTGCCGTGATGATCCCTTCTTTTCTTGTTCCCTTGATGGGTGGAACTGATGTATGTCACTTCCAATTCTTCTGAATAATAATATTTTCCACTGATTCTCTTCTTTTCTTCCCTTCGAATGTTCTTCAGATTTTCGCAAAATATGTATGTTTAACATGAATTTTTAATGTTTGCTACTGTTTTTAACATGACCCCCTTTTTGGTGGTTTAGGATGATAAAGTAAGAGTGGTGCAGACACTACTATTTGTTGAAGGGATTAATACACTTCTGCAAACGCTGTTTGGGACTCGGTTGCCTACCGTGATTGGAGGGTCTTATGCCTTCATGGTTCCCATTATATCAATAATTCACGATTCTTCCTTGATGAGTATCGAGGACAATCACGTGGTTAGTACACTTTTCAATCTGCTACTTTGCAACTGTTGCATTTTTTATTCATTAACTTCAATCTACTTGTGCAAAAGGAGAATCGTCAAGGACCCAAGGTCAATATTTGTGTGACTGTGACCCACTTAGTGTTGATTTTGTAACGCTTGTAAGTTGTATGCACCCAAGTCTTCAAATGAGTCACGTCAGTGAACTGTCATCCAGTTTTTGCTCACATTGTTTGTCTGCATTGACTATTGATGACCCTAATAAGTACAAGAAATTATATTCAAGTTGCAGCGGTGCTCTCTATCTCTTTTGTGTCCTAAACAAAATTTTGGTTCGAACACGAGGCGTATTTTGTTACTAGGTCTCTTATTACTCAAACATCAGGGTACTTCATTAGTTAGGCTAAACTGCCACCTATTAGGATTTCAGATTAAAGAATGTGAGCTGTTGGTTCATTAGGTCTTTTATGTGTATGCATTATGCAGAGATTTGTAGACACTATGAGAGCTGTCCAAGGTGCATTAATAATAGCATCAAGCATACAGATTATCCTGGGATACAGTCAGATGTGGGCCATTTGCTCCAGGTGCATTTTTAATCTTGAATGAAGATTTTGTGTCCAAATTCAGGAAAAACAATTTGAGGAACTATTGACATAATTTACTTTTTTGCTTTTCAGGTTCTTCAGCCCCCTTGGAATGGTCCCAGTCATTGCACTAGTGGGCTTTGGCTTGTTTGATAGAGGCTTCCCTGTGGTATAACATAGAAACTATGATGCTATTTTGAATTCTTGAATGAAAATTTCCTCGTCTTATCACTCATGTAGTTCTAACTTGTTATTATCTCTCTATCAGGTTGGTCGCTGTGTGGAAATCGGCATACCAATGCTTATTCTATTTATAGCCTTCTCCCAGGTATAGATTGATACTAACTTGTTTACCAATCTGAGGCCAATCATCTTTAAAATATTCTTAATCTGTTTCAAAATGCGCTTGGTTTTCATGGTCGGTGCTACAGGACAAGCATGTACAATATATCTAATAATGTTTTGTGTCAAAAACAGTACTTGAAGAATTTTCAGCTAAAACAACTTCCAATACTGGAGCGGTTTGCTCTTCTTATATCGATCACAGTAATATGGGCATATGCTCATCTCTTGACAGCAAGTGGTGCATACAAACATCGTCCAGAGTTAACCCAATTAAATTGCAGAACCGACAAGGCCAACCTCATTTATTCTGCTCCATGGTTGGTACTAAAGCTGTTCCCCATTTGTTGAATACTTTTATGCATACTGAGAGGACATAAAACAATTAAAATTAAGAACGGAGCAGACTTAATTGTGTTATCTTTTCTGACTGGAATTTATTCAATCAGGATAAAGATACCTTATCCTCTTCAATGGGGTGCTCCTACTTTTGATGTTGGACATGCTTTTGGAATGATGGCTGCTGTTTTAGTCTCATTGATTGAGGTATTGCTCATCAGAACTAGAAAATAAATTGAATGCACTGCTATTTAGTTAATCTGAGCCAAATAATGTTTGTGTTGGCAGTCAACCGGAGCTTACAAGGCCGCTTCACGTCTAGCCAGTGCCACACCACCTCCACCTCATGTTCTTAGTCGTGGTATTGGCTGGCAAGGCATCGGGATCCTTTTGAATGGATTGTTTGGAACACTGACTGGTTCAACAGTCTCTGCGTAAGTAATGTTGCTTTCTGTCTCTGAAAATTATCTTATGCTACTATACTAATTCCATGAGAAACAACAGAGAAAATGTGGGGCTCCTTGGAAGCACTCGCGTTGGAAGCCGGAGGGTCATTCAAATCTCAGCTGGATTTATGATATTTTTCTCCATATTAGGTAAGATATGAGAATTTACTTAAAACATACTCTGGAGTTTGGAATCTGTCATAGGTTCTTCTTTTGACTTCTTTAACATCTGCAGGAAAATTTGGAGCTTTGTTTGCATCAATACCTTTTACCATATTTGCTGCTGTGTATTGTGTTTTGTTTGGTCTTGTTGGTGAGTAACACAATCACGTTCTTTCTTGTATAACAAATATACCTTTTTGTAGTACCATTACTTAGTGTTGCTTTATTTCTAACTACGGCTTCGGGTGCTTTCAGCTTCCGTGGGGCTGTCGTTCTTGCAATTTACGAACATGAACTCCATGAGGAATCTCTTTATCGTGGGAGTTGCTCTGTTCTTAGGTTTATCTGTTCCTGAGTATTTCAGAGAATACACTGCCAAGGCTCTTCATGGTCCAGCTCATACCAGGGCTAGCTGGGTGAGTTAAAATGATGTCCACGTGTTCCTTGGCCATATTCAATGATTTTCTTAACAATAACATTGACATGTTTTTCTTTTCCATGCAGTTCAATGATTTCCTTAACACCATATTCTTTTCATCGCCAACCGTAGCGTTAATTGTTGCTGTATTCCTAGACAACACACTTGACTACAAAGACAGTTCCAGAGATAGAGGAATGCCGTGGTGGGTTAAATTCCGGACATTCAAAGGAGATAGCCGGAATGAAGAGTTTTACACACTCCCCTTTAACCTCAACCGTTTCTTCCAACCGTCATAAACTATCATCATCGAAGTGCTGCAAGGAAAAACATCCATTCCAGAAAGACGATATGTGATGATGTTGATGATCACAGCCCGAAGAATGAAGTGGAGTTTCATATGTTTGTTCATTGCTGAGAGACTTCAGCTGCATCTCTCTCCCGTGAACTGTTATATATTTTACTTGGGTTATTCAGGTTTAATCCAATTTGTTTGTCCTTCGTGCTTTCGTAAGAATTGGTTGTTTTAACTTCGTAAGAATGTTTTGGGTGAATGTAAGAAAGCAAGCAAGCTTTGAACAGTGTTTGCAAAAGTGTCTCTGCGAGAGACTTCAAAAAATGGCAATATCTAATCAACCAGAATTCTTCTCTAGCAAGGCATTTTTTTATTAGCAATGAGAATTAGGATGAATAAAAATTATTGAATATTAACACTTTGAATCAAATGAATGAAGAAATCTTGATCATAAAGAAAAAAGAAACTAAATGACGCCAATAACATACCGTTCCAGGCCCTTTGTTTTCATATTTCCAGATAATCCTCTAAAGTAAAGAGTGATGTTACTGAGATCTGCACATGCATTCTGAGCACCTTGGCTGTCGATAAATACTTCGACCGGAACCTCTCACCCGCACTCTTTGTCCTTCCTCGATCATCTTTCTTACTCTATCTTCAAAAGTATTCCATCCTATGGTTCTATTTTCTGCCAAAATTGCTGCTAGCCTCTTCTTATTAGGCCTCAAGGTTGGAGCATGCCCATCACCGTAGTAAGTTCGGAATCCGGATACTAGAGATGATAGTTGGCTTCCAGAGTCTGTCATGGCAAAGACATCTGAAGTTGCACAAGCTATGAAGTCTACCGCTGCCAGCTATATATCCAAGGCAAAATTTTATTGCACCCATGTTATCGAATAGGAAGTTAAAAATAGTAGTACTCTAAAGGAAATTTTGTCTTGAAAATACCTGAGAAGAGAAGTTTCTGAAGGGAGCAAGCTCACTAGGTGAGAGCAGTGTTTCCTTGGTGACCAGATTGGGGTACAAACTGGTAAAGGGGTGCATCCTGGAATTTCCCCCATATATATGAGACCCTGCAAGATAAATATAAGATTCAAGCTTGAAACCAAGAGCAGCAAGCACAAGTGCTGCTTCTTCTGGCGTCAATGGACATCTCCCCAACTTCCTCAATTCCACTTGAGAAACAGGCCTACAAGCATCAATGGTAGAAAGAACATATCAAGTCAAACATGTGCATGAAGACAACATCAAGTAAAACCACAACGGCAGAAGACAGATAGAGGGCTAGGGGTATTACTTCGAGTTCCTCAAGCGTTCAATGAGCAGTGGAAAATGGACCTCTCTGTAGGCTTGAAGTTCTTTTTTCTCATTTTGCCCCCCACCGAAATCACATAGGGAGTATGCAACCATATCCTCTTCGAATCTCAAGTGTAAGGCAAGATATCTGGATGGGCCTCTAGCAACATTATGCTGTTTGGAGGAGATTCCAGGTGAGTAATCTCCTAGCAGCTGTTTATCCAACTGACGCGGTGCAGCATAGTGTTTCCTGATCCTTTTGACCAATAGTGAACCAACTTCTTGGATTTTTGGCACAAATTTTAATGCATGGAAGTTACATTTACACCTCAATCTCTGCAATGGAGCAAAGCACGTCACGTTACGATTAACTAGTGTTGCCTACTCAGAAATTTCAGTTCTTTTGCATGATTATCCTTCCTGCAATAGTTAAACGTTCAAAGGGATGTCCCGGACCTGTAGGTGAGGAGGCAATGGGTCAAAACCAAGTCGATTGCCAAAACCAAGGAAATGAACCACTCTATTCTCCAGAAGAAGGGGAAGTACACTGCTTAAATAAGCAACCGGCTTTGTTTCCTTTACAATATCCGCATCAGTAATCTGTTTTGAGCTCAACCAAAATAAGAAAATGGTTGTTTTGGATTTTCCAGAGAAATGAAGACCAGCTTTTAATTCAATGTATAGGAACATAGAAGACAACATACTAGACTACCGTTGGCTTCAATATCTAAGGACTTCAAATGAGGAGGTAGTTCCTTTACGATATCTATGTCGTCCTTCAAGATGTGCATAAAATAGTCTTCTTGGTAGATGTCTCCAAACTGGCTGGTTTTCCATCGAAAAATCACTCATTACCGCATGTGAAATTTAAGGCAAGAACAAAATGTGACGACAAGAGTTGGCAAGATAAGTTTTACTGTATGAAACATGGTTTCAGACCTAGGATCCTTCCATACATTGCTGTAAAGAAATTTAGGAAGAACCAGAGTTGCGTTGAGTAAAGATGCCACGGCTACTGCATTGCAAATCTGCAGAGTACAACAATTGGTGTTGTAAATTGTAATGCAAGTAAAAAGCAACAAGAAAGCCATTGGCAATTTCCTAGGGATTTTCGCATCACTGAAATCAAACTTTGAACTTCCCTAATGAACAATGAAAAGAAGACCAAAATGCAAAATGAAACTTACAGCTACTCTTTGTTGATTCAGGCCACCATTTGCACTGACCATTATATAGCCATTGCTATTTGCAGGCTTCCCTGTATCAAAAGCAAAAGGACTAATTATTATTCAGTTTCACATTGTTGGCCAAAGATTATAAACTGCCATTATCTGTTACCAAACACTAGATATCTTTGCTATATGTTGGAAAAGTTCAAAGCAAGGTATTATTTACCTGGGCTAGTTGGGTATGTTTTATCTGCACAAGGTTTCCATTTGGATGCTTGATGGTACGGCTCCTCCCAAAAATTCACACTGTCTTGCTTAAACACCTTCTGGATTCAAAGAAAAGTTTCAAATTTCAGGGAAAATTTAACTCATATTAAGTTCTTTAAGGTGATATAAAAGATTTAATGTGGTTAATATACAAGTTGAGAATCATACTTCTGTGAGAGCACTGGAAGCTAAATTGAGAAGCCTGCCGTACATCTGAACCGTCGGTCTTTCTTCACGAGTATAAGCAACACTATCCTCCTTAGCATAAATGTAGGGAAGTGCATACGAAGTAATTGGTGTCAATACAACATTCATTGCATAAATTTGAAACAATGATGAATGGACAATGTGAAAGCAGTTTAGCCTATGTTACCAGAAGGAAATGAGAAGAACTCAAGGGAAATTGTAAACAATAATCATACCGAGCGGCCATTGGAGGTTCTTGAAGTTGAACTGCCTTGAAGGTTTATTGAAGTAAAAAGTGACACCATCAGAGAATCAAGCAAGAAGAGGAAAGCCATGAAAGACAACATAAAAGTCATCAACAATAACATAAAAGCAATCAGCTTCACATTCCGTCGAAACCATGTATGCTTCTTCCCAACATAAACACCCTTGCAAGGATTCAACTTCCCGTAATCGTCTTTCAAACCATGAAGCAGAACTGCTTTGGAATCACAATAGTTTTCTCCCCCTAATATTCTCCTGCCAATAGAAGGATCAGTAGTGGCCCCAAAAGAATCTAAGCTAATACTTCTAATATGATAATCTTTGGTCCTGAAAACCGAGCTAGTATTCTGCGAGATGGGGCGTGCACATCTCGGTGATCCTTGCTTTCCCATCGTGTAAAGTTGAATGCAACTCTCTCTGTAGATGGAGCTTTGTGTCTTGTTTTGACATGAATAAGAAAAACAAAAAACCTGGAACTCCTTGTTGGAAAATACCTGCCACTTTTACTATTTTTTATTCCAGTCATTTTCTTACAAGGACCCGTCAACAAATGTGAGTTGAATTGATTAAGTTTCAGGTGTTGGTAAAAGAAGAAAAAGGGTGTGTAGTGGATAAAATAAGAACGTCAAGGAAGATGGAAGAATTCAAAGAAACGCTAAGAAGTTGGCGATAGCGAGTTTTAAACATAAAAGGAGTAAAACGCAAGGCAGATTGGTTGGCAAAACTCAAACTCCACCTGCACTTTTGAACAGTTAACCTAGTAATGCAAGTATCATATCTGTAACAGCTCCTTCCCACCCAACATAAAACATGTATTCAACGTGGCTATATTTAATTTACCAGATACCAATATCAAATCTTGAGCAAAAATTGTTCCTATCCTAGAGAAAAAGGAAATAAACAATGCAAAGTACTACTTACATTGTCACGATTTGGCTCGATCATTCGTCCCATGCGTATTCAGGATATAATTTAGGATTGTTCTATAATATTTGTATATCTATAAAAGTTTTATCATCTTCAAATGCATCTACAAACACAGAAAGGCGCGCTCTATAAAATGAATATCGAAATCGAGTCAATTAGTTAATGATTTAACTTATAGTTTCTAAAGTGTCATCAACCGGGGTTAAAAGATGGCAAAAGGAAAGATTTGGGAATTGGGAGAGATTGTTTGGAATAGAAATCCCCTGCCCCTGGATTGTGCCCAGCCTCTATGTCCCTTTCTAAAATTTTGGCACCTTATTTTTTTTAAACGCACTTTAGTCTCTTAATGAATTATTTTATTTATTAATTAAAAAACTCAATTTTTAGTTAGATAAAGAATTAAAAATGGAATACTTTGAAGAAAAACCCATTGTGAAAGAAAGACCATTCATCTATTATTAATAGGAATAAACTTTGATACACAGGCTGTGTAAACTTTAGTCTACACATGCCTTTTAATTTTAAGGGTTAAAGTTTTAGTTTAAGGGTTTAGGTTGTATGTCTTATAATTTAATGTTAGTGTTTATAAAGTAGGGTATATGGTTTAAGGTTTAAGTTTAGTTTTTTAGGGCTAGAGTTAGAAATTTAGAATTTGGGCTTTATAGTATAAATATGCGGGCTTGTGTAAAATTAATTTTACATGGCATGTGTGTCAAAAATTTACTCTTATTATTATTTAAAAACATTTATAATTTTTATAAGGACAAACTACATAAATGGTCACTAAACTTTTAAATAATTTTCATTTTAATCACTAAACTTTTAAAATTTGCAATATAATCATTAAATTTTTATTTTATTTTTAACAGTATCTCATCGATTCTTTACCTGTTTATAAATCGGACCCAAAGGGCAAATTAGTAAATTAAAGCATAGAAAAAACCCTAGCCCTAAACTCCTCCCTTTTAAAACTCCCCATATTTTCACGCAGCTGAACTTTTGTTACTCTGCCGCTGCCTTCAGCCTCGGTCGCTTCGCCATGGTACATCTCCCTCTTTTCCGCACCTTTCATCTTTACATGAATATGTGTCTCAATAACTTTTGGGCTTAAAAATTTTCTTTTTTGGAACAATGAAGGACATCAGAGAAGAAGCTGTCGAACCCAATGAGGGAGATTAAAGTTCAAAAGCTTGTCCTAAATATATCAGTCGGTGAAAGCGGTGATCGTCTCACCCGTGCCTCCAAGGTAAGTAACGGAAAACCCAAAAAGAAAAACTATTCATCCCCCCAATATTTTACCTTTTGTTTTTTCTCTCTTTATTTTTGTTCCTTTTTTAGGTCTTAGAACAACTCAGTGGTCAAACCCCTGTCTTCTCCAAGGGTAAAATTTCTGGAAAACAAATCCTGGTTTTGAGTTCTCTTTAGTTGGTCTTCGTAGTGTATGAAAACTGAAAATGTGGGTTTTGATGTGAGCTGCTAAGTACACTGTGAGGTCTTTCGGAATCAGGCGTAATGAGAAGATTGCTTGCTACGTGACGGTGAGGGGAGAGAAGGCTATGCAGCTTCTCGAGAGTGGCTTGAAGGTTAAGGAATATGAGCTTTTGAGGAGGAACTTCAGTGATACTGGCTGCTTTGGATTCGGCATCCAGGAGCACATTGATCTCGGCATCAAGTAAGTTTTATTTTTCTTACATATCTCTATTAGTTTGTGATGTATTGTAATTGAGGTTTCTTATGCTGGTACTACATTATGGATGCTCGATTTCTGTTGCAGTTGACACGAACGAATAGTAGAACTAAATTTGGATTCTTTAATAGGTATAATTAGTTTTTTTTATCAAAACTAAAGTTTTTCTACTACTTGAATTGGAACACATGTTTGATTTGATTTCGGGGTTGAAACTGGTTTAGGATTTAAGAATGCAGTTGCTTTTCCAATTAGTCTTCCTTTGAGACAGTTACCAGACTAAGGTGTGTATTCCTTTGGTTTTATTGTTAAAGTTGGTGTGTGGCTTGAATTGAAAACTGTCTAATCCTACTCGAAGTCAAGGTTACTTTATTCAATCAGCTAGTGGTTAACCCTGGTTTGAAACCATTAAGCATGAGAGGGGTCTTGTGGTTATCTCTTCTTTTATGCTTGTAACGAAGTTAATATACGAAGCATGTATTGGCACGGCTTCATTCTGCTAGCAGTTAATTTATGAAGCCTATTAAGGCATAAATTACAACTCTTGTGCTTTTTCTAGGTATGACCCTTAAACAGGTATCTATGGTATGGACTTCTATGTTGTTCTTGAACGAGCTGGGTACCGCGCTGGCCGTCGCCGTACGTGCAAGTCACGTGTTGGTATTCAGCACAGAGTTACTAAGGAGGATGCCATGAAGTGGTTCCAGGTCAAATATGAAGGTGTCATCCTTAACAAGTCCCAAAATATTTCAGCTTAGAAATAGAAGATACGATCTTGGTTTGAGTTTTGGGTGTCTGATTTTGGCTAGGTTATTTTTATCGGTTATTATTTTCCTCTTAACAGATTTACTTTTTTTATTTTGGGATCGTAAGTACCTTTTCTGTTGGTTTAGTTTCTTTATTGATATAATATACAATTGGAAAAACACTTTTTATTCAATTATTGTGTTTACTTCAATGTATAACATGGAACGGGCACAAAAAAATTGACCCGAGAGACCCAAATCCATTTAACGATTTCAAGGGTGGATATCATTCTTGCAGTGTGAAGTTGAAACTGTACCACAACTCGCAGTCGCCGCTCAAAACTGCCTACATTTAATAGGCGTTTCAATTTAAACCGAAAAACATTCTTGCCTAAGTGTTTGGAAAAAGACCGCAGGTGGAAGGGTGGCAGCAGAGTATCGTCCTCCAGGAAACCTTCATCTCATTACAATGGCAGCAAGGTATTATTCTGCTCGGTCACATCCAGGGTGGATGAATAAAAATAGATACTGAAAAATGGGAATGAAGACGACTTGGATCAGCCAATAGGAAAATGGAAGTTGGGCATAATTATTAGCATCACTTAGTTTGTCGGGCAACCTTTGTCATAATGATTGTGCATTGAAGACAGCTGCAGAATTCGATAATTAAGTCAGCAGTCGCAGAAAGACACGTGGTAGTCGTTACAGGATAAAGCTTACAGTTTAACGCTTGCCTTAACCTGCAATTGATTTCCATACTTGAAGACCTTTCACTCCATTGGGGCATTATCAGTTTCATTAAATTAAAAAGGGTAAACTATATTGGTAGTCACTGAACTTTTAGGGTACTTTCAATATGGTCACTAAACTTTTAAAATTTTCATTACAGTCACTTAACTTTTAATTCGCTTTTATTGCGGTCACTACCGTCAACTACAGTTAAAAAAGCTTACATGGCATGTTAAATTTAAGGGTTAACTACATTGGTAGTCACTAAACTTTTAGAGCACTTTCAATATGGTCACTGAACTTTAAAAACTTTTATTACAATCACTCAACTTTTAATTCGCTTTCATTACCGTTAAAAAAAGTTGATTTGGCGTGTTAAGTTTACAAATAAACGTTTTCCCACACTATTTCCTCCCCCTCTTATTTTTCTTCCATTTTCCTTTCATTCAAACATGTCTATCTTTTTTTTTCTCCTCTTCATCCTTCATTTCTCCTCTGTAATCTTATAGCCTGTGTGGGGTGAAATTGTCCTACTACCTGCTCCATTAAGAAATCTCTCAAGGCTATAGCTATCCTAAAGTTTTGAGGAAAATGATGCAAAAATAAAGATCATTTGTTATGCTACTATCATTGTGGTTAAGGTACTTAAAATTGGGGAATGAAATTAGATATGAGTATATATAATATTATCATGACACTTTTTTAATGCATTAGGAGGATCTTAGATGACCATATTTTCATGTCTTGTTAGAATATTTTTCGAACAAGTATGCTCTGAAAAAAAATAAAAAAAAATATGTGCAACTTGTATACTCTAAAGGCGGGATGGAACTTTTTTTGGTAACACTAAAACCAGGTTAAGTGATTGTTACAGTCCAAAAAAAACTCTAGAATAGCTATAGCCTTGAGAGATTTTTTAATGGTGCATGTAGTAGGACAATTTCACCCAACAGAAGCTATAAGATCACATAGGAGAAAGAAGGAAGAGGAGGATGAAAAAGAAAGATAAACATGTTTGGATGAAAGAAAAATGAAAAAAAAAATAAGAGAGGGAGAGAAAATAGTGTGGGAAAATATTTATTTTTAAACTTAATGCGTCACATTAGCTTTTTTTAATGGTAATGAAAGCGAATTAAAAGTTAAGTGACTGTAATGAAAGTTTTAAAAGTTCAGTGACCATATTGAAAGTACTCTAAAAGTTCAATGACTACCAGTGTAGTTAACCTTTAAATTTAACATGCCACGTCAGCTTTTTTAATGGTAGTTGACGGTAGTGACCGTAATGAAAGTGAATTAAAAGTTGAGTGACTATAATAAAAGTTTTAAAAGTTTGGTGACCATATTGAAAATACCCTAAAAATTCAGTGACTACCTGTGTAGTTTAACCAATAAAAAAATAAAAGAGAGAGAGACAATGAGCTGATCTACATAAAACACAATGAATGAACCAGTTGCTTTAAGATGAAGAATACATATAACTGAGGAAAAACATCAACCATTAATCATCAGTAGCTGATCCTAATCCACCTCAGATTGCCCACAAATCATATGACCAAAAGAGCAGCAAAAAATAACACACCAGTACAATGATTCATTTTTTCCCCTTCATAAATCAAGTGTAAATCAATATCAATAATGAGAATTCTAACCAATTTTCCCCTAATCTAGAGATCTAACTAAAAGACAAAACTTTTTTTCTTCAACGGCAGCATTTTGCGACTAGAATCAAGAAAACAATGAGGAAAACTATTGAAGAAATACCAATCGCAAAACCAAGAACAACCTTACTTGGCCCGTGATGGTTCTCCTTCTTGTTAGTTGTATCACCTTCATCCGCATCATTATAATCTGACGAATCACCCTCACTATCAGCAGAAGACTCCTTCGAAGGCGGCGGCGACAGCGGCAATCCATGCTTATCGCAACGAGCAACCCCAAGCTTCAGTTTCGATGACAAAACAGAATGATTGTAACACAAATTGCTATTCCCCCCGACCTTGAAAACAGCCAATCGCTTTATGAAACTAGCATTGAAAGGTAAAACCCCATGAAGCCCATTGTTCTCCAGATTCAACACTTTCAAACCTTTCAACTTTGACAAAAACTTCGGAACAGTTCCATTTAACTGGTTATTACTCAGATCGACATGAACCAAGCCCGGAATAGCTGACATGGAATCCGGGATTGACCCAGACAACGAATTGGAAGCCAAAGACAGATTCTTCAACGATATCAAGTCACCAAACTCAGTGGGAATCTCCCCATTCAGCGCATTCGAAGACAGATTCAAGAATTCGAGATCTTCAAGAAGTGTGAGGGAAGTTGTTATCTTTCCTTTGAGCTTGTTATCGGATAAATCAACATGGGTCAGATTCAGATGCAAGTGCCTCGGAAGAGAACCGGTAAGATTAGCATGAGAAATGGTGAGCGTCTTCAGCTTGTGCATGTTCCCGAGGATTACATAAACACCGCTGGCGCTGACCGGAGTGTAGGAAACTGTGAGATCAGTAAGGTTAACGAAGCGCGAGAGCCATACCCCAGAGAGACGCCGGAGAGATCGGATGCAGGAGAAGGAAGTGAGGGAAAGAGAGAGATCGGAAGGGAAACGGATAGGGGATACGTGGCAGTTAGTGAAAGAAAGAGAGCGGAGGGAAGAGAGGGACTTGAGAGCATTGAAGGAGAGGAAGAGGTCGGATGAACAGTTGGAGAGGTGGAGCGAAATGAGGTGGCGGACGGGCTTGGAGTTGTCGCAGATGGTGGCGTTGCGGGGGGAAGGTTGAACGCAAGGGTCTCTTGTGGTGGGGATGTTGAGGGATTGGAGTGCTTCTATTTGGTTAGGGTCTAGTGGGGAAGAAGATGGAGCTTTGGTGGTGGGTGAGGTTGGGGAGGAAGTAGGGGCAGTAGAAGGGGACGACGCGGTCGTTTTAGGGGTGGTTGGTTTAGTCGCATTTACAGTGGTGGCGGCGGAGGCGACGGTGGCGGATAGGAGGAGGAGGAGATAGAACAATGGTGGCGGATGTGGTTTCATGGTGGAGAGAGAGAGAGTAAGAGAACAGTGAGTGGTTAGAAGTGGAGTGAGATGTTGGATTTGGGTGGAGTTTGTCAGTTTGGTCTCAATCTGGAGAAATCTAAACACCGTGTATTGTGGTCCATCATTGTTGCCTTTGAGGACTTTTTAATACGAGTAGATATTTAATTTTTTTAAAAATAGACATTGTTTTCGCATTAATGATCGGTTGCTCTCTAATTATAAATGGGCTGTGTTTGATTAGCGTAAAACTAATTTCATAATTCATTTTTCATGTTTTACGATATTTGGTTCGCGTAAAAATTACCTGGTCAATACAATTTAGTTTACGGGTCAATATTTTCTCTTTACAATTTTTGTAGATAGTTTTATCGTCTCATTTTTAGTAAAACATATTATATTCTTCAACTTAAAACAACCTTTCTCTCTTATCGTTGGTATGTCTCTTTTGTTGGCACCGGTGTCAACATCTCTCATTCAACGGCGATGGCGACACGATGACGATAACTCAGATTCATCGTCTCTCTGTTTGTTGTTCTTTTCTTTTCGTTTATATTGTTTGTAATCTTTTAGAATCCTCAATTCCTTGCTCTAATTTGTCTTCTTCGTATCTTTTATAATTTTTTGCTTAGATCTTTAAATTTTTGTTGTAACTCTTATATTTCTTTTTTTCTTTCTCTATTTTATTTAAAATTGACCACACAAAGAAACCGAGAGCAATAGTGTCGTCTTTATATTTTAGTGGAGCCGTTTCGATCATATTGGAGATCCCTTGGGGTGTTGTTCTTGGTCTTATTTTCATTTTAGTTGGAGTACTGTTTTTTGAAGTATGTCTATGCTTGGTCTTGTGTGGCATCTTAGTAATGTATGTGAAAATGTGGAAGTTTAGTTGACGGTTCTCAGTTGTCTTGGTTTTTATTTGTAAGATGTGAGTTTAATACATCTCTCATTCCTCGGATTGTGCCTTTCATTTAGATGTTTGAAAATAGATGATGATCATAGTTCATTCACAGTATGGCATATCAATAGGGATAGATTCTTCAAATGATCTAATCTGGTACAAGAATGGTTGTTTTCATTGTAATTTAACTTATTTATTTTGTATCATAGTTGCTTTCAAATGTTGTCTGTACTTCACAAGTCAGATTAAACTTTTTATTGGATTATTGGAATATTAAAATCATTTTCTAGGTAATAAATTTTGTTGAAAAAAGGTTAATATATAGGCAAAGTCCAAATGACCCAATATTTTTAACCTTTTGAACTATTGGTCTAAATTAAGGAGACTAGTTTTGTAATTATAGCCTGTTGTCCAAGGCCATAATTGTCGACCCTAAGAATGGTTTATGGCTGGCTGACATTGAGAATATAGTTTTTCACAACTCTTCAGCTATATGTTTAGGTTATACTTTTTTAGTTCAAGCATGCAGGTGATTCTCGCGTATAAGTATTGGCTACCACACAAAGAAACTAGATAGGTATCGTTTTCATCTTATATATAAATATTTCTTCTACTATGTTCATTCTTAGGCACTTTTGAGTTTGCTGGTGAATGATTTTTTTTATTTTCATTCAATAGACAGAGAGATTCTTGTTGGGTATGAAAATATTTCTTATACTATGTCCTACCTAATGACCAGTTTGTTGGGTCCGGTAGTTGTCATCCTCGGACTGTATATTCTTCTTTGGGACAAGAACAAAGAGATACAGATTTGTGCATAAAAAATTGCTCTACAAGCCAAAGATATCAGGGAACAAGAGGCCCGGTTACATGAGGTAATATGATTTGATTTCCATTGAGGTCTGTTGAAAATATTTAGTTAAAATTATTGTTAGTACTAACTCAATCGTGTAATTTCTAACAATTCTTGTATAAAATTTGAGTTGGTCTTCATTTTTGAAGAACATTATAGCTTATAGCAATAAAATATCACATATATTTTCTTTTAAATTCTTTGTAGTTTCTTAGTATTCAATTACATTTTGTTGATCAAGACAAATTGATAATTGTGCTTGCATATCATGAAAAAGAACAAATTCATAGTTATCTTTATTAACTTGTTGAGTACTCTATTTTAATTTTGTTTAATTTTTTGATGTATTTATAAAAAAAAATTAAACATCATATTATATATTTAAAATTTGTAAAACATGGAAATTTATAATGTGAAAAAATCAATAAAATTTATAATATGAGTTTGTTTCACTTAAAACATATTTTAGAAACTAATTTCAGAAAAAATTACCAAACAATAAAAAATGAATTACATAGCATAATTCAAACACTAAAAAATACTTTCAAGAATATGTTTTTCAAAAAATATAATTTATTTTATAGAATTTATTTTTTGAAGTCTGTTTTACATGAATCAAACGGACCTTAATTATCAAATAAAGTATAGAGAAAAATCAATAATTTACGATAGAGTCAATCATACTTATGATCTGATGGTACAAGAGAGCATGAAGAGGGAACAGAGGGCCACAATTTGAATGGTGGAACATATTTAGTCACTGGACTGGACTGAATTCCCGGTTTCACATGAATGGAAGTCGTCTGTTCCGGGACTGTCTTTTTTTGTGCTCTCATTTAAAAAAAATGGGTTTACAGTTTAGAGTTTAAGATTTAAGATTAAAGTTTATAGTTAGTATATAGAGAATTGAGGGTAGAGTATATATTTCTAGGGTATAAAGTTTAGGTTTATGATACAAAATTTAAGGTTATGATTTAAAATTTAATTTTTTATTATTTTTAATGTGAAATATAAAAGAGGGCAGATTTTTTTTTTGTTAGTTTTACGTATAACTATATTTTAGTCAGAAAGAGGGGCCGAATCCAACAGGTGGCCAAACTCTCTTTTCAGATCAAATATTGTGAAAAGAGAGACGTGTTAGTTAACAGTCACATTCCAAGCCCCATGCGAACAATATAAAAATTGAATACTAAGGCATGAGATTGTGATAGTTCAACAAATGAAGGAGACCAACGTCTATGGCTTTACTTTGATATATCCTACTGTCTACTTTAGGCAATAGGCATCAGTAAAGTAGAGACATCTAATCCAGCAATCAATTGAAATGCAGTTCTGCGCTAAGGTTTTGCTGTCGGCGGTGATTCGGACCAGAGAAGACAGAGGCCAGCAACACTGAATTTTGAACTCTTCATAATCTCTCTGAAATGAGATATTATTAATTGTACATGAGAGATAGACCATACTTCCGAGACCAAAGTGGTATATGAATATTCAAGAAATGTAGCTAAAAGAAAGCTTGGAGTACAAACAAAGGCTGCACTTTATCCTTCAAGTAATCAATCTTGTTTGAGAAGTCGGGTGCCCTGAGTTCCATGGAAAACTTTTTTGCAGAATGGAACCCAGTTTCTTCCAAACTCAGCTGTTTTGACAAGGGATTCAAATGTCAGCATGGCAGCACCATCATCTGATACATAGCAAGAGACCTTATCCACAGGGTAGTCCACGGCAAGGATTGAAAGATAATCGGTAGCAAATATTACAAATCGGCATTACTTAAACTTCAGGTCCATTAATATCTAAGCAGATCAATTTGGCAAGATAATCAAATACATATGGCTAAAGCTGAGACAGACAACTGAAATTGGGAGCAAGGAACTCACGGTTTATCTTCCATCTGTTGCTCAGTAGGAACTTGAGCCTCTCTTTCAACCTTTGTTTCAGCCTTCTTGCTCTTCTTTTCTTTCCAACTATCCAGCATAGACACATTGCTGATATGTCTTGCATGACTTCCAACATCCTGTAATAAACCAAGATGAACACATGCTTGCTTACACTAAAGTACCTAGAAAATGATGTCAAACGTTACTAATTTAAAACTTGGACTTAAATTGAGATTGGACTGGATTTAAGAAATATCAACAGGCTTTAAGACTTTTGAGATCTTAGTTTATTTTTCCACTGGTTTTCACTGAGAAACCTTGGAAAGGCGGCAAAACAGTACCTGAGACTTGTCCAGGTGTGCAGCTATTGTCGATCAATCCCCGGATGCTTTCCTTCTTTCCTCGAGAAACAAAAGCTAGGCCAGGTTGGGTTTGCCAGAGGGCAATTTTGTAAGGGTGAAGAGAGGTGGGGTGTTGGTGTCATGTATTTTGCAGAGGAAAAGATGGTGAGACATGTCCGATTGAGAAACAATATCTTCGTTACTGTTTGGCGTCAAGGAAGCATTTTTCGGTTGCGAGAGGTACATCTGTTGTCAACCATAAACACAAATTAAAGGCTTATTTTATTGTGTATTTATTTTCTCCTGGACTTAAGTCTTTCTGTTGTATTTCCCAAGATTGCATAGGACGAGTAGCCAGTGCCCATTCATACGTGTGCTTTCCTTCGGCCACTTTACATCCGACTTTGGGTTGAAATCTTAGGACTAAATCCATTACTTTCATGCTCCCTTATCCAACTTATTTTCCATGTGTCTACTGTTTACATATGGAAGGCAAACCCAATCTCATTATATTTTAACTGTAAAACCAACATTTCCGAATCCTAAATTCCAAGTAAGGCGGCAGGTGTTCTACATTCCAACTTTCGCCTTATTAATTATTTTTTGTTTATGGGACAAAATGGCGTCAATATTTTCACCTTTGAAAATAAAAGTATACGACTGAGTTTACACTTCAAAATCGGACAGGGACGTGAGACCATTTCAGATGTTGTCTTATATTTCTTACTGGAAACTTCATCTGACAACTTAACTTAGTAATTCTTTCCAGATATTTGACTTGGAAATTTTGAGAGGTTTACTTTTCCAAGTTTGGTAGGCGATTGCATCAATACCTTAGAGAGAGCAAGTTTATCACGATTAAAAAGTGTTGAATTATGCTTTGGCACATATTTTAACTTTTTTATGTAAAGTTTCAACTAAATTAGAAATTATTTATCGACAGTACATTGTCCAATATTGATTATAAAGAGATCATGTATTATAGCCGATACATGAAAGAATTGCATTACCAGCAAACCAAAAATATATAACAATATAAACACAAATAACATTTTAAGCTTCCAAAATATAAGTCTATCTTATATAACATTAGTTAAATAATAGTAATCACATTAATATATTAAAAATAATAATAATCACGTACTTCTCCTAATGTCGCACAATATTTGTCGCTAAATTTTAATTATTTGATCGTATCAAAATCTGCAACAAATTTTGAATAATTAATCTTCCATTTTTTATGAGAAATCTTTCGATAATTGTTCCAATAAATTATAGCGGGATATTCTCCTTATATATTGCATATGTGCCAAAATATAACATAAGAAATAACTAAAATCAACCTCTAACGGAAACCCACCAGAATTTCGTCAAAGATGAACTAAATCTCGTTAAAATTAAGAAAAACTTGCAAGACTCTCACCAACCAGGAGAGTAGTATTATCGAGTTATAGAATTGAAAAAACAAGGGGGGAAAGAGAATGGTAGGCAGCCGCCGGTCAAAGACCATCACGGCTCCCACCATGGCTAGAATTCTGGTTGTGGTTTGCGCAGTCTGATACAGAGCACTTTTAATATGTGTACTACATTCATTCTATGCAGCTTTGAGGTTTGAAAGAGTGTATTTTTAAAAGCATCATAAAGATTTAATAAAAGACATGATAAATTTTGCGCATGACAATTGCGAACACCCTCGAAAATTGATTGCTAGTCGATCTAATTTTTATTTACAATAAATCAAAGAAAACCGATGGCAAAAATACAGTATCGAGTAATTAAAAGTAAAACCATGAAAAAAAGATTTATAATGAGAATTTGGGGAAAATCCCAAAAGAAAACCCCCCAAAATCATCATTTGACTGCATATGCAACTGTATGAGCCCACAACCTAAGGCTGTCTTTCATGTCAATGTCGTTTCCCAAATCAGGTACTCTCCAATTCATCAAAGGGTTCTCCTTTCTTCTCGTTTCTGCAACCTCCCATGCTTCTGATAGATATGGTCTTGAAACTTCAGCCCTAGCATCAGCAGCTTCTTTTGTCTCTTCATCGCCCTCTACTTTCTTTCCCAATCTTTGCAACCCCGGGATTATCTCCACCAACCTTGAATCCTTGTTATCGTCCTCTGAGAAAACAAATCCCAGATCCATAAACCCTCTTAGCTCCTCAAAACTCCAAGTCCGACAGGCTCTTGCTAGAACCCTTTTTCCTTCTAGTATTCATCCTCACTACCCCCTTCTTCTTGGGTTCTTGGACACCGGTGCCGTTGTCTTGCAAATATTCTTCCGTAACTTCTTTGCCCGATATGATTTTGTGGAGCTTTGGCGAGTGGAGAACCGAATCGGGTGAGAAGGAACCGGTACCCATGAAGCTTGTGCTGATTAAGCTCAACTGGTCACTCATGGACCTCGTGTGGAGAGTCGGGGAGCGTGTCAACTCGGGTTTTGATGGATTTTCTTCGACTCGAGAATCAGGGTTTGGTTCAGAACCCGTAGGTGTTGATGGAGATGTCTGGTTCTTGAATATCTCCACCTCGAACCACCATGAATCGAAGAGGTTAATAATTTCCTCCGACTCCATTAAAGCCCACTCAATAAACAGTAACAGATATTACAAGAAAACTGAAATTTGCTAGGCTATGAATGAATTGTTTTTGATCGAGAGGCTGTAAATTAATTCACAACTTTATCTTTTATATATACTATATATTGTAAAGGCCGTGCAAAAATGACACAAACAATTCAAGAGGAGAAAGGAACACACGTTTTCCATAGGGTAAAGCTAATATTAAAAGCATTCAATTTAACCATGTTTTACTTTTATGCGTGAGTGGCTTTTTCCCGGAAGCCAAAGTGATTAGTATCGTGCGGAAATGAGGTTGCTTTAATCAGAAGCAAAAAGAAAAGGAATGATTGCGCGTGCTGGATTTTGAATCTCTATTATTAGTGCTGTGTGGAGGCTACTAGAAGTAGATGATCCCATCATACATTCTGTTTGACGATCATGACTCGCCAACGTCTTTTGTCTTAAATTTAAATTATTATCCTTTTCATTGCTGCTATTAATAATAATTTTTTAATCAACGAACGAGTTCAAATAGTAAATAATTTGTTATCAATTTTTTTTGATGGAGAACTCATTTTAATCTATTAAAATTAAGTGTTCGACGAGAGTTAATTTAAATTAGTCAAGATAAAATTTTAAAAAATTGAGAGGACAAACACATTATTATTTATAAGATATACAAGCATTTTTTTCAAACTTTTTTCTGCATATATTATAGGGATGGAAATCATTTATCCCAAATCATGCCTCTTTTGGTACTCCTGCTATAAAAAAACGTGAGTTTAGAGTTTAGGGTTTAAGATTAAAATTTATGATTAAGATTTAAAAAAATTAAGAGTAAGATATTTTTTTAAAAATATAAAATTAAAAATTTAAAATTAAAAATTAAAATTTAATTTTTTAATATTTTTAATGTGCGACCTAGAAAAAGCACGAGAAGAATTTTGTTCATATCATGAACGTACGGTTTTCTTTCATCTTTACCTTTTATGATCTATAAAATAATTTTTTTGTTTTTATCTGTCCTTTCTAATTTTATTATACATTAATTGTCAAATTATCTTTTATAAAAGATATATATGAATATTTTTATTTTTATCCTTTGTTTCATATATCTTTATTTTTAATATAATTAAAAGATACATGAAATTATTGCAGAAAAAGAAGATATTGCAGTTACTAGGTTCTTTATGAATTCTAGTATATCATTAGACACCGTGACATGATGAAGACTATATTAGAAATGGCTTCCAAAATCATATTAGAGTTGATGATATTTATTTCAAGTATTTTAATAAAAGTTTTCTATAGAATAAAAAATATGACTTATTAGTATTACATAGATTAACATATTCATTCGAGATACTACGGTTAGCACGATGTGTGTAAAAAACAATTTAAAAAGTTTGGTTAAGTTTATTCTTAACAATTTCCAATCCAAATAACCCAATTTGAAAGGGGTTTTAATGGAATATTATAATCTGACATTTCAATGTGAAAAATCTGTTTATAGTATTAGTTAGGTTTGGTCTTTGGAGACCCAATCCCCACGCGCTTGTTGCATTTCTCGTCCTTTTTCTTTGCAATAATTTGTTCAAATGAGTAGGTAAATTAAATTAGGGTAAACATCACCATTGGTCACTAACTTATCCATTCTTTTCTGCTTTGGTCACTAAACTATTATTTTTGACAAAATAGTCATCAATGTTACATTTTTTTCTTATTTTCATCACCCGTCATTAAAAAAGCTCACGGGAAAATATGAATAGTTTTGCGACCAAAATAGGAAAGAAGCAATAGATTGGTGACTGAAATAGAAAAAAAAGTAACGTTAGTAATGAATTTGCACAAAATAATAATTTAATGACCAAAATAAAAAAAAACGTAAATAATTTAGTGATCAATAGTGTTTTTTTAGCTATTAAATTAATACTCTCGTTATTACCATTGGATACTCCTCCCATTTCTCTCCCGAAAAAAGCCATAGAATATAACTTAATCATTTGATGATATTAAATTGACCTTATTTTTTATTATTTTAAGAAATGACTTTAGTATATATAAAAGCAATATAAATATTATGTGATCATGCAAAATGTGAATTGAGCTATTGGCCTATGGCAGCAATATATAGATGTGATTATGACTTATTAATTTAATATCACGTGCTTTATTAATTTAGTAATTAAAATATCATTAAAATGTTGATAGGTTGACTCTCCCAGCAAGGAAAAGTAAATAAATAGTAGCCAGTACGGCATAGTGGACCCTTGATCGAAAGTTAGTATGTTTTATTCTATGTTTTTTTTAGCATAAAATGTATTAGAGTAGTCGGGTTTTTATGAATATTTATTTTGAAGTTACGTTAGAGTCAGGATAATATTTAACAGCAAGCTTTTTTTTTTCGTGTTCAAATATAGGATAAGAATAGGGAGATTATGTGGTATTATTAAAATTCTCTTTTATAGTATCTTAATTAGAGTATGTGTGTTATGTTTTATTTAATTTATATTATCAAGTAAATATGATATTAATATAAAATTTAATAAGTAAAAAATGATGATATTTATTTTAGGAGACACGAACATTAATACATAACTTAATAAGCGATCACAGAGAATAAGATGATGATGATATTTATATTAAGAGACCCGAGTTTAAATAGTTTCGTCTGCAGCGTATGTCTTATCAATGAATTAATAAAAAGTACTATGAATTAAGACTATTCAAAAAATATATGATACTATTATAATTACAGTTGTTGCGATAAGGTTGTTGTATGTAAGCATAAAATTTTAAGGTATAAATCTAGGAAGTTTATGTTGGAAGGGCCAACATAAAATTATAAAATTTTGGAGGGGTCATAATTAAAAGAAACGAGTTTAAAATGTTTAAACTGAATAATTATTTTTTAAGGAACTAAAAATGTAATTTTATTTCATTGCAGTAAAGGACTAAAGGGGCTTAATTGTATTATTTATATTGGAGGAACTAATTAGAGGATTTTACCATATAATTGTGGGGCGCCAGCCACGGCCCTGTCTTCCCGGATTCGCTATTGAAGCCCTATGTCACCCGTCCCAATATCCTTAAATTTGTAATAATAATATTAAATGTGTAAAGATGTTCAACATTATTATTATTATTATTATTATTGGATAATTCATTATCCAAGATTAGCAGAAAACTGCTAAAAAACTACAAGAGCATCATAGAAAACTGCTCAAAACAATCCACACACTGTACAAAGGGAAGAATTTACATGTGAAAGCCTATCTATACCCATATTCAAACTCTTAATCTTTAGAATCTCTTTGATTAAAACCAGAGTTTCTTGTTGAACATTATTTAATATGTTTTATAGGTGCGATATCTTTTGGATAATTGTTTTATTACCCAAAACTGCTACTATTCAATAGTATGTAGAAAACAACAATTTCAGGATAAATACAAATAAGCTATCAAAGAAACTATACTATATAGGGTGGTCCGAGAGAAAACTGAAGGCTGATCACAAACGCGAAAGAACAACAAACTTGGTACTTGCGGTTTCAGTTGCAAACATGCATTTCCTGGTAAATAAGGGTATTTCACTTCTTTTTTGTTTTCCTACAAATTTTTGGCCCATAAAATATTAAGATTGCTTCATCAACAGGCTATCATCTCTGTTAGAGCACCCTAATGCAGGAGAGTAGTTACTGATTAGTTACTGCTCACGCATTTGATGTGTAAATGTTCTGTTAAAGATTGTGATCCGAATTCTGTTTAGCAGTTTAACACCTTTTAACTATTATGCATCATTTTTGGTGTTGAGAACATTTAAGAAACATAAATTTGAGCATTAGTTTAATTGAATAAATTGACGGACTTTATTTTCCTTTCAATATAATCTCAAAACATTAATTAAAACTTGCAAACCAGTTAAAAAGTAGTAATAGCAACATTTTTCTGAGATGCTCAAATATTTTTTTAAATATTATATGTCCGTTTTACGGTCAATGATCCAAGGTTCAAACATGGGTTCTCTCTTTGGGAGTACAATATTGTCAATTTGCCTTACGTTGCACCCAATACTTTTTGGTTGAAATGTTCTTTTTTTTTAAGATGAATGACCATAATAAAGATGGCATGTGAAATGTGCAAAATATTGCATGGGGATTTTGTCAACCAACATAAAAAAACACCATGGACTTTGAAAAATGGTCTCATTCTAGGACTATTTGCAGAGAAAGTTCTGTGCCAGAATTTTTTCCATATTCAAGAGGCCACCAAGCAGATGAGATGCAAAAAAATGTACAATTAGAACCATTTGTTCAAATGGAAATCAAGCATAGTCGGCATCACTCCCACTAACCAGAGCTTCGTGGCTTACCAAGTAATTGCTTCCATTAGGACCCAGCACCTTAAACCTCTCGAGAATGAACTTTCCTTCTTTATATTTCTGAGTCTTCTCGCGTGCAAACTCATATTTCCATCCCACAATTGAGCCACACTCATCACAGAATATATCAACAACAGTGTGCATTCCGGTTATCATCATTCGCTCTTCTTTCTCTCCTACTGTGATATTCACAACCTTATCAAAGAGATAGGCCTTTCCATGCCTGCAATGGAAAGACTTAGACATAAGGTCATCAAGGAGAGCAAGATGTGTACTGCAATGCTTGCAGCTATAAATGTTCCCTTCAAGAGTGATCACAAATAGCCTTCCCATTCTTGTTCGTTTCCCCTTTTTTTTTCACGGTACCAATCTGTTAAACCGGTTGTTACAGATAGCAGCAGAAATATCGAAATCCTTCGTAGCAGTGTAAAATCAAGCAGTTAATTTCCATTTATAGACAAAAATTAAGGCTTAAGGGCTCTTGAACTTCTGAAAAAAAATTCAAATTCTTTTTTGGTTGGTGAGGAATATTGACAGGTTTGACTTGCCATATGCCATGTCATATCCAAAATATTTTACTTGATAATTAAGTGTCATCTAAAATTACACCATGTAGTCTTAAATAACATAAATAAAAAAGCACCCTAAAAGTTTTTAAGTCTTTACTTTATCGGTTTACCGATAATTCATTTTCAAAATACATTTTATGAATGTTTTATAAATGATAAGACTTAATTTTTTTTAAAGGGTTAGCTTAGTTGATTAAGCTGTTTATAGTAGTCTTGTATATTTACCTCACAAATATACGACGTCTGTTATGTCTCGATCTGGGGCATGTCTTAGAGACTGTTACATAGGCTGCACAATAAAAAAACATAAACCATATTTTCTTCTCTTATGCCTTAATGCATCCTTGCATTGTATTTCATATGCGAAGATCAGGAAGATTGAGATTCGCTTGGAAGGGAAGCATAGCAAGATATATGAACATCTATTGTAATAATAACTTTGTCATTCTTAGAACATCACAAAGATCTGGAGAGATATAACCCTAAATATTCTATTGATGTGGTCCAACACTACATGTGGCCCTTGCTTTTATAAGGCTATATATTTCATTGAAAGAACAGGTCAAGGAAAAGCATCCTTTAAGGATGTACGAACTATATTCTGTTTCTTTTCGTCATAAATTGGAAGCCTAACAGTTGTTTAGCCTACTAAACCATAACCAAAAGCAATTTAATTTTTAAACTGTAAGACTTAATTTTGATTGTGGCACAACGTATGTATACTTAGTTCTTATAGGACACAATTAAGTTCTGGAAAAAGGCTGTTGAAAGTATCCTAATGAAGATTGATGAAGGGGGACCATGATGGCAATAGCAGTAGATAGATGAGCAGGCTTTTCTATAGGAATGAACCTCAGCATATACCACTTGAGTTCCATCGAATATCCATATCGATATGCGAATAATGTGGAAATATAAGGTGAAAATTCGACTCGACCAAGCGAAACAAGGACGTTCCAAGGGCAGACAGAAGAATAACAGTGCAATTCTTCTTTGGCAGAAATTATTACACATTGCACCTGTAGTTGTGGAATGTGGGGGAATAGTGCAATTTTCTGCCAAAGGAGAATTGCCCTGCTATTCAACTTCTCTATCATATTTGTACCGGAAAACAAACGTTGCATGCACAGCTTTCTTTCTTGACATTGATACTGACAACAATATTTATCGTTTTGGTTGATCTATATTTTTCTTATTTGTTTAATTGATTTGCTTGCTTCTTTGCAGATGTCAAAGCCCCCAACAGTACTTGCTAAGCTAGGTTCTCAACATTATGCTTGAATGAAGTTGTCGTCTCGTTCTCCTCCAAGGCTTATGAAGCTACCCGTTAATGCTTTAGTTCTGAGTCTTCTGATGCTGATATTTATGTATGTGTGTTTTTTAGTTTGTTAATTTTGCTGTACAAATAGCCCATCTGAAAAAACCATTGCCCAACAGAAGTCTATGAATAAAGATCTTAATTCTTTTTTGTTAATTTTCAGTGTTGTACAAACCGGCTGATTAGTGCAATGAAAACACAAAATCATGGCTTTTAAACGCACGTGAAGCTTTTCGAGCCTTCAAAAAGTATGACCAAGTAACTTGAAAAGGCTTTCGTTGTATTAATTAATATCTAGCATCGCAGATCCAAAGGTTAATCAAACGTAACGACCCAAAAGAAAGTAAAAGAAGAAAACCGTATATGCAGATAGCTAGGCCATACAATTCTAACGTCGCCTGGAGATGTTGCTGGGCTGGAGATTGATTTGTGTGACGGACTGAATAGAAGTTGAGATATTGTGGCGTGTGCGAAGGGATCTGCAAACTAAAGGTAAATTAAAAAGTGTTCAAGTAATGAAATTTGCCGGCCAAATCTAGATTGACTGAGGGCAGACTATAATTCACAGCCGATGGAAACTAGTCATATACTGGCTGCCTGCCAGAGGAGATTTTGGCCTGTAATGCAACCGCAACCGAATATTGAAGAGAAATGAAACCTCGACACCTCTTATTTACTGTACGCATATCCCAGGTATAAAACTATCTCTTCTTTTCGGGGGTGATTGAGGGCTTTTCCATTAGATTATTCCTTGTCGCCTCAAATTGATTGCATAAATCTGCTTTGCTTCAGAAAAAGCTTCCAGAAAATAAAACTCCCAGTGTATTGATACGGGTGGAATGAACAAAATCTTTTCTTCTTGTCTTTGTATGACCCCAACGCTAAAAAAAAACTAAATTACACTCTATCTTTAAATCTTAAACCCTAAACATGAAAATTAAACTATGCACTATAAACCCTAAACTACAACTATTAATCTTAAACTTTGAACTCTAACCCTAAACTATAACTATTAATCTTAAACTTTGAACTCTAACCCTAAACTTATCTTTCAATGTTATGCATATACGAGGACATCAAAAAAAAATTAGAAGATTTCTATTCGCCGTGGAATCGTAAAAAGAATAAAGTTACCTTATAGTCTGTAACATATCAATCCATGGAGAAAAAGAATACTATCTCTTAAACAAAAGTTCATATATATTTGCATTGATGATCAATTTTCTCGTATTTAAAATATTCTCCAACATGTAATGAAAGGAAGAGAATCGAAATATTAATAACATTTCATGACGAGGGACAAAGGTAAATGAACAATGGGAGTGGCTCTTGGCACGGCATGGAATTTTTCCTTTACCTTTGTTTCTTTATTTTTTTTAAAATTTAGATTAATTATAAAATTGCTCTCACCTTTCAAAATTTATATTTTACTACTATTCCTAAATTCTGGCTCTATTCTTGATCATGATCCATGATCTTTGTATCGGCAAGATATTATTAATATTTCAATTAAATGGTATGAAAGTGGCAAAGACGGAACCATGTAGTGTGTAGGTGAGGGACCCCAAAATTTTTGGTACAATTGTATTTTTAATTCTTTTAGTTTAAATATTGGTCAAATAAGACTTTTGCTCCTCTCAATTTTTAGATTTAAAAGCATAATAACCTCTTGCCTCTCTCAGTGTTGAATCCTAATTCCGTCTCTGGAGAGTGATAAAAAGAACTCTCATATATATAGAGAGAATGAATTTGTACTTGCTATTAGTTATAAGCATATTTCTGAATTACTCGTATCGTATGTGAGTGCAGGTAATATACGGAGGCGATTGCCTTGTGTGTGTATGCAGAGAATAGAAAGATTAGTCTTTTTTGTACCCATATTTATTTCCTACCTTAAAACATTAGGTTTAGGGTTTAGGATTATGGTTAATGTTTAGGGTTTATAAAATTTGGTTTAGGATGTATTTTTTAGGGGTAGGATTTAAGGTTTAATATTTAAAATTTAAGGTTAGTGGTTAAAATTTAATTTTTTAGTGTTAGGATATGAAAATGGCTCAAAAGAGGAGCAGAATTTGTTCGTATGCAGATGTTGTATAAGTTCCACCAAAAGGTTGAACAAGCTTGCATGCAAGCATCTATAAGGTTTAACTTTTCCAAACGGAAGATGCTGCTGTTTTTTTTTTTTTTTTTGAGCTGTCATCACAATGTGGCAATATTTCATTACATTCACTGAACAAGGCAGCAGCAATAAACCGGCTCTAGACTCCAACAAAAGGTCATTATTAATTTACAAAGGCCAGGCCACGATAATCTTGCACTTGATTTGGGGCTTAAGTTTCAATGGCTTGTTTGAAAACGGAGATATTTACGAACAGAATCATTTCGAGGTTTAATTCACAGGAGAATTGAATAAAATGTATATGCAAGAAGTGGTACGGAACAGACTATCGCATTTTGTTTACGGGAACACCGAGTCTGGTGTAGAATACAAAAGAAAAATCCGATTTGTTTCAAGATGTTCCATATCACTCACTACTTGCATATACATTTCTTCAATTCTCCTTTAATCAAACCTGGAGAGCGAGGGAAGCAAACCAATGAATCATTTGGTGTCAGAACAAGAAACTAATTTCGGAGACAAGTTAACAAATATAGCCTTACTAACATTACCTTTTAGAAGCCGGAGGAAACAAAGACAGGATGATGACGTGTTTATATTAGTAAGAAAAAGATGAGAACATATTAGCGAATAAAAATGGTAGTGCAGAAGAATTGCCGGGCAAATCTCCTTTGGCAGAGAGCACACTACGTACATCAGTGCCTTCGAGTTTGGAGTCGGAATGCATGTGTCTAAGTGGCTGCCTGCCAATGGAGATGTTGCCCTGTAATACTGCAGTTGCACCTCAAGAAACTTGCCTTGTGTTTGCTAATTGCTATACTACTTCCTACTCCCGTTCATTTTTATACCCTCCCGGAAACAAGCATATTCACTGGTTGTTACCGTTCTCTTTTCTGGGGTTAACCACAGCCACTTGATTGTTTTTATCTTGAAAATCCACAAATTTCCAGTGAAAATGTGTGTAGGAAAAGTAAGAAACTAATGACCGGAAAAGATAGAATGTTGTAATTCATGATGACCCTAATTTGCTTCGCATGCAGTACTACGACTAGTATGTTTTATTATTGAATTCCTTTTTTTTTTGTATATTTGGTTTCTGTATTTAAAACAAAAATTAAATATAGTAGCATCAAATCTTCGTTGGTATCCAACACTCAATCTAAATCCAGCTCAACTTGAAGCATTTGCGACGAAAGAAAATCAGTAATAGCCCCAAATCTCACTATCAGAAAAGATTGAAAAAGGTGTAATGGATGCTTTATAATGGAAGATCCAAAGAATGTTCTCTAGACTATATGCTGCTGGTTATGGCGTAAGGCTCAAGTCAACCGATCTAATGGACCCAAAAGCTGATTGATGCAGAAACTCGAGGCTGCGTTTTCAGAGGGCCTTCAAATCCTTTTGTCCTCCAATCCATCTACAACAAACAAGTTAGCCTTGTTACTTCAATACATTGTATGACTAGGGAAAATCTCAATGGATTATCTGCCTCATAATCACATAATCTGTGCACCTCGTTTATTAACAGTACAATGCAATCCAAATCCAAAAAATAATGTATAATCTGTCCACTCATTTTGGGCCTAAAATAAAACCCAGAATACACTAATATTATGGTAACTGAATCGGGTAGCTTTTGGGCCATAGGGACTGCAACCAGAGAAGGAACTTAATAGGACGTGACGTGGGAGAGCTCCCTGACTGCACCTCTCCCTATTTTTTGTTTAATTTAATTTTACGTCCTAATGGATTTAAATAGTAACCAAATTAAGTCTTTGTTTTCTCAAATATTTTAATTTAAATACTTATTAAAATTTTGTTAGTTTTGAAATCAGATAAATGAATCTTTAACCTCATTCTTTTAGTTTATATACATCTTAGGTTTCTATAACTTTAGAAAATAAACAATTTCCCCATAAAAAATTCTTAAGATCTAGAGTGACAAAAAAATAGGTTAAACCAAACCGATTTATCGGAACTTTTTCGGCTTCATTGATTTTTGGTTTATTGGGTTTCTAAAGTTAATTGGATTCAGTTTTGGAAATTCAAACCAAATAAACTTTTTCAAATAGTAAATTACATGTATATGTTTAATTAATTTAATATAAATATGAAATTAAACATCCAAATAAGCAATAACTCAATCCAATGATAATTTTTCAAATTAATAAATTGTACATATATACATATCTTTACTCTTATATAAATGTTTAACTTCATAATGATGATCTTTTTTTATAAATAGATATTAGAAAAATAAGAAAAAAAATAGTATCAATAAGATTTATTCGATTTTGATAATAAAATCAATTCAATTCTAATATATAAAAATAGAACTATTCAAATTGTCTTGCAACTGTGTTTTCTCATTTACACTGCAACCAAGGAGGAGTTGGGTTTTCTTTTGTCGTGCTGAATTTGAATCTTGTCCTGTGTTTTCAGGAATACTGTTGACACTGCTTGCTGCTACAATGCCAGGAAGGCAGACCATAGAGTAAAAGTATAGACTACTTCAGCTTTCTGATATAAGTTTTCACAGATTTGAAATTCTCCATTTCCAAACAAAACAACACATTAGCTATTGTACTTCCCAATAATCTCATGACAAACTTTTAAGAAAAGGAGTTCTCATCTTGAATCTCTACAGATATATAGCTGTGTTAAGGAATTCTTCAAAATCTAGAATGATATGGAACACCAACACAAGACATGTTTATTTAAGGTCTTTTAGCCTCTTATTTTGGTTTAAACAATTGTTTATTTATTCACAAGGAAAAAAAATACATAGTACAACAGTGCTTTCATAGGCTGCATAGTTAGCCTGATTCCCTGGATGCAGGCAGAAATGGACAAACAAAACAGATGGGTTTTGTCATCAAAGCATAGAAATATATTATACAAGATAAAAGGGACCCCTCTATGTGGGTTTCAAAGGAGAGTAGGTGTGCCACTACACTAGTAACTATAAAATTACCAAATGATGCATTTGGAGTTACCAAAATACAAGGTGAACGCCCCTTTTTCATGGCTGCTTGCGGATGCATGCTTGTGAAGGGATGATAGAGCTTTTAGAGAAGTGGGCAAAGTCATGCAATTGATAACAGGCATAGTACTGTGTTGTGTGCTTGCCGCTTGGTCTGTTTCTTTGGTCCAGAGGATGAACGCAACACTCACTGGTTTTTCTATAGATCCAACGGTTTTGCTATTGCTCTATGCAATCCTTTTATATTATCATTACTTTGCCTTCTTTTACTTGGGTTCAGAATAATAGGGAATGATGATCCATCCAAAACAGAATTCTAGGGAATGAATGACTCTTCCTATGCTGATTAAGGAATCATTTCTTGTTTATACTTGATGATTGGTCAGATTCTCTGTTTTTCATACATAAATCATAATAGAATTTAAATACGAATGTAATCTTTCAAATGAATAGGCTATCGAAACAAATAGCCACGAGCAACAATCTTTTCTGCATTTAGTGGCGGATCCAAGTGTATGTTAGGGTGCATGTGTTCATCCTCAACTTTTTTAAATTTCACACATTTGATTTTAATTTTTATAAATTGGTCTTTATATTTTTTAATTTTTATGGGTCGTGCCTGCTATGAAATTTTAAAATTTTATATGTACTCACCCTTAAAAATATCATTGGATCTGTCATTGTCTTCCTATTATAAGAAATCATATATCCGATGAAAAATTATTGAAATGAAATGTCAATGTGAGCCAGATGCATCCATGCAACTAATTAGCATATTAATGCTTTTATAGTCTTTATTTGTCATTTGATGGCCGGGTGCCTTTAGTATTTTTTTTTATGTTAACTTTGCACTATTTCATATTATACTCCGAAAGGGAACAAGAACTTTCGGACATCTAGGTTATGGGCCATTATTTTTGTGTAATTGTAGAATCTACATGACATATAACTATATCAGGAACTGTAATTAAAGAATAAGTCAAATCATACGTTTGATTTGCACCCATTTTTGAGACATAACAATCGAGGGAAAGAGAAAAACCAACCTGAACGATAAACAATATGATGTTCTTGAATTAAAATTCTAGGTTGTATGGATGAGAAAACTTAATTTTAAAAAAATATTTATTTTATTTATTAATATAATCGGGGCTTATATAATTATCGAACATTAAAATTTTAAAAAAATTGAAAATGATGGAACTTTTCAAACCTGAAAAATTACCAGGTAAAGTATTATACAAATAATATAATTTTGAAACCCGGAAAAGCTAGACAGCTGAATATAATTTTGAAAAGGCGAAATGATGAACCCTAAAAGAAGAAAGAACGATAAAAATAAAACAGATGTGAGGGTGTCAGAGCATGTGAGCATACAAAGCCAGAAGCAGGTCCAGGCTCAGGCAAAGTTAAGGGGGTTGCTTGCCGGGGACAAACAAAGAGAAACTAATAAGAATGGCCCGTGAAGACTGTGATATATGCCTCACCAACAAGGCAAGGCATGGCACACAGACATTGACTGTCTGTACTTTTCCTGCCCTTTTTGGTTCCATTGGTTGCCTGTGCTTGTGATCCCGACTTGACCATCCACCTCCGACTCTCAATTCGCACACCCTTCCCATGCAGATATTGCCAACCCAAACGACAATGTGACAACCACATACTCCATTTTTATCCATCATTCCAATTTAGCCTTATCGTTTTGGCACTTCTCGGTAGCCTTTTCTGACCTTTTTTTTTCTCTTTTATTTTAATCATTAATACTAATACTATTTTGTCACGAGGTTTCTTGTCGTGCCGTTTCCTATTTTATTTCATTGTTTCCATTTAACCAATCAAAGTATAGACGCCATTTACCAACGGGTTGGTTTAAGCAGTAAAGAGCTTGGTATCATTTAAGTAGGTTTCGAGTTCGAGGATTTGTATATCTTCGCTAGGAGACTCACCCACCAAAGTCAGGTGTGCAACGCGGGTCGATTCGAATTAGTCAAGACAAAGCCTTGGAGAACCGAAAGAACAACCAAAAAAAGTATAGACACCATTTAGCCTAAGGGAATTACGAATATAAATTGTTTGCCCATTTTCAGTGCCCTTACTTATGCCTAAATAAATAGATTTAGGGTTTAGGGCTAGAAATTAAGGTTGGGATTAGGGTTAAGGTTTATAGTAGTGGGTGTAGAGTGTATTTTTTAGTGTATATGGTTTAGGGTTTAATATTTAAATTTTAGTGTTAAGATTTAAATTTATTTTTTTAATATTAGGAAAAAAATAAAAAAAAGTACGAAAAAATTTTGTCCGAAAATAACTCTAGCCACATCACTAATTAACAATAGCGAGCATGTCAGGTTCTAAGTTCCACTTAGTTATCAGAGGTTATAGTCAAATTAATATTCAAACACGCCATTAATTTAGATAGAGAAAATGAACACTAAGAAACAAGTAACTGCTTTATCAAAAAAATCATAATTAAAAATTTTAAAATTACGAAAATAAAACACGTACTCTTTTTTTAATGAAAAACATGTTATTTTAAATATTAAGATAACAATTAACAAACGAAAACTCAACCATAACAATCCTACCACTAACTATCATAAAGTTTATTTCCCGTTTAATATGTGATAATAATATTCATATTTGATTTCAAAAAATGTATTCATATAAGACCAGCAAAGGCATTTATGGATCCCAAGACATACCCTTGTCTCTCAATTACTCATTCCTTTTCCCATCCTATAAAAGCTAGACTACTTCATTCAAATCATATTACTTCTACTACTACTACTACCACTTCACATTTTATACATTCAAACACAAGTTCAGAATGGCAACTAAGCTGCAAAGGAGAACAACATCTCGCAGAAAGCTTCAGTTTCTGTCAACTCTCTCCAACTCCAAATCTGTAATACATACATACATACACAGTCTTATTATTTTGAGACCGTTTGTTTTTATTATTGTTTCTTCGGAAAAGCTTAACCTGTTTTGTTGTCATTTTTTAAAAGGTTAAAAGGAGGTCCATCGTCTTAAATGTCCTTCTCCATTGTCACAAGCTGAAACTGAAGCTAGAAGAAATACACAGAGAGTACCAAAATCTTATGGCTATCAGAAACCAATACTTCACTCTACTGAAACATATGCAAATCCCAAAGGTAATCAATGCTTATACAAATGTAAGCAGTTTTTATTTGTTTGTTTATGTGTATAATTCACGGGATTGTAGCAGGAAGTGAAAGTGGCGAAGGTTGGGGAAGAGTTGGTAGTGAAAGTGAGTTGCAACAAAGGAGGGGACAAATTGATCTCAATTTTGGAGGCGTTTGAAGAACTGGGTCTTAATGTTGTTGAAGCTAAAGTTTGTTGCACCCATTTCTTTGCCATGGAAGCCACTGCTGTGGCTCAAGACCAGCAAACTACTGATATCAAAGATATTACTCAAGCTATTCTTAAGGCCATTGAAAAGCAAGGAGGTGACCATATGTAGAAATATTTTGCGGGGAATCCAAATGTTAGATTAAGAAAAAATTATGAATCATGCAGTTCATGATATCCAGACATGTATGCATCTCCGAATATATGGGCCGTAATATTGGGTTCTAAAAAAAGTAAAACTAAATCAGTGTACGTAAGCATCTCCGGTAATAAAAGAGTTTAAAAAAATTACTAAAACATTCCGGATTGCCGGGAATCGGTATCTTAACCGCTGGACGACAATGGAACCATTTTCATAATAAAATTTGTCTGTGTATAAAAATATCAGATTCTACAGCTTAGGCATCAAAGACTTTTTCTAATTTTGTCAGGAAAGATAACAAAGTAATATGAAAACAAACCAATTCACTCATTTCGGGGCCTTTTATTAATCAATAAAAAGTGAAAGTTCAATTTTTATGTACATTTAAACACTACTTGTCAATCCACGTCCTTGACCTGCATAAAATATATAGAATAATCCTGAATCTACTTACCCTGAACTACATAGGAATGTAGGTAGAATAATCTTATTAATGATTCATCTTATTGATAATTATATCACGTGAGATATAGAGTAAAAGGGAAAATTAAATTTATGTTAAAAAACCTTTCTCTGCAAATTTCTTAGCCATTTAAGATCTTATATAGCACCGCCCTGACAAACCATTGCTGTAAATCTCACTCATTCTTCCTCTTCCAATCCACTAGTTGATCATGCATTTCCTCATCATTGTAACTCCACCCAAAATTGGTGGAGAAGAAAGTGTAGATGGCGAGGAGGAAGAAGACGGTGACAACAAGGTTATGTTTAAAAGGGGAAGATTTCAGCGTCATATTGGAAAACAAGGGTAGACAAAGAAGGAAAAAGTGAAGCTGAAGAAGACCCTCTTGTGGTGGTTGCCTTTCGTGTTCTCTACTTTTCTTTTATCTCTCTCAATTTCCTCCTTTCTTGTTGTTGAATTTAAAACCCTAAAGCATTGTCTTGTATTTCACCGATGGTTGTTCGATTTCGACAAGAACGAGACAACGCTTCTGGCGTTGGTAGATGAAGCCACCGTCACTTTAGAGCTTACACTTGTCATCGACAAGTTGTATTTTCGTCATGTTGGAGAGTATCGAGTATTATAGAAGAACTAAGAAATAAAAAAAGATTGAAGTGAAAAAATGCAATAAAAACGTAATCAATTTAAAATTTTAATAATTAAACTAAATTTTTTAGTTTTTAGTGATAAAAAATAAGAGTGGGAGAAAAGTGGAACGATGAAAAATATAATACTTTTATAATTTAAAGAAAATTTGGTAATAAACTTCTTTAAGAATAATATCGACAATAAATGAGCTGGATTGATGTTTAGGACTTGGGCAACTTCCGACCCATTAAAATATTTGACTTATTACTTATAAAAATAAATGGGTTCGGTGATCCAATACTTTGTATACAAACCCAGTCGGTACTCAAAATCAATCACCAACTATAATTATAAAAATAATCTTGATGTGGCATGACAATTAAATTTAAAAAAGCCCACCCATTCCATGGAAATTAAACCATCGTAAATATTGAAGAATCTGGTGTAATCAAACAAGGATTGGTGATACAATTAGATTAGGCAATCGAGAAATGACCTTATCCTCTCTTTTTTCTCTATTAAAGAAGTCTAAGTCTTATATGTTAAGTAAAAAGTCTACATTACATGTTTTGTAAGCATCTTGACTATCCATTTTTTTTATATCGAAACCCTTTTATTTATATTGATTGATGTGATTAAGAAGATGATGATGAAATTGTACCATATTTTATAAAAACGTCACTCTATATGTTAATTATTAGTGAGAGTTTGGTTCACTTCTTAAATGGTTATGGGTCGAACCCAACAAGTGGTCACAGTGGAAAAAAACGATTATGTTTATCTTAAGAGATTTATGTTTAAATCGTTTTCTCTGCAAGGTGTACGCACATTGTAAAAAAATAAAAATATTTATAAACATATATTATCTTGTAACTTATTTTAAGATTATTAAAAAAATAAAAACAAATGGTTATGGGTCCATAACTATATATCAATTACTTGTTCCTATGGATAAAATTAAAAACAACAAAGCTATTAGAATGGTTCCACTAGGCAAAATTAGAGAGTTTCAATTAACCAAGGACCCCTGGCCTTTAAATTTAGATGTGCCCTCAGTTCCAACATGAATGGTCAAAATAAAAATGTATTTCTTTTTAGGGTAATTCTTAGTTAGTTCACAACAAGTTGGTTTCTCCGTTCCTTATATTAATCATTTTAAAGTTTATTCAATAACGTGGTCTATTGGTAATGTGTATGAACTTTTAATTTTAGAAATCAAGAATCAAATTCTGATAGTTTTGGTAGCAAACAAACACATCCATTTGGACAATCTTTTCCCTTCACAAATATTTTAAAATTTTGACTAAATCTGATGTTATAAATTAACCATACACCGACTCGAGTGTGAAATTATTGAATTACTCTTACTTTAAATTATAATTAGTATTATTTTAATGACATTTTTATATAATCCTTAAATAAAAATATACAATTTAAGAATCAAATAAGAGATTAATGTATTTATATAAAATCTTTTATACTCCCCTATAATATTTTATCAAGTAATTTTTGTAAATATATTTTTACACAAAATATTTCTTTTCATTCATATCATGGTTGCGACAAATCTAATACTATATATAATTTAGAAATGAAAAGTTTTATTATTGTCATTTAGAATATGGGCGGACCGTAACAAGAGCCAAATCTTTAATCTCTCAAGATTTTGAAAATTTTGATTTCAGCCTCAAAATTTAAAACTATTAAACAATCTTCTCGAGTTCTTTTTTTTTAATTCACTAAATTGTACTTTTTATCTTAACTAACCCTCACAAATTATGAAAAATTTCATTAAATCCCTCAAGGTTTTTAGTTTTTTCCTTAAACGTTTTGATTATTTTGTTATGATCCGTTATTGATTTGAAGGTAATTATGCAAGGTTTATCCACATCGATTTGGATGGTTTGATCGGAATAATTTTCTGATCCCATATTACATGAATCTGAAAAATTAAGCATGTGAACTACATTCCATTGGATGTTGAGATCCCGTGAGCGATTTTACGAAATATAAAGTGTTTTTTTGTCCGGTTAGGAGGGAATTCCGAGATATAATGAATGTATATAAGAAGGCATGAGGAAGTTTCTGTTGCTTAAATTGCATTCATATTTATCTTTTCATTTGAATTAATTGAGATTATTTCTTTTAAAAAAAATTAAAGACAATGACATCTCTTTTTCTATATAAAAATATTTATTTTTATTATTAAACTCAACCCTTTTTTTGCAAAAGATTTTAATGGAAAAAGAAATAAATTATTTTTAATTTAAATGTTTTAATTTTAACCATTAAATTTAATTAATCTAATTATTTTAAATGTGTAAATCTAAATAATTTTATATTGTTTAAGTGCATTCTAACTCTAATTAAGACATATATATATTGGGTTAAAAATCATTCACACGGTGTAAATTTTGCAAGTTTTACGCGTATTGACAAAGCTACGTGAATGGTTGGAGACGCTTTTGCCTCCCTCCCCAATTTTTTTATCTTTATATATATTTATTTTTAAAATAAATAGATTAATTATAAATTTGCTCTCTTACTTTTCAAACTTTATTTTTCCCCTCAACCCCAACTATCACCCTATTCATTCTTATAATTTTTTTGGATAATCATTCATTCATTTTTACTCATCTAATACAAAAAAAATTTGTAAAACTTTTAATTTTTACTATATCATCCGATTGTACTTTGTATATGTATACTCCCGGCTAAATTAAGTAAATATTCCTTTTTTGAAATTATTTAGAAAAACACCTCCCATTAATGATTATGTAGAAAAATACTCCTCTTTCGGTCCAAGTAAGGCAAACTCGCGTTTAGCTAAAAGCGAGTTTTAAACTCACACTTAACTAAAAGCGAGTTCTTTGTAAAAAAAAATAGTATATTAATTTTTTATTTCTTACCTACCCACTCAACACATAACTCGCGTTTAGCTAAGCGCGAGTTTAAAACTTGTTTTTTACTAAACACGAGTTTACCTTATATGGACTGAAATAAGATATTTTTCTATATAATTATTAATGGGGTGTTTTTCTAAATATTTTCCTAAAAATAAATATTGACTTAATTTTGCCTATACTCCCATTTGTTGCTGAAAAGTAGATTTATTTATTAAGGGCTGGATCGAGGGGCGGCATGGGTGATGCCGTAGGTGTCGGAAGTCAGAGATGGGAAGAAATTTAAAATGTGCATAATTAATAACACTCATTGAATGAAACATTTAAATAACCTTACTATTTAGTTTGAATTTCGAATAAGAAAAAAAGCATTATATATATATGAATGGAGTAAAATTAAATCTATTTTTATTATCCAACCCTATCTAAAAACAGTGTCCTATTTGTGTCTAAATTCCCATGATTTTCTCCCCCAACAAAGACAAAATGTTTAATCGCCATGTTTTGTTTTAGTTTTTGTATGCTCCTCATAATCAAACAAAAACATTGACGATAAAATCATTGTAAACACATACATTTGTAGATGCATAAAAGAAAACAAAATCTCTGATCAATCAGCAAATGTTTTCTTTCCATCCCTTGTCTTGTAATTACAGACAAAACTATGTTTAACGTGAGTTGAAAGAAATGAATTCTTTCTTCAAAACTTCCAGTAAAGATCATTGACTGCCTCAAAACAAAGAAAATATTATAATCGACTAATATTATAATTTATTAAGCAAATGGATAAGTTTTGATTTCCTCAACTCTTACGAAAACACCATGTGAAACTGAATCGAAGTGTGTGTGTTTCCCCCGCTACTTTTGTGGGTTTGATTTTGGAAAGATCAAAGGTACGTATTTCATTTGGAGCCCGAAAAACGAACACGTTGTTTTTTTATTATTTCTAACACGGTTAATGGATGCCAAAATGGCTATTAAATTATGTCTCAATGTTACTTTTCTCTTTATTTTTTAGAGTATTCAAAGGAAAAAAGGCATTTTCAAAAGTTTAATTTTTTATCCTAATTAATCAACCAGAGGCCATACCTACGTTACTTTTCTTTTCTCTCTAATTGGAATACATATTACCCTAATTAAACAATCATATTTGTGCATTAATTTCAAGTATACTAGAAAACATTTAGCGAAAACCCTTACTAAATTTTTGGGAAAATATGCGTATTAAAGTTAGGCCCTTGGGGCAAATGTCTCTAAGATTTTGGAAAATTTGTTTTAAACCCTTTAAAATTTAAAAATATATAATTAATCCCTCAAAAATTTAGAAATTCGTACGTCTTTAAATTTACCAATTATTTTTAAGTATTCCCCAACTAATTTTTTTTAAAAAAATCTCATTAGTCGTCTCATTTTTATAAAAAAAATAATTAGACTCTCTATGAAAAAATTCTCATGAAGTGCATCATTTTTTTTTTAAAGAAATAGTTTAACCCCCAAATTAGTTTTCCCAAATCAGTGCCAAACTTAGTGCTAATTAAGAAATAATATCAATGTTACCCAATTAAACCTTTCTTAACAACACTAAAATTGATTGGTCTATATTGCTAGGTAAAGGGTTAAGCATTTGGACCATATACGGATACAAAATCAACAACATCAAGAACCCCTAAACAAGCCAAAATAAAGAATGGCGAGATTGATTAAAATTTAGATTTACATATTAAGCTTAAATTTAATGTAAAAATACTAAATAAATTATAATACCATAAAACCAAATGAATTAGAATACAAATATACGTAAACAAGAGCAATGTATCCGATACATAAACAAATGGCTATAAATAGTGGGAAAACTTCAATCAGTTGTAATAAAGATGGAAACAATAAATTAAAACAGGGTGTCAAATTCATGTCCTATTTTACTAAAAAGTTTAGGATTTATATATACAATTTGCTTTGCACGTCCTCAATAAACTAGTGCCAAATCCCAATCTGTCAACTTGCTGATCCTCTCCCTTCTCTCTCATCCGTTTTTGAAAGAGCCACCCTTTCTGTTTCTTCTTCTTCTTCGCCTGACAACCACTTGATAGGATTAATCAACGCTCAACCATCAACCATGGACGGTGGTGATAGTAGTTTCAACAAAGCCAGTAACCCTTGTGTTACAGATCAAGAATTAGAAGATAACGACAACGTTTCATCGGAAACCGGCGCTGAGTCTCCTCCGTCTACCACCTTCAACGACACCAAAGTCCCCCCTATAAAAGGGTAAATTTCCGTTAAGTTCGTTGTTTGCATGTTTTTTTTTGGTTTTGACGTGATTGGGTTTTTTTAAAGTAGAAGATCCATACAGAAAAGAGTTGTGTCAGTGCCAATCAAGGACGTTGAAGGTTCCCGCTATAAAGGGGAGAGTGCTCCGCCGTCCGATTCTTGGGCTTGGCGAAAGTACGGCCAGAAACCCATCAAAGGCTCTCCTTATCCCAGGTAAAGTGAAGTAAACTGGCAGTTAAACTTAACTAACGTTTTTCTGCATCGAAAGACATAAAATTCGAAGTTTAGGGTTCTACAATTATCAAACGTTGATTATGGTTTCTGTTTTTTTTTTTTAATTTTGCGGCCGGCAGAGGTTATTACAGGTGTAGTAGCTCCAAAGGATGTCCGGCGAGAAAACAAGTTGAGAGGAGTAGTGTGGACCCTAAAATGTTAGTGATCACCTACTCCTGCGAACACAATCACCCTTGGCCAGCTTCTAGAAACAAAGGCGCCGCCGCTAAACAAGCTGCTGCAGCGGAGACACCAACTACGACTAAAACAGCCGTAAAGCCCGAGCCATCTACGTCACAACATGACACGGAACAGGAATTAGGGACTGAAGAGAGGTTTGCTGATTTAACGGACGACTCGATTCCTACAACCAGGGATGAATTTGCTTGGTTCGGGGAAATGGAAACGACGTCGTTGACGGTCTTGGAAAACCCGCTGTTTATGGAAAGGAATAACTATGACGCCGACGTGCAGATGGTTTTTCCGATGAAGGAAGAGGACGAGTCATTATTCGCCGATCTCGGCGAGTTGCCGGAGTGTTCGTTCGTGTTCAGGCACCAACGGAATATAGGACCACAGGTCGGGATCTGCTGACACGTGGATTACTAGCAATTTGTTATTGGCGGAGGAATCCTCGGTTTCAACTTTGTGCGGTGCGTATCATCTTTATGCGAAATTAGAAGGAAAAAAAAACGAGTTTCTTTTTTAATCTCTTACCTTTCATTATCCATTTTAGAATTTATTCGGATATATTTTGTTCCTTTCACGATATAATTTGGCATTGATTTGGGTGTAGTAAATGAATATAAATTCCGAAATTCCAAACTCTGTTGTTATAATAGAAATAAAATTAACTGATCTCACTGTAACTTTTTCCAATTCTCAATTTCAGCTCATGTTTTCTTCTTTTAAAAACAAATCTCAATTTGTGGTCGAGTTTTAGAAGTTTTGATTTTTCAAAACTGAGAGGTGTAATTTGCATCTAAAATTTGCCTAACAAAGCCAAGTTGGACATGCGAAGATGAATGATTGGGCGGCCATACAACAAATCAGCCCAGAAACTTTTGACTTTTATTCAATGGTGGCGTCGCCTGTAATTTTTTATTTTTCATAAAACCCATATTTGTTAAATATTTTGAGTTCTCATCATTCATTTAAACCTCAATTGTTTTTCATGGAATGCAGAGTTTTTACATGATTTCAGATGAAGCTAACCTTTCCTTGTATCTTAAGCTTCTTCCACGGCTAAGAAATTTGCAATATTATAATTCCTGTTAAAAAAAACTTAAAGGCGAAAATGTTATGAGGGGATCGATGGGGGGCCCACGTTGATATTTAATTAAAGGTCAAACGTTTAAATTGTTTTTAATTGGTTAGTAATTGAGATTAAATCAAATTTAATATAAAATATATTTTTAAAAATTCTGTAATTAAAAATATTTTAATAATAGATTAAGGACATTGCCTTTGAAAAATATTATAATTCCTGTTAAAAAAACTTAAATATGGGGAAATATTATAATTAAAAACAATTGCTTTTTGAAATTTGCAATATTATAATTCCTGTTAAAAAAACTTAAAGGCGAAAATATTATGAGGGGATTTAAGAGGGGCCCACGTTGATATTTATTTAAAGATCAAACGTTTAAATTGTTTTTAATTGGTTAGTAATTGAGATTAAATCAAATTTAATATAAAATATATTTTTAAAAATTCTGTAATTTAAAATATTTTAGTAATAGATTAAGGGTTAGTTTGGCATTGTTTTTGAAAAATAAGGTGGGAAAATGATTTTAAAAAGTATTTTTAGATTGTTTGGCTTAAAATAAGAGTGTTTGATATTGCTGTCAAAAAATCTTTTTGAGTATATAAAATATTTATTTTAAATATTTTTTTAAAAATATAAAAGAATTAATAATTTAAACAAGGATATAAATAAATTTACTTAAAAGTATTTATAAAAAAAGTAAAAACTAAAAATTTTAATTTTAAAATATATTCTTTAAACTGAAATGAAAAGTAATTTTAACCTAAAAACTCTTTATTTTTCATTACGTTTGATCTTAAATTAGTTTTTAAAACTAAAAATTAATTTGAAAAGTAATGAAAAACGGGGCTAAGGCTTAATATGCAGCTAACAAATTTCAGAGGAGGGGTAACGTCAGCAGTGATCTAGGATGATGTGTATATAAAATGTTTTTTAATAGCTTTATTCTTATCCATTCAATTATTGCAGATAAATTACGACAAATGCCAGCTTAGATTAGATTATCATCTCAGGGTTAGCCATTAATTAATGTGTGCGCCAATCTACAACTCTCAGCAATTGCATATGATGGGTTGTGTCTTTTTTTTCTTAAGTAGTTTGGCCCAATTTCTTTATTTTTTTTTGAGCCAAGATATCTACCGTCGATAGTAATAACTAATCCCTTCGTCGTAGGTGTTCTCACTAAGAGATAAACGGCTAGCTATAAAATGTACTTCTTTCATTTTTTTTATATAAAAATCATCTAAACCCATTTGATGTAAAACATATAAAAAAAAAGAAATATTAATATATGGGAAAAATCATTCAAAATTGATAAAGATCTATTAATATACCTGAAGAATGTTCATATTATCTTATATTATATAAATTTGAATCAGTTTTTGATATGTAAAATCTCTTTACTTAATAAAAATATATTCAAAAGTCATATCTTTTTCTTCTTCTCAAGTTTACTTTTTGTTTAGCACAATTTAAAAAGTTTAAATTTATTTTGTTAGTAAGCATTCAAGTCAATTTGATCCAAAATTAAATTATTTTGTATAATTTTAATTCAAATTAATCTTAACCTATCAAATCAATTAGATAATTTGGTCTTTAAACATGTCTACTTATAAAATAACATAAATTTCAGAATATAATATATTCTGACCACTCAAAGATCAAACCTTTGCAACTTTTGTAGCGAAAGATATCAACATGGTTTTTACTCATTTCAAAAGTGACTTCAGAATTTCGATTTGTCTGAAATTAAGGGTATGGGTTAAAATGTACGAGCTGAACACATTCAAATATAAAGTAGACTAATGCCAAAAATAAATTAATAAAAATGTAAAACTTTGATACGCTGTATAATTTTATACAAACCTGTATATTTACACTATAAAAACACAAATCTTAAATTCCTAATCTTAACCCTAAACAACTAAATCCCACACTCTAAACCCTAAATTTTAAAACTAACCTTAAATTCTAAACCCTACAACCTAAACCCCTAAAACTTAAACCTTAAACTAAAATCATAATCCATAAATCTAAAAGGAACGTGTAAACAAAAACTTACACGGCCTGTATATAAAAAAATTTTCCCTAATAAAATATTAAAAGAAGTTACATTTAAAATCGAATACTGATGTTTTTAATTTTACCGTTGAAACTTGAAATAAATGAATCCATACAAATAAATTATCTAAAAAGCTATTTCAAATGCAATGATGTAATATGTGTTCCTCATATGCCCATTGTCTACTTAATTTAACTGCCATTAGGATTTTTTTTAACGTAAATTAAATCAATCTCCACTCCAACCATGTCCTACTTATAGGGTACCATTTTTGAGAATTTTTTTTACAAAGGAATCCCATTGCCTGCCTCCTTAAAACAATCGTATACTGCAGTCTGCAGATGTTAACATCTTCATCCTTAGCTTGAGCAGCAACCACCTTTCTTCATTGCAGACACATCTTTACCGACATCAATTGTCTCCCCCTTGGAAGGAACAGCTGAAGCGGCCCCTTCATCACCTGTCTCCATCGCCTTCTTACTGACGATATGGTAGATCTGCATAAGAACTTCGGCAAAGGCTTTTTCCACGTTTGTTGCTTCCAGGGCTGAAGTTTCCATGAAGTAGAGGGACTCTTTCTCCGCAAAGGATTTTCCATCCTCGGTTGGGACGGCCACAAGGTGCCGAAGATCTGATTTGTTGCCAATGAGCATGACTACGATGTTGGGATCCGTGTGATCCCTCAACTCTCTTAACCACCTCTCGACATTTTCAAATGTGGAGTGTCGGGTAACATCGTATACAAGAAGCGCACCAACAGCTCCTCGGTAGTAGGCACTTGTAATGGCACGATACCTAACATTGTGAAAAGAGTTCAGAAAACTATACAAGTAGCAGAATAGCATGGATAGATCTGGAATTCAAACAAATTTGACTGTAAATCTCATTTGAGTACAAAAGAACTGGGTTTTAAATACGAGGAACTACCGTAGTGCAGCTATCAATCAATGATGTAAAAGCAATTCTATCAATCTTTATCTGATTCAAACTATATAAAAACAATATATCTCAGCTCAGAAATATGCTAAAGAGGATGTTTTTATTGTTCCTCTGGGCCTATCATCACCTTTCCCTTCCCATTTCTACCTCCCATTCCAAGTAAGAGGTCAACAAATTACATTTTCATTTTCAAATCAAAGAATCACCTAAGAAAACATATGACAACTTAGTAGCCTTATACCCTTAAGGAACAGGGAAATCAAGCCACACCAAGACCATGACATCCACAAGCCCATAATAGTAACAGCAGCAACAACATTAGAGATATAACACGTTTTGTAAGAATGAAAAAGGTAAGCAAGCATCGATGCTTAATTAGCTACTACAGTCTTGGCTTAAGCATCTCAGCCACAAGAATTCACCCTTTTGGTAGACTGACTACTGGAGTCCTAGTTTATTGTTTTCTCATTCTTTTAGATGAGCCCCCCCACAATCTCAGTTACAAATAGTAGTTTGAACATGATAACCATATAACTGTTTTTCATCACTTTTTCTAATGAGAACTTCAATTCAACCATCACTACCACCACCCAATAAAAGAAACCATGTCATTTGCCAACCATAATCATTTAGTCTTCGAGTTCAAGCAAGCCATGGTGGCAACAAACGAACTGGGGAGACAAAAGAGTGTCTAACTGGGGAGAAAAAGAGGCAAATGACATTTAGATATTGTTTATCGCATAGGCAGCACCGCAGCAGCAATAGATGATGATCAAATTTGGTTGTTGGTGATTATACGGCCACTAAGATGATAATGATTATATCTAAGGACAAAGTAAAATGGCAGGATGGCAATTGCAGCTCTCGTGCTAGTGCAACTGCACTCCATGACACCATGTAGGGGAGGCAGCTTAAGGGGATTAGCAGATGAAATCTAAACGGATGATATATCTACAATGAGAAGTTTGCTCAAGCCCTAGGATCCAAGGGACTTTTCCTATTGGAAATGTTTGATTTTCATTAGCTTAAAATAACAAAAACACTTGTCAAGTCAATATTGATCAAAAAGGTATCTCATCCAGATTATAATAGTTAGGTGTTCAACCACAACATTACTTAACTAAAAAAAGCTAGAAGCCCCTTAAACTCTAGTAGTAAAAAATAGCAAATCCACAAGGAAAAAGAAACCATAAGAAACGGAAGTAACAACTTCTAAATCACAGAAGAATAAAAGACAAGACAATTTACTAAAGCACTAATCCTTCCCTGTAACATCCTGAATAGTCATACAAACAATGACTTAAAGGTCCCTCTAAAATACTAACATCTATTTAGTTTTCAAGCCATTACTTCCATCACCAATTTACCACAAAGTAGCAACAATTCCCTGTACAACCTGAACATCAAACAAGATTTGATGCTAAACTAGATTTGCAAATTCCCTACACGCATGGAGACACATGACACAAGTAAACAATCATTATCTCTTTAGGACTCAAAATTAGGAAGCAAGCAAGCAACAAAGTAAAACTGGCATTATCATCAAGCTGGTGACACTCACCAATTTCTCTAAACCCAACTTATTACAGAACTCTGACGGGTAAACCAGATTGTCGTACATCAATTTTAGCACTTTGATAAAGTTGAAACCATATCTTACATCTAGTAGGAAGCAAACATATTACTGCAATGCATGATAACTTCACTTCTTGCTAACCACTATAAAAAATACAAACAACTCATATAACAAAATCACAAGATGAAGAAAATTCTAGATCCGCTGACTCGACTTCAAATCTATGTTAGATCTATTTGCAACCCAATCATATTAGTATTAGTAAAACAAACTACAACAAAATGACAGATTTGTAAAAAAAAAAAAGCAACCACAACACCATTTAAGCAATGCTGCTCACAGATCTAGATATGCAAGAGCAAGACCCTTCCTTTCTTCTAATACACAGCTAAAAGAGAAATTTGCAGAATCCCATTTCAGATCGAACCAAACTCTAGCAGAATCAAGGTTGCTTTTTTCCCTAGGAGCCAAGGGAACAAAATTCCATTTCTATATTTGCTCGCCTTTGTTTGCAAAACAGCAGAGAAGTAAATATACCCAGATCAAAGAATAGGAAGGAATACAAGGGAATGGGAAAAGTGGGACCTTTCTTGACCAGCAGTGTCCCAAATTTGAGCCTTGATGACCTTACCATCAACATTCAAGCTACGAGTAGCGAACTCAACGCCAATAGTGGACTTGGACTCAAGGCTAAACTCGTTCCTAGTGAACCTAGAGAGCAGATTAGACTTCCCTACTCCTGAATCACCGATCAACACCACCTTGAAAAGGTAGTCATATTCATCCTCTGCCCTGTAACCGGCCATCTTTCACTCTTCTCAAACCTCACCTCTATTTCCCCTCCTTTACTTTTTCCCTTTTACTTTGCTTCGAGTGAATAAGAGAAAGAACGTGTGAGAGAGGGTTTCGCTTCAACTTTAATACTATCTCTCTCTATAAAAAGTGTATAAATATATGCCCTTTTTATTTGGGTAAGAATTTGTAAACTTTAAAAGATTGCTGTGAGTTGGACTCCCGAGTGGAAAATTGGAGGGAGTGGGATATGCAACTTTTTGAGACCTGGAGACTGATTTGATCATCTTAGTTTATATTCTTCATTTCTACCTGTCATAGGCCCATAATTAAATTACATTTAGTAGGCTACTAAATATTAATATAAATGTGTGTAATAATGTCTCTTTTTCTGTTAAAACGAGGGTGTATTGGTTTGGACGAATGACTTTCAGTGTTTTTGAGCTGGACACAATTTGTTTCTGTTTTTTGGTGTTTTTATTCAGAGAAAGTGGAACCTTCAGATTGAAGGTTTAGAGCGGCTTGAATGCTGATGTTGAGATCTTTGTTGTGTTTTTAGTGTGTGCATAAATAGGGTTTTGTTGTTGTTTGCTCATTGTTGTTGTAAAGGAAATGAATGTTGAGGTTTAAGAACATAATTGTTGGTGTTAGGTTGCTATGCTTTTTTATGTTATTGGCTTTTTTATCATAAGCGGTTTATATGTCATTTAGTTACCTAACAAGAAATCATTTCAATTGAGTCATCTAATAATCCATTTATTAGTGGTGATGTGTTGTTAATTTTTATTTTATTTTATGATAATTAGACTATGACATATATCATCGTCTTATTGTAGGGGGCGTAGTTAAAGGATTTAACAATAATAATTAAAAATAAATTTTTTTATTAACAGTAAATAAATTGATAGCGTCCTAAAATTTAAATGACTCAATTGAAATAAATTTTTGTTGGGCGACAAAATTGATAAATTTAAAAGTTGAATAGTCATTTTCGTAGCCTATAGTTTCATTTTTAATAAATTCACGTGAAAAAGTTTATACAATGTTTAAATTAAACATTATTCTTAATGATAGGCGGACCCAAAAGGATCGCAGGGCCATGGTCTCCTAAAATGGTTAAATTCTGGTTCTCTTTAAAGTTTGAAGACTAAGTTTAGATAATGGCAATTACATTTTGACTCTCTTAAATGATAAAAGTTTATCTTGGTCCATTTAAAAATTATAAATTTATAACTTAAAATAATGATAAAAATTAATTTTATTTAAAAGTTTATAATTTAATTTCGGAAATTTCTGGTTTCATCCCTATCTATAATCTCTAAAAATCTTAAATAAAAAATAATTACACGTAAACATATTTAGCTAAACTAAAACTCGATTAACCATTCATGTTTGTTTTCCCCCTTTGTTTGAACCACACAGAGTAAAATACATAGCTTTTATTTCTCCAAATTGGATTAGAAAATGACAGCTATTTTTTAGAAGGATTAGCTAAGGCATGTGCCTGCATGATTAAAGGCACTATAACTAATCACCATCATACTCATTGTTGGAACAACTTTCATTACCGGCTCTACATTTTCTTCTAGAAAATGATCATGCTTTGATTAGCAGGGAGACGGGAGTGCGCTGGTTGAGTCGATTTCGGACCTGTTAAAGCAGGATTGGAGTACGGTGCTTCATCATGTTTGCCGGGAATGGAATAAGTTTATGGACAGATTAACGTCGTTATGCTGTGATAGGCCTATAGAAGCTTCGACGTTTATGGTCCCTCCGCCTACACTAGTTGCTTTGATGAGTGAGGAGCATGTGCAATGTTTGACCCCGGCGGGTGAAGCTGTGACTGGTCGATACCGAATGCATGAGGATCCTGGAGGATAGGTCTTGCCTTATGGTTGAGTGAAGAGTTAAGGTTTATGTAGGTTATGTTTATTTGGCCAAGCTCGTTTATTTTTTTTAAGTATTATTATAGGTACTTCTTTCCCTCAATTAAATTTAAGGATATTTTAATGAACCCTACAATAATACCACATTAGTTTTTTTTTATTTACTATTATTATATCGAAGAAATACTAATCAATATGGTAACGCTAACTTAAGTTATACAAAGAGAAATATTAAAACTACAGGCATAAAGTCAAAATTATCTCCTAATGTTTGATATTTTGCTCACTTTAACACTTATTTTTTGGGTACAATTTAACCCTTAACGTTTCATTTTTTATCATAATTCACCCTCGTTAGATGAAAATCATTAGTCAACAAACATTGACCGTTTAGAGATGACGTGGCAGTCTCACATAGCATATGGAGATGATATGGCAGTGCCACTTTAGCCCATATTTTTTGGTACAATTTAACCCTTAACGTTTCATTTTTGATCAAAATTTACCCTCTTTAGATGAAAATCGTTAGTCAACAAACGTTGACCGTTTAGAGATGACGTGGCAGTCTCTCATAGCATATGAAGATGATGAGGCGGTGCCACGTGTAAAGTGAAGGTAACGTAGAGATGACGTGGCAGTCTCACATAGCATATAGAGATGATGTGGCGGTGCCACGTGTAAAGTGAAGGTAACGTGGCAAAGATGACTTATAAATAATAATAATTTTTTAAACTATTTTTAATTAATTGATTAAATAGTAATATGACACGTGTCATCTTATTATTTGTTAGATTTTGGATGAAAGTAAAAACATGCTTACTGGGGGACTCAAACCAAGGCTGATGAAAATAAAACCACTCCCGCAAGCCACAAGGACAACTCTTCACTTGGTATACATTGCTGCAAACATATATTCAAATTTTCAATTATTAATTAATTAAATAAATAAAACATATATTGTATTCAAACTTTCATCCAAAATCTAACCAGTAATAAGATGACACGATGAGTGTTAGATTGCAAAAAAAAAAAAAAAAAAAAATAGAGGCTAAAGTGACCAAAAGGTCAAACATTAGGGGTTAATTTCAATTTTATGCCAAAACTATATGTAAATATTTATTAAACGTGCAGCGTAATAAATGAATTTTAATTTTATATATTGTAAACAAAAATAATTCGATTCAACAAAAAATAATTTTACAATTTACAAAAATTATTATATTAATTTAATACGAAAATAAATGAATGTGTTTATTTTTTTAAAATATGTATAATTTGATAAAAATAAAAGTTTTATGTTTATAATTGTAAATTGTATTTTCTGAATTCAATAAAAAATGTCAATATAATAATAAATGAATAACTTAAATGGGTAGGCTAGGGTAAACATTAATACTTGGTAATAGGCATAGAGGTGGCAATAGGGTCGTTCGGTTCGGTTTGATTTTCGGTTTGGGTCGCATTCGGTTCAGCTTTGATTTGGGGAGGCTCGGGTTTGATTTAGATTTATATCGGGGCCATGCAATTTCGGGTCAGGTTAAGTATCGAGTCAAATCAATATCGGGTCTATTGATTTTTCGAGTCAGTTATATATCATATCGGTTGGTTTTCAGTTCGAGTCAATGTCAGTTCGGTTGATATTTCGAGTCGGGTCAATATCGGATCGAATCATTTTCGGTTCTGGTCAATATCATATAGGTTAGTTTCGGTTGTTAGTTAATCTTCAGATCTTTAGGTCAATTTGAGTTGAGTTAGGTATGTATTCAATTGAGTATATATATAATTATTGATATATTCGCGTAAAAAATATATTTTTTGTGTGAATCTTATCATTTAGGCTCAATTTCAACTCTTGACCGTTTAATGTTTCGAATTAAACTATCATTAAAATACGATAATTTGACACAAACTCAACCTATAAGAGTTATTAAAGTTTAAAACTTGAATTTTGTATTGTGTTCATTATTGAGTTTCAATTGATTGTTTTCTATTTTTTAAAATAAAGTTTTGCATAATTTCTAAGACGAAAAATTTTGATTTAGAAATTATTTAATAAAATATAATTTTATCATATTTATTTATTTATGGATTAAAATCAATTTAGGTATGTCTTAATTGTTTGAGATTTAATTGGATATTTAAATTTTTGTCTTGGATATTTAATTATTATTATAAATTAAATAAAAGACTAAACCAAATAAACAATTAAAAGTAATATATATATATATATATATATATATGAAAATTGGGTGAAATAGAGTAACTTTATTTTTCAGTCTTTCGTATCAAATATTTTTTAAATGAAAAATTATCGAATCAGATATGATGATTTTCATTTAAAGGAGAAAAGATATATTGAACCATTAAACTTTTACTAAAGTTGGCTGCTAATCAGTAATATAATAAAAAAGAATAAAATATACATATTTACTATTTATCATACTACTAGAAAATAAATAAAAATAACTTATCCGTTCATTTTGGCTAAGTTATCTGGTCATAATCAGGTTGATGTTCGATTTGGATTGGATTTAAGCAAATTAAATTTGAGTTATTTTCGGTTCATATTACTATTGATTCGAGTTTATTTTTGGCTCGGGTTGCTTTCGGTTCGGGTTATTTTTGGTTCGGGTTGCTTTCGATTCGGGTTGATTTCGGATTCAGTTGCTTTCGCTTCAGGTTGATTTCGGATTCAGTTACTTTCAGTTTGGATTAATTTTTGGTTCAGTAAATTTTGATTCGTTTTAATTTGGGCTCGAGTCAATTTTAGACCGAAATGTTCAGGTATCTAATTGAATAAATCAATTCAGATCTCGAATCAAGTTTGTCAGATCTAAATAGGCAGCGTTGAAGTTCAATACTATGGGTGGTCATCCAAATCAAGCCTAGCCCATGACCTTACTTTGTAAATATAGTTTCGACCCATCTTCATTCCTGGACTAAAGCTCTTTTCACTTGGGCCTCGATCAGCTTAAACTCCTCCCGTGCACAATTGCAATCAGTTCAGTTGGTTATCAATCATAAGGTATGGTGCGGTGTGATTACTTTGCGGCACCAACTAAAAATATTATAAGATATAAAATATGAAACTGAAAATGTTATATTTTTTGATAATATTTTAAGTTAGTATTTAAGTATTAAAACTTAGCTTCGAGTATCGTTACTTATCGCTTCTGATAATATTTTAAATTTTATAAATATCAATACTTATATGTAAGTATCAATATTGTCGTCAGACACCAACTAAAAATATTATCATAAAATATATATTTTTTAATTTTATATTTTGTGTTTTATAATATTTTTTATTAGTGTCGCATTTTAACCGTACCGCTATTATGCCGTGCCGTAGACCTATCCCAATGTAAGGCTAAAGATTGTGGATCAACTTCATCAATGGCAGTAAAGTGTTAGAAAGCTGTATTACAGATGATGACTTGACATAAAGGGGAAGGTCCATTGTTATTATGGTTTCATGACAGACATAGCTGGCCACAGTCCCCAGCTTATAAATATTGTTAATAGTAATACAAAGAATGAAAACCAAATTATTATGAGGTTTTTTATGGGTGACACACAGTGTCCTGTGTCCCCACAAAGTTGAAATTCACCGAGTTCAGCACCCAACGAGTTGAAATTATTGCCACCAACATTGTCCAAAGCCATGGAAACGGCAAAGGGCAGGCATACTGCTTCCTGCAGTAAGGTCCTGCACTAAAAAGATTGTTTTTGGTAAAACGTGCACCAGAACTCTCAAATTTAAGAAGAAGATGACAATGGAAGTCAAAAACCACACATTCTTTAATTTTTTTGGTCTTTAGCTTTGCCACTCTAGAATCTTCCTATGTCAGCCCTGCAGCATAGTGAGCAGAATTAATTTTCTGTGTTACCAAAGTCAACAACTGCAGCGCCATGCTCCTTAATATAATGATACTTGTTACTAGATTTCTTGCCACATGGGAACATGGATATAGCAAATTGTACTAGAGTAGGTGGCCTCTCCCCATTTTTCATGTTCCAATTATTAAAGAAGCCAAGCTTTAACCAAATTGACCTACTTGATTAAAAGCACATTTTCTAAACGATCTTTGCTTCACCCGACAGTGGAAAAGAATTTAACACTTCAGCCATATATACCAAACAAAATTGCAGATTTTCATTGTAAGCTTAGCTCCTAAAATTCAAACTCCATAGATTTATGCCATAAGTTATGCCACCCAGGACATCTGTATGATTGTCATCATCTTGTTCTCTTTTTGGAGTTTATTTTGGTCTGAGGTGTTTTTTTTTTTATCAATGTCAAACTTTGAAATCTGCTTATCTTCACCTTCTAATTTGCCTCAGCCATTTCCTGTTAAGGTTCAAGTGGTTCCTAAACCTGTGTCTGACCGTCTTCTCGAGAAGTTTCTCGATGTGTCTGAATTCAACTTTGATTATTTGAAGAGTGGACTTTGGTCTCCCCCGGTTCGAAGAAGTGCATTCTTAAGCTCCTCTGGTAGAATATGTACTGGACAAGAAATGCTCCAACGGCTACAAAGAGTAATGGACCGCCGTCTTCATAGGAGATACAATATTTGTTTCAATGTACGGCAGTATACTTTTCTGATCATATGTAATTGAATTCATTTTTGTTTCATCAATATTTCGTGTCAAGAAGTGGATTTCAACTAAGTCCAGCTTCAACTCTAATCTTGTTGCCGATTATCGATGAATCTTTAGAACATTATTTTTGCAGGCTTGTTGCTGCTCTTGAAGGAAAATACTGGAAAAGTGAAGACTTGTTACTGTCTCTCAATGCAGCTTAACAACGAAATGCAAAGACAGAAAACAAAGTAACAAGAAAAACCAATAGTATATTTCATTCATCTTCCTTTATGTAAATGTTTTAGTTTTCTTGGAGAAATATATTGTGAATAGTTTATCTGAAATTCCGCCATTCTTTGCACTGTTAATTTTCTTGAGTAGCGTTTGTTTTCATGGAACATAGTTACTAAGACCAAACTTTTACAGAAACATTACATATTTAATAGTATCTTCTAAGCTTGCAGCCAAAATCTAATATGCTAAAGTGCTATTGCAGTACTGGAATTAATGTAATTAAACTAAATTATAAGTATGTTATATAGATACATGCCGGATCCAGAATTTTTTTTAGGGTGAGGACAAGTCAAAATATTTTTGAGGGTGAATACAAATCATAAAATTTAAAGATTAATTTATAAAAATTAAAAAAAAAATTGAAGCCAAATGTATAAACCAGACATGTGAATCCGCCCGTGGATATATCATAGGACAAAGAACTTTTATGATATCAGAATCTTTAAGACAGCAGCTGCCGAATACATTTGAAAATTGAGCACACAGGAGAACAGACATGACTTTGTAAATTTCTATGTTGTCGAACGAACTAAATGATATCTCTTCAGGTAAACGTTAATTTCTATACGTTGAATGCTTTCTAGACGAGGAAAGAACAGATTGTTGGAGAACAAGAGAATCATCTTATAAATCTTATGCTGATCGGTTGCCATGCCAAGTCATTCCTGCTTCTACAACAATAATTATGGCTTATTTTGGCTTGATGCAATCAATAATTATCTCAAGCTTTTTTCTGAGTTTCGTAGTGGCTTCTCTGCCAGATTCAACCCTATATTTTTCCAAGGGGAACAGAACAACTTGGACAAACAACAATCAATCCCTTCCTCAAGCAATACATTTCACGGATGGCTCACTGGCTCGTTTTATACTTCTTAAGACGGAAACAAGTACAAATGGCAGTTTTGGATTCGGATTTGGCTTCTACTGCAATTGCCCTTATGTCGGGTACTGTGACTTGTCGATTATGTTTGTGGACATGCTCAATGGTGAAGTTGATTTAAAGGGACGTCCCCAGGTAGTTTGGACTGCAAATTGGAACAGGCGAATTGGAGAAAATGCAGCACTCAAATACAACCAAGGTGGAAATTTGTCTTTGATCGACGAACATGACAACAAAATTTGGTCAGCTTATCCATCTGGTATGTCTAATGTTTTTGGTATGACATCGATGAAACAGGTAACATGATGCTCTTCAATGAAAGCATTCAATCCGTTTGGGAGTCTTCCCAGCATCCTACTGACACTCTTCTACTGGGGCAAGTATTAAGGGCAAACCAGCAGCTTACTTCAAGAGCCACTTCTTTCCGTGCCAGACAAGGCCTGTTTAACCTTTCTCTGAATTCTCGTGCCATTGTTGCATTCTTGGTGGGCGACGAGGCAACTCAGTACCTGACTGTTGCCCCTGCTGGGGCAGATGCGGTACCCCGGGCGACAGAGGAGGTTTGTTATCTGAAATTTGTTCAGTTCATAAAAGGAGGGATGGTTTTCTATTACCAAAAAAAAAGGATCAAATCGAAAAACTGTACCTCAATGCTGTAAATTCAAGTTCAAATTCAGCTACTATTCAGTTCCTGAGATTGGATATGGATGGGGGTCTTAGGATATATGGATGGAACCCTGGAGAGGAATGGAGAAGTATTTACTTTTGGCCAAACAAATCAGACGAATGTTGGATTCCACTCAGGTGTGGCAGATATGGAGTTTGCAAATGGGGTACCTGCGGCTGTCCTAACGGACCATATGGCAAAGACTACTTCACACTGAGGGATTACCAACATCCTCATCTTGGCTGTCGTGAAATCAGTCCCCCGATTGCATTTCAAGGCACATCCACCGACTACGAAATGGTTCATTTCGGGAATCTTTCCTATTTCAGTACATTTTATACAAAGGCATCACATCCTCGGTTAAACACTGAGGAAAGTTGCAAACAAGCCTGTTACGACAATACAACTTGTAAAGCCACCTTCTTCGTTTCAAAGGAAATAGCGTATGAAGGATCTTGTTATTTGTATTCCGACTCTGAGACGCTCTCACTTATGGGAAATCCACATGAAGGTGGGTATTATTTATCATCGTACTTAAAGGTTACTTTCTTGACGCTGAAGGTTAATGTTTCCACCCCGGATCAGGGATCTACCAACTTTCACTCATATTCTTGGGGGAAAACCCCATTAGCAGTATATTATTTTCTGCTAACTGCAGTCGTCCTCGTTTCTTTATGCTTCCTGCTGTGGAAGAAGATCAACTGTGCATGCAAACGACAGAAGCATCTTAAGTCACTCATCTCGGGATCTCTAATAAGGTTCTCGTACAGTGAGATGTCTTCTGCAACCGCTAGGTTTTCCACAAGGCTAGGGAGAGGAGGCTTTGGAGTAGTTTATAAAGGGGTGTTAAAGGATGGAACAATGGTTGCAGTAAAGCGGCTCGAAAACACCGGGCAAGGAGGGATCGAAGAGTTTCTAGCGGAAGTGGACACCATTGGGAACATACACCATATCAACCTGGTGAAGCTAATCGGTTTCTGTATCGAGAAGAGCCACAGGATTTTAGTTTTTGAGTACATGAGCAAAGGGTCGTTGGACAAATGGATCTTCCATGGAAACAACGGTAGCTTCTGTCTTGATTGGAAAACGAGGAAGAAGATTGTTCTGGACATAGCCAAAGGGTTAGCTTATCTCCATGATGATTGCAGACAGAGAATTGCTCATTTAGATGTGAAGCCCCAAAACATTCTTCTTGACGATGCTTTCAATGCCAAAGTCTCTGATTTTGGGCTGTCCAAGTTGATTAACAGGGACGAGAGCCAAGTCGTGACACGGATGAGAGGCAAGTTGGGGTACTTAGCGCCGGAGTGGCAACACGCAAGAATCACGGTGAAAGCCGACATTTATAGCTTTGGGATAGCTGTCCTTGAAGTTGTGAGTGGAAGGATGATCTTAGATTACAGCCAACCCGATTCGGGTGTCTGTTTGCTTGAACTGCTGAAGAAGAAACGGATGGAAAATCGGTTGATGGATATCATTGACCTTGCAAATGAAGATTTGGAACAACACTTTGAAGAAGTGAATGCGATGATATTGCTGGGACTTTGGTGCGTGAATGAAGATCATACAAGACGGCCGTCTATGAATTCATGGTAAAGTTGTTGGAAGAGGAGAAGATACCGGCATTGGATGCAGATTTTACAAATTCCCTCTAGTCATGACTAATTTTGCAACATTTGCTGTAAAATGGGGCCTATTTAAGTAGACCAGGCTCAAATTTGGAAGTAATTGGATTCAGTTTTGTTTTCATTTTGGGGAGACAGGGAGAGGGCCCAATTTGCTAATACCGTATTAGGAGTACCATTATTTGATATATTATGGTATAGTTTTTGGATTATTATCTCATACCGGTATGAACTTTTTGTTTTAATTTAGGATTTAGGGGTTCACCTTAAGGTTTAGAGGTTTTAGTGTATGAGTTTAAAATTTAGAGTTTAGGGTTTATGGTAATATGGTTAGAGATTTAAGTTTTAAACTATAAACCCTAAACCTAAAATTCTACAAACAGCCCTTAAATTCAAGATTGCTACACTTAAACCCCTAAACCATAAATAGAGTTTCTAAATCCTAAAATTAAAGCGCTTGTATATGAAATAATTACCCATAGTTTTTTAATCTTGTAAGCAGGTATCTTATTTATTTATTTAAATATTAATTAAAGATGAAGAACCAGTGTAATAAATAATATTCCTTTCAATGAATTCTTAAAATCTTGATTTTTTTTTCACGGATAAGTAAAAACTCTTTTCACCTAAATTAATTAGGTGATTTTTTAAGCATGAATACCATTGTAAACTACCAAACCAGAAGGAAGTATTCTTTCTACAATCTCTGCACTCAACTCTTCAATCGAACTTTCACATACTATAATTTATCAGTTCAATCCAAGAAAAAGTATATATATATTTTTATCAATTTACTCTCGCCACATACTTCAAAGTGATCTGTTGAAGTTTCTTTGCTCTTTACAATGTTTCCTTATGTGAAATAAAATTTTTCCTTCAAACCAATTAGATTTCAATGATCGGGGAGTTGTCAAAAGTTCTTATATTATCTCATTTTGTATGAATTTGAATAATAATATTTACATTGGGAATATAATTATCTCTATTTAATAAATAATTAAATTCTAGCTTTTAAAACCTCATTTATCCCTAAATAACGAAAAAAATCTTCTACCTTTTTTGTCGCCTTTATTTATGCATTCACATTAAAAAAAATAGATTTAGGGTTAAAATTTAAGATTAAGATCTAGAAAATTAGGGATAGAGTATATTTTTGGGAGTTTAGAATTTATAATTTAGGATTAAAAATTTATGGTTATAACTTAAAATTTAATTTCCTAGTGTTAGAGTATAAAAATGTACATAAAAAAGGCATACGATTTATGTCTCTAACTGACAAGCCTTGTGGCGTGGCTCCATAATTTGTGTAACTAAACAAATAAGTGTATCTAGTTGTTGTTGACTTTGTGATTACAAAACAAAATCATCTCTCAAAGTCTAATTAGAGCCGTTTGGTGCTAAACAAGTAATAATGAACTGTTTTAGTTTCCAAGGATGATATAATGGTAGTTAAAAGCTTAGTCAAGTCACACATAATTCCATTGACTTTTTTAACATCTTAATATTATATTTGTTGTTAATTAGGAGCCTCCGATAAATTAATGTGTGTGTCAACTCTCAATGTTGATTATGGTACTATAATGTTCATGGTTTCCCAATATGCTGTAGGAACCAAGTGTTGAAAAGATCCCAATACCAATTTAACTATATATTAATGATTAATAATATATAAACACATGTTAGAACATTGTTTGTTTTGTCTTTGTTAATTGAATTGTAAGTTCCACAATTGGATAATAAATTGATTTATATAACGTGCTTGAAAGTTTCTCTTTCATTTTTTTTATTAAAACTAAATAATTTATTTATTCATCAGATATTTGTTAATACAAGTTTTTTTTTGTTAACTTAATGATAATTAATAACAAATAAGGAAATTCTACAACGTGTCGAACACCACTAAACATCACTAACGCTGAACACTATTAAATTAATTAATAAAAATTAAAAATCTTAAGGACTAAACATACAATTAATAATTATTTAAAATAAAATTTTAATTAAATTATTTTTTATATATATCATAATTTTTAATTTTGATTTTCAAATAATTAGATCAAATGGCAACCCCTAAATTAAAAAAACTTAAATCTTTTTTCCTTTACCATTCCAGCTGCTGCCGCCATTAGCCACCGTCCGTCAGCGAGATTATCGCTGCCGCGCTTATGTCCTTGCTGCAGGCTTACCACTGTTCGAGCTTGACCGCCGTTTTTCGTCGTTCGCGCAACAAATCCGGTAAAAAAAATAGAACCCTAATTAAACCTGCAATTATACTTTCAGTTTTCCCATACTGCCAAACTGAAGTTGTTGTTTTCTTTAAAAAATTGCGAAAATATTTTGATCTCTAAGGTTTGATCAAAAGGGGGTTCATTTGGAATTGAAGAATTTATAAATCAAAGCAAAATTACTGATAAATCGAATAGTAGATTTGAACCGAGGTTAGTATTATCATTCTGGGTTTACAGAAGTTAAGATTTTAAGGACCATTTTAATGCTTGTTCTTCGATTGTGTTTTCTTTTTTCTCAAGCAGGTCCAAGAACATAATCATCCGCATATTCTTCTGTTGCAAATTGGGAATACATTCTGCAAACTTCCTGGTGGACGCATGAAGCTTGGAAAAAAATGGTATCATCTTATTCTTTTTAATTATTTTTTATACATCATATTGTCATCTTCTCTTGATACATCTCTTTTTATAAGTTATTGTGGAAAACTCTATGTTGGTCGTAAACTAAAACCTATGCTCTTCCTTTATTGACTTCAGAGATTGAGGGTTTGAAGAGGAAGCTGACCAGCAAGCTTGGAGCCAATTCATCTGCTCTTGTGCCAGACTGGCAGGTAAAGTAAAAATTAACACTAGGGTGAGGAGGGCAGGTGTTCCTCACAATTACCTTTGAATGTTGCAGTGATAATTGTTATGGTTTAGAAACATTTTCTTTTGATGCTTAATTATGTTCCTTGTTATCTGCTGTATTATGAGCTATGACATCTTTTCTCAACTTCCTTTATTAATAATGTTGCAAGAGTGAAAGAAGCTCTTCCTTGTTCACTTGTCTGAGAAAGAGTACTTCGCAATACCTAAGAATTTGAAGTTTCTTGTTGTCCCATTGTTCGAGCTCTATGATAATGTGCAGGTTAGGAGTATACCCACTTTGCAATCCATTTTTTAAACTTGTTTTATAATTTGAGTTTTGCGCCTCTTTATTCTTGTTTTTATAAAAAGAGAAAATATTTCAAAAGTTTGGGAATGGATAAATGGGGAATGAACTGTGTGTTTGTGGCAAATTACTGTGAACGACCAACCGTATTACCTCTTGTCATTTAGGTATTCTTTTTCCTTTCCTTGGATTTCTACTGCTTTGCTGCTTATATATGCATAGTATTTCTAACTTTTTTCTTTAAGGGGAGAAAATGATAGCTTTATTGCTCTTCTGATTCTTCGTTCTAACAAACCACATTTTAAATGTTGAACAGAGATATGGGCCAGCGATATCAACCACTCCTCAACAGCTTTCTAGATTCCAGTTCAACATGATCAGTATGAGACTTTGGCATGGGCTTTCAAAGATTGTGAACCTTTCTACTTGCATCCTGTACGTGACGGTATACAAGGAGAGGCTTGTGCATTATTTTTTTCTTTTGGATTCAACGAGATTATTACATTGCTTTTGTTTCAGAAGTTGATTCACTGAAAATAACTTACGTACTCTAATTTGGCTTCGTATCATTTGAGATAACGAATCAGTGTGGGTTGTAGTCTCCCGACTTAGGTGGTTTAAGTTAATGGTTGAACATGCTATTGTTATGGGGTTCTAATTGGTTGTATCTTGGTCATGGATGTGTGAATGATTTTCATGTACAATTGCTTTTGCTCTTGGTGTATTTGTATGTAGAAGCATGTTTATCACTAGGAAGATATTAAAATTTTTAAGTTTACTGAAAACAAGTCTATGTAAAAAAAACTTCATATTTATTATAATTTTTTCAAATAAAAATAAATATGAAAAATTTTCATTAGGAGAAATTTTTTAAAAAATTACAGCATTCAAGTCACAAACCAGAAGTTGCCATAAAGTTAGAGACATTTAAGCTAAAACCCACAAAAAGCTGGATTGTAAGTATAAAACATAAACAATGAACTTCAATCTATAATCTTCACGAGTCGACACTATTACATAAAACTTGTTTGTTACAAATTCAATAAGTGATTTCTTCTCATGGTCAAAAAAAGTGATTTCTTCCAAGATGTATAATACACACACAATAATGAACAATGGATGTTACTTCACTACATAAAAATCAAACAAAGCCGAATATAAAATGAACAAATGGCATCCTACAAACAAACATACAAAACACCCCATCTTCTAAACAAGAGCTCTTTCCCTAAAAACAACCAAGGATCTTCTTTGGAGTAGTTTCGGCAGCACGGTACTTGGTGGCAATCTCTTATGCCTTGAGAAGTTATTCGATGCGCTTGGCTTCAACAGTTGCCTTCTTCTCTTCTGCTTCCTTGTGGATCAAGGCTGCTTTATTTTTCACCTTCTCCACATATTCAGCTCTCTGTTTCTCTACTTTAGAAGTTTATATCTAAAAGTATATTAGTTCCAAAGTCCTAAAGGGTTTTCTGATTCTATCATAAGCATGACAAAGCAGCAAGACCTCAATATATGCATCTATCATCCCATAATAAAGAGAGCTTCTTATGACAAAGTTAAATACAACTAGAGCTTTCCAAAGTTTTAGAGCAACGGATATAAAAAGTCAAATCTACACAAAACAAGCAACAAAAGAGAATCATATCAATAATTAAAAACAAAAGCAATGAAACATGACTGCATGACTAGTATGTGGAGAAATCTAGGAGTAAAAATGATTACCATAAATTTTCACAAAAGATAAAGAATCATAAACATTACAATGTAAATTCTAACATAGTGTTTTATGACATGATAGCAAACCAAAAGCATATTAACATACCAATAAAATGGCGTCAACACTTGTCCTCATACCCTCTTTCATATAACTGCAATGCACCATAAAAAAGTAATTACAAATTTAAGCTTGTATAAAGTAAAGTTTCAACATGTCAGTCTTTACATTAAACTTACTACATCCATAATTATTCCATCAATCGAAGCTTTTAGTTTACAGTCTGGATTTGCCTTATTGAGTTTTGCTTTGGGTTCATGGAAATGAAAAAAAGGGTATTCATCAAAGCTGAAACATTCCTAGAAAAAGGGAAAAAGTAAAGTCGTCAATTTTTTTAAACCTCAGTTCAAATCTACTATTAAACTTACCAGTAATTTTGCTTTGATTTATAAATTCCTCAGTTCCATATGAACCCCCTTTTGATCAAACCATAAAGATCAAAACATATTCGTAATTTTTAAAGAAGAAAACAACAACTTCACCTTGGCAATATGGGAAAACCGAAACTATAATTGCAGGTTTAATTAGGGTTTCGTGAAAAAACAGAACCCTTACCGGATTTTTTGCGTGAACGACGGGAAACGGCGACCATGCTCGAACGGCGATCAGGCTGCAGCAGGGACGGAGGCGCGCGGCGACAATCTCACCGGCGGACTATGGCTAGCGGCAGCGACGGCTACAAAAAGATTTAAGGTTTTTTTTAATTTAGGGATTGGTATTTGATCTAATTATTTGAAAATAAAAAATAAAAAATATAATATATATAATAATAATTTAATTAAAATTTTATTTTAAATAATTATTAATTGTATGTTGAGCCCTTGAGATTTTAAATCTTTATTAATTAATTTAATGTTGTTCAGCGGTGTTCAGAGTTAATGGTGTTCAGCGATGTTCGATGCACGTGGTAGACTCATCCAACAAATAAAATCAAAACATTAATATATACCATGTCAAACAAATAACTTATGCACATTATATAAACCAATTTATTATTAGAAAAATATTTTGATACACAAGCTTAGTTTAGTTTACACAAGTCTTTTAATTTTAGGGTTTTGATATGTAGGTTGTGATTTAGAGTTTAGGAGTTTAGGTTGTAACATATAGAATTTAAGATTTATGGTTAGAATTTAGGGTTTATGGTGTTAGGGCTAGAGATTTAGGTTTTAGATTTTATAAAAGGGCTGTATAAATTTTTTATATAGCTTGTGTATCAAAATATAACTCTTATTATTTTTCAGTTGTGATACTTATAATTATAATATATATCTTATTAAATTGCTACGCCGCCCTAACATAAGATAACTAAAATATGATATAGGTATGAATTACGTTACCTTTTTTTTTTCAAACTATTATATTTTGCTTAAAGCGTAGAGATTTGATTTCATTGGGCAACCGGAACATGCATTAATATAAAACTGTAACTTGCAAATAAACTTATTTTTATTTTGGAATCGATATGGTATTGCTATGTCCCCCCCGGTCCTGCTGCATTAATTAAAACATTAAAATATTCACTAATATCTCCCGAATCAGGGCTGTTACTAAATATGAGTAAAATAACAACCGTCTAAGGTCTAATTTTATTTTCTAATATTTGATATTAGAGTCCACTTTTTAAAATTTATTTTTTTAATTTTTATTATTAACGGTCTAAATTTTTTTAGCATTTGTTATTAGGGTCAACTTTTTTTATTATTTATTATTATGGATTTAATTTTAAATTTTATTTTTTAATATTTATTATTAGATGATTGCTTTTTAGATTCACTCTTGGGCCATCAAAATCTCATTAACGGATCTGCTCAAGTTTGGCCGAAATACATACAAGCGAGAGAGCTGTCTATACAAGACCAATTAATTTGACAATAAAAGCTCAACGTTGTAATCTCAGGATTATCTTTAATCTCGAACAAGTTAACCGCACATAACATAATGTCGTTCAGATATTGATTCGTAAATATATTTTAAAACAGGTAACCAATGAGACAAACAACAGGCCCTTAACGGCAGCTTAGATTCATTTACGTGCGAAACAACTAACATTGGAATAACTTTTAAGAACCCAGCTTTCAATAAGCTTTTTATTAATTAATTAATTAATAGTCTTTTCTAACATGGCCTTTCTGTTTCGCAGCTCTTGGGAATTAGGAACAAACTCTTCCCGGAATTATTTTGTTTGGAATTTCCACCAAAAACATTCGCATTGTGTCCAGTCGGTACCGTGCTAACTTTTGTCTGTGAAAAAATTTGTTTAGAATTTATTCTTTTTACGTAATTGAAGATTGTTTTTTTTTTTCTCATTAATTTGCGTCTGTGAGACGAGGTGCCTTTTTGACACTGGGTTTGAATCTTAACATACCATTAAAAAAATTAATTACCGTTTTGGTGAGTTTTATTTTATATTGAAAATACTTTTGTCGCGTAAGAAATATATGTACATTTCCAACTCTAACATAGCGTGGGACCTTGAAGATCCCTAATCGTAATTATTTTCCCAAGTATTACTGTCTCAGTTTGGAGTTTAAAAATTGAAGTGTTGACGACGTGCATGAGATGATGAAGTTGCCAAGAAAATTGGACGGCGGCTCTATTTCACTCCCATAGGCCATACCTACACGCGGCATTCTCAAGACTCATTTTCAGTATCCGAATTTATTAGTTAACATTAATATAACAGACATTACATGTATAGTTGAATTCCACTCCATTAATTAAAACTTTCTTTTTTCTTGTTCATGTTTCTAACTTTAATTTTAAATGTTTGACTTAGCCAAGCCACCTCGCCTTTCCCTTCTAACTTGATCTCCACGCTCTATATATTTGTGCACTCATCAATGCATCAAACAAAGCACTGCATTCCAGCAAAAACCCATTTCTCTCTTCGTTTTCGTCTTCATTTCCTGCAATTACTTTTACACAAACTCATGGCTCGTTTCAATTATATGGTGATTATCCTCTTGGTGATATCTGCTTCACTTGTACCGCAAATGGAAAGTAGGAAGCTACTAAACACAGGGGGGAGCAACAAACATGTTCCTTCTAATTTGTTTGCAAGCTTGCTGTTGAGTGCCCTTCCAAAGGGAACAGTACCGGGTTCTGCTCCTAGCAAGAAGGTTGATGCCACGCTCGATAAAGAGAAGCGCTTTGCCAGCCACCTTGCTCGCATTGATCGGATCCTTCAGTCTGTTCCTAGCCCTGGTGCAGGCCATTAATGCATAGGGTTCTTTAATTCTTTTTCTTTGGTTTTGAGCATTTTGTGTCAATGAAGTTTTGACTATTCGTTTCTTTTATTCTTTCTCATTTGGTTTTAGGTTATTATTGTATTTGTACCCATATATACGAAGTGTCTAGTCAATAGTCAGTCAGTGCGTACTAAGGTCTAAGGCTTTATTTATTCTATCTTTCAAATCTTAGCATTTCACTGGGATCGATTTTGTTATATCCGTTTGATCATTGCTTTTATGATGGTTTACAGTTATATATCATAGTCTCTATCTTCTGCATTTATATGATCTATCTCCTAGTCCATGTTCAAATTCAACAATGGAACTGATATGTAAACGTTCAAATTTGGCCTATAATTTAATGTGATTTTTAAATACGTGAATAAAGTGAGCTTTTCAAGTTGATACAGTAATTAATTTTAGCCCCATTTCTTTTTGGATACATGAGAAAGATGACAATCCCAATAAAAAAAAGTCTGACTTTCATGTTGATATAATATTGGCATGCCATTTGGCCACCCATTGTGACAAATACATCACAAACCATTAACTGTCTGCTGCATTAACATAAAGTCAAAGAATGGTGATTTCACCCTTTGGTAAGGGTGGGGATGTGCATTATTCGGTTTTAACCGAATCAACCGATCGAACCGAATTTTTTTTAGGTTAATCGATCGGTTAATTTTAGGTAAATTCGGTTAACGGTTATTTTTTTTTTCAAACTTTAGTTAACGGTTAATTCTATTCAAAATCGGTCAATTAACTGAATTAACCAAAATTATTATATATTAAATATTATATATATTACATATATTTATTTTTAGTAATTAAACTTTTAAAAATTATAAAATGATCATTAAATTTTTTTGATATATTTTAAAATGGTCATTAAACTTTTATCAGCATAAAATGAAAAATCCAGTTTGATCGGTTAATTTGGTTAAAACTTAACAATGCACACCCCTACCCTTTGGAGCTTTGGTCCATAAACACATACCTTCAACGTCTCCAAAATGTGGGATGAGTCTGAATAGGGGCGGATCCAAAAAAAATTTAGGGTAGGAACAAATTAAAATATTTTTAGGGTGGACACAAGTCATAAAAATCTCAAAATTTTAGGGTGGATACAGTCATAAAATTTAAAGACCAATTCATAAAAATTAAAAAATTTAAAGTTAAATGTGTAAACTTTAAAAAGTTCAGAGTGGGCCCACTCAAAAATATATGTGGCTCCTCCACTCAATCTGAAGTGTAATAAAATTATTAAATACGGAACCTAGAACGTTAATTACGAAAGTGTATCCAATACTCAATTAAATCGTTGAAACTGATAAATCATTAATTAAAACCTGACATAGAGTCGTAATCAGTAACAAATGAGACATACCAGGTTGAAAGTAAAAGCCAAATATATGTTGTTTCCTACACGATTGCAAAACCACAGAGATTTACATGATCTGGTTGTGTCCTAAAGCTTTGATCTGATGGTTGTCGTGCAGTCTTTTAACTTGTTTTTTCTGCGTTTGGGTCATGTTTGGTCTATCATTAACCAATAAGAAAATTACTAATCAGAATCATCGATGCTGCTATGGTTTAAAGTGATTGCGAGGAAATGGGGAAAAAGAAGCAGTTGATGAATAGATTAATCCTTTTGATAAGCTAATACAAACTTCTTATTTCATAAGCCTCATGTCCACCATTAATAAAAGAAAATGCCAACGTAACTTTGCCTTGTCCATGCCAACGATTTACATGTTTGTTGAAATCTTCTCTTTAATTTATTAGAAGGAATTATTTAATCCAAGTTTTTTGTCTAATCAATACGTCCTCTTTAGATGTTATGTGATTGAAAATACCGAACGAACAGATGTCATGTGTTTTATGAAAATTTTATTCGTTTGCATACACGTCTAATTATTATGTTAAAGTCTATGATGAGTTTTTAATATATATGTTATTGAAAATTATTTTTAATGACAAATTATGTTAATTGATTCACATCCCTAGTCTTTTGTAATCTTAAAAGAACTCTTAGTTTATATATCTTAAATTAATAAACTTAACGTAAAAAATATTAAATTTAAATATTTGCGTCTCTATTTTTTAGATGATAAATTTATATTAATAAAAATTCTCATCTAAAGACTAAAATAACAACTATTATGATTTATCTAAAGAAATAATCTTTTAAAGGTATAAAGAATTAATTTTAAATATCATACTAGTAACATATTAACAAAATAATTGATATTTTAGTCGATTTAAATGATATCCTTAACTTGTGCTTTTAGGTGAGTTTCTTATTACTGATTTATCAAAAAAATGTCAAATTAGTAATATATTAAAAATAAAAAATATCGTAATCGATTTAATCTTTTAATTCATGTTATATATATATATTATAAACATAAATTGTAGGGAGAAATTAGGGGAATATTGCCCCTTGAAATTATATTTAGAGAGATGAGGGTCTAATGCAAATTGAACAATAGATGTCAAAGAAGCCATCTATATGTGGCATCTTGAGTTTGTTTAAAAAATTTTATAAAAAAAATATTTTGTGCATGATAGTTTTAGGAAAAAATAATTAAAAAATATTATGACGCCAGGAGTCTTCCATCCACTGCTTAATTTGCTGTAAATTCTCAAATATTTTCGAATGTCTCCTATTTCCCTAAATTTAATCCTAAACACTCTATGTATCCAACGAAACCGGATTGTAGATATAGCTAGATGTAGAAAAGTCAGTTTATACCAAATTTCCAACTCACAACTGTTTATAAATTAAACTTCATCAAATCTAATCAATATTTGAAATAAAATAAAAATAATTAGTCTATGGATTATATTTTGATACATAGACTGTGTAATTTTTTTACACAACCCTTCATATTTAAGCTATAAAATCTAAAAATCTAAATCTCTAGCCTTAACACCTTAAACCCTAAACCATAAACATTAAATTCTAACCATAAACATTAAATTCTACACCCTACAACTTAAACACCTAAACCTAAAATCAAAACTTAAATCTCTAAACCCTAAAATTGAAACACTTGTGTAATATGTATCAAAGTAGTTTCCTTAGTCTATATAATCAATTTTCAAGATTAATACTTAACAAAAACTATGCAGTTTTTATAAAATATATATCGAAGCACGTGTCAAGATAATTTGTGCACGACTTATAATGAATAGAAAAGATGTAAAAGGATATGAATAATTGAATTATCTAAAAAGGAAAAGCGAAAGATACCTAACTTGTTTTGTTTTGCATTCATTTTTTTATTAATAAAAAAATTACTATATACTTGTTAAAAAACCTCTAAACCTTTTACATTCATTTTTTTTATCATAATAAAGTTTGTTTTGCATTCATTTGTTTCCTTAAATAGTTGTTTTGTAACGAAAGAAAGTGAAATGTTGAATTAAATGATCCGAGTGCCTCTCTCCCATACCCCCCGAGCATCATATTTATTTTGTCCAAACAATTTTGTTTAAACATCGTAAAAAAATTAGGGAGTAAAACGCATCACACGTGTCAACTAAGAAAAAACACCAACCATTTTTTTGTTTTTTTTCTAAAAAAAATTATAAAATATAAAATTTTAAATTTTAAAACCTAAATTTTAATCTCAAAACTAATCTTCAAAACCATTTATGTATCAAATAATTTTGACATGTGTGATTTGGAATAAAACGGGCCGATCGCAGAACCCATTTTCATTTTGGGTTTTCGCTCAAACCATTTAATCTTAAAAAGGAACGGCTACGATGATTTTTAGTAAATCGAACGGCCACAGATCAATGGCGGGCATAGCAAGGCTTTTTCACTAACGGCATTACAGTATCACACCATCTGCAATTTGCAAGCGAGATACAGGAAAACAAAACCAAATATCATTTTTATTTTATCTTTAAACCAAAAGATACGAAGAAAGAAAGAAAAAGAGGGGAGTGTAAATGTGGACCGTGCAGATAAGGAGAGGACCATAACAATCCCTAGATTTTCTTCTTCTTTCGCAAAAAGAACCCCTTTCAACTAACTTCCAGTTTTTTTTCTCTTGCTTTCGTGTTTGGATCCAAAGGTTCCATTAAAAACACAAGCTTCGTGCTTTGAAAGGTTAGTTTCAGTGTTTCATTATTTTTATTATCCACACCGATTATTTTGGACTCATCTGTGTTTGCTACAGCTTAAATTCTGATATAATATTCGTTTAGATAATATTCTTAGTTTTTTTTTTTTTAAATGGGATCTAATTCGTTCATGAGATTACTTTGTTTCATGTATTCTTGTTTGTATAAAGTTAATGTTTTTTTTATGATACCCAATGCAGATCATGCCAAATTAAAAGAGAAATTTTGGAAGAGAAACAGAATTCTTGAGGGGTCTCGTTTATAGTTTTGAGGTCTTTTTGGTTTATTCTTGTTGAGGGTAATAACTAAAGAAAGAGGTTAAAGATGATGTCAAGGTCGTATACCAATCTTTTAGATCTAGCATCTGGTAATTTCCCCATAATGGGCCAACCTCGTGAGAAGAAACGGCTGCCACGAGTAATGACCGTTGCCGGGGTTATTTCAGAGCTTGATGATGACCAAGCCAACAGTGTGGCCTCAGATGTGCAGTCTTCGGTTTTTCAGGACAGAATTATTATGGTAGCTAATCAACTACCAGTTAAAGCTAAGCGTAGACCTGATAATAAAGGGTGGAGTTTTAGTTGGGACGATGATTCGTTGTTATTACAATTAAAAGATGGTTTGCCTGAAGAAATTGAGGTTTTGTATGTTGGTTCTTTGAAGGTTGATGTTGATTCCAACGAACAAGATGACGTGTCATAGCTTTTGTTGGATAGGTTTAAATGTGTCCCTGCATTTCTTCCACCTGATATTTTGACCAAGTTCTATCACGGTTTCTGTAAACAGCATTTGTGGCCACTTTTCCATTATCTGCTTCCATTTGCGGCAAATCACGGAGGCAGGTTTGATAGGGCTATGTGGGAGGCATATGTTGCTGCAAACAAGATTTTCTCTCAAAGGGTTATTGAGGTTATAAACCCGGATGATGATTATGTTTGGATCCATGACTATCATTTGATGGTGTTGCCTACATTCTTGAGGAGAAGGTTTAATAGATTGAGGATGGGGTTTTTCCTTCATAGTCCATTCCCTTCATCTGAGATATATAGGACTTTACCTGTAAGGGAAGAGATCTTAAAGGCACTCTTGAATTCAGACCTAATTGGTTTTCATACTTTTGATTATGCTCGGCATTTTCTGTCTTGTTGTAGTCGAATGTTAGGTTTAGAGTATCAGTCAAAGAGGGGTTACATTGGGCTAGAGTACTATGGAAGGACAATTGGGATAAAGATCATGCCTGTTGGAATCCACATGACGCAGTTTGAGTCTGTATTAAGACTTGCGGATAAGGAATGGAGAGTAGGAGAGCTTAAACAACAGTTTGAAGGAAAGACGGTATTGCTTGGAGTTGATGATATGGATGTCTTTAAAGGTCTCAACTTAAAGCTGTTGGCAATGGAGCAGATGCTGAAACAGCACCCCAAGTGGCAGGGGAGAGCAGTTCTGGTACAGATTGCAAACCCTGCTAGGGGAAGAGGGAAAGATCTTGAGGAGATACGGGCTGAAATACGGGAAAGCTGCAAAAGAATCAATGAGACTTTTGGTCAACCTGGTTATGAACCAATTGTCTTGATTGATAGGCCTGTATCCCTGAGCGAAAGGGTTGCTTACTACAGTGTAGCTGAGTGTGTTGTGGTCACAGCTGTGAGGGATGGGATGAATCTTACTCCTTATGAGTACATTGTGTGTCGGCAAGGAGTATCTGATTCAGAGTCTTCCTCAGAATCTAGCGGACCCAAGAAGAGCATGCTAGTTGTATCAGAGTTCATTGGTTGCTCGCCTTCACTCAGTGGTGCAATTCGGGTAAATCCTTGGAATATTGAATCGACTGCAGAGGCAATGAATGAGGCTATCTCTATGGCTGATGCTGAGAAACAGCTTCGCCATGAGAAGCATTATAGGTATGTTAGCTCACATGATGTGGCATTCTGGTCTCGAAGCTTCTTCCAAGATATGGAAAGTACATGTAAAGACCATTTCAGAAGACGCTGTTGGGGAATTGGTTTGAGCTTTGGATTCAGAGTTGTAGCTCTTGATCCTAACTTCAGAAAGTTGTCTATTGATCACATTGTATCTGTGTATATGAGGTCCAAAAACAGGGCTGTACTATTGGACTATGATGGAACAGTAATGCCTCAAACATCACATAACAAGACTCCAAGTGCAGAGGTTATTTCCATCATAAACACACTCTCTTGTGATGTCAAGAATACTGTCTTTGTTGTAAGTGGAAGAGGAAGAGACAGTTTAGCCGAGTGGTTTTATCAGTGTAAAAAACTTGGAATTGCTGCCGAACATGGTTATTTCATGAGGTGTGATTTTTTTTTCTACTTATTTTTTGTTTCTCGGTAGGTGCACTTATTTGGTGTTGTTGATATTTTAGGTGGTCTGCTAATGATAGTTGGGAAGTTTGTGGGCAGAATAGTGAATTTGGGTGGAAGGAGATAGCTGAGCCTGTAATGAAACTGTATACAGAGGCCACAGATGGCTCCACTATTGAAACCAAGGAGAGTGCTTTGGTCTGGCACTATAGCGATGCGGATCCTGGTTTTGGATGTAGCCAGGCCAAGGAGATGTTGGACCATCTTGAGAGTGTATTAGCCAATGAACCTGTGACAGTGAAAAGTGGCCAGTTTATTGTCGAAGTGAAACCACAGGTATCTACTTATTTTTCCTGTTTTTTTTTTTCAGCTTGCTTTTTATGGTAAATGTAATAGATTGCTTTGCCTTAGTCCTGTTCTTAGGTTGTAAGTTTAGTACTTTTCAGGTTACTAAGGCATTTTTTTAACAAGAAAAAATACTTTTGTGCAGTAAGGGTAAGAAAAGCATAAAATAGGAATGGAACAAGTAAACCTTGGTTTTTTGTTATTTTGTTATCTAATAACTCTGGTTTAGCGATTGGATGAATGCATGATGCTGAATCAACAATTACTGTTCCTTTTAGGGAGTCAGTAAAGGTGTGGTTTCCGAAAAGATCTTCACGACCATGGTTGAGAGTGGAAAGCAGGCTGATTTTGTTCTCTGCATTGGGGATGACAGATCAGATGAGGAGATGTTTGAGATCATCAGTAGTGCGATTTCCAGTGGTGTCCTCTCCTCGAATACATCTGTTTTTGCCTGCACAGTTGGGCAGAAACCTAGCAAAGCCAAGTATTATTTGGATGACCCAGCTGAGGTTGTAAACATGCTCGAATCTCTCGCCGAAGCATCAGATCCTGAACCCTCCCGAGATACAAGACCAGAAGGCTCCCTTTGAAATATCCTCCATGGCTTTATATGAAATTGTGTGCCTGTTAAATCTTTTCAGCCGGTTGGGAAGAAGACCATGAGTGAACCATGATGAAGAAGGCAGATATAATTTTCTTATGCTTGGTTTGGAAGCTGTCTGCTGAAAATGACATTCCAGGGCCTTGTGTCTGATTATTTGTCCATTTGAGGCACATATATGGGTAACATTCGTCACATGAACTTTGAAAAGGAACGGTTAAAGAGGACCCTGCTGGCTAATCCATGGAAAAGATGAGACCTGGAACTAAACGCATGAGAAAGGTTACCAAGCTTTCCTTTGTGCACTGTCATATCATCCTTGACATAAGTGGTGTATTCGATTGTAGTGCAGCCAGATAACGTGCATGGAAATTTTAGGTGGTTCATAATAAGTGGTGTATTCATGGAAAATGTGTAAATTTATAGAACTCTTGGAGCTAGGTTTTCTGTGCTTACATTCTGTTGGAAGTTGGACGCAGGAAGTGATTCACAATAAAAATATGAATTTGGAATCAAAACTAAGACTAATATTGGAGCTTGGCAGTTGTGTCATATTAGATGTCATGCCAGCCTATACTCCATATCATTCATTTCTTGTATACAACCAGACCAGAACTATTCAGTAACCTAAAACCTCGTATCATTTCTATTCGATTCCTCCTTTTGTTTTCATCTTTGGTGCAGCCTCACTGTTCTAGTTTTTTTAAGTCTGTTCCCCCCCTTGGATCCTTAATATGTCAGCTCAGGAAAGTTTTTTCAATAATAAAAAGAATCTTGTCCTTTCCCTGTAAAGACAAATTTAACAGTAAACATAAAATCTAGTGTCTTCTTGAACACTCAAAATACATGAGCTAAATGGCAATAAATTAAGAGGCTGTCTGGTTCATGTTTGGTTGCACTGAACACGAACCACAGCTGAACGTCACATCAGGCATAAACTCTGAGAGCATAGCCCAGTGAACCCTTTGCTCGGATTTTGCAAATACAGCCCTCTCTATACCCCCACCATCACCACCTTCCTAAAATAATCATAAGTTTTCACTATTTGTCCCTGCATTGATTGCTTCCCCCACACTATTAAACTTACCCATTGGCATTGGCATTAGAAAGGAGGTAAAAACGTACTCAAACCCAAACCACCCGTGAGTTCAAGCATGCAATAAACAACAATTATTTACAGTCAAAATTAGATATTTGGTTGTCAAGTTTTTCTTTTTTTGCCTTAAATCAGGAGGATTATGGAGACCAAAAGACATTTCCTATATGCTAATTGGGAAGACTGTCATTTCCCAATCTTAGGAATTATGGAACATTATTGATTGTTCATGCACTACAGCAAAGCTAACCAAAGCTTTAAAAATATTTATCCACTGCAACTTGCATTTCTTGTCTTTGATTTTTTTTGGGAGCTTTACACTCTCTACTCTTATATTATATTAACGTATAACTTTTTTTCAACTTCATAACATGTTTTTCTTCTTTCTCTATCATAAAACTAAAATTCTAAAGTACAAAAAAAAGGAACTGCTCTCCCCCATAACCTAAACTGCATCTCCACTTGCTCTTTGGTTTAGTTTGGGCCTAGGGGTATAGGCTCAGACAATAACTGACGCGCCACCCCACGCCCCACTGTCATTCCCGTAACATGGGACACAACTCGCACTTCAAAAGTGGAAACTAACCTTAAACCCACAAACACAAAACATTATTAAATGAACTTAATTTATCACATTCCACTCCTTCACCCTAGGGGCGCGTGTAACCAAAACGAGCGTGAGTGGCTTATCTTTAGCAAGTTCCATCTATTAATGAAGTACTATATAGTATTAAATATCCAAAACAGACAGAAAAATCAACGACTGGCCGGAGGAGTGATCACCGGGGACAAATAAACTTGACTTTGTATCACGGTTACACCAATCTTGAATCCTGGAACCACCGTGAAACCGACTCTGATACCAGAGTTTGCACCGCTGATTTCAGCCGATAAGAGTGATTCATCACTCACATTTTCCATGTAAACCTCGGAGAAGCCACAATCTTTTTTCACTTGAAAGATGGAAACTTGTTCATGCATCGAGAATCCCAAGCAATGCAAGAGCCAAAACCGCCTAGCCATCTCTGCAAAAGCTGTGAAAAAAGGTGTATCCGGAAACCCACCAGAGGTTACTAGCTTCCTTTGGTTCAAGTTTCCAAAAAATGAACACTCCATTTTGGCATGGACAAGGTTGAGGTACTTGGTTCTGGTGAATTTAGCAAAACAGGAGTTTGGATTTTGAACTAAAAACCATTTTGGGTGAGCAGATTTCAGGTTCTTGAATGCGTCGAAATACTGCTCGGGGTCGAGTCTTTTTGTTAAAGAATCTTTTGACAGCCCAAAATCATGGGAGTTGAATCCTTCCAACATTGTTTTGCACACGAAAGATTCAAATGTGAAGCACCTATGGCTTTCTTTTGCGAAAACAGATCCAGGTTCAATGGTTTCAGCAGCTGCTCCAAGATCCCATTTTGCCAACTCCATTTCCTTGACCATCATCTTCACAAAACCGCGTGCAGACCTCAAAGAGAAGTGTAAAACTTGTACAAAATGACCAGGGTTCAACATCGTAAACTGGATATCATCAAACATGGACAAAAGTCCACTTGCGTTTAAGTTCTTTTCCAAGGACTTGTTAAAGGCAGTGAAATCTTGAAGCTGCTTGTGAAGCAAAGCAATGTCGGAATCTTTCTCTTCAACATCGGATTGCAGCTTCTTGATCGTGATCTCGTAAGTTCGCATCAAGCTCTGTTGTTCTTGAATCTCAGCAAGCATCAAAGTAACCTGAGGTGAAAGATCAAACTCTTTCTTCAAAAACTTGCGCTTTAGCTCCGAAAGAGCTTTGAGCTCTTCAACAACAGCTTGGTCAGAAGCCTGAATAGCGTCACTGTTGTAAGGGTGCTGAGCCATTTGCAGCTCAGCGTATGCAGCTTTAATGGAAGTAACAATGGCGAAAACCTTGGCGAGCAGGGCTTCCAGGACTGCTTTTTGCTTAGCCTTGGAGTAGTCCCCATTGCTTGAGTGTGGGGATTTGTGTTGTGAAGCAGGGAGAACACAGATTCCAACCCCATTGCTGGAAGCAATTTTTCTAACGGATCTGAGGTTGATGACTTTCTGGAAAGTCCTTGCTAGCCTGCTCTTGTTGTTGCTGTTTCTTAAAGATGATTTGGGTTTGATTGTTTCCATTGTGGGGAGACGAAATTAGGAGAAAAAAGAAACTGGAGTTGGGAGCATGAAAATGATAACAGAGAAATTTTGTTATTGTGACGTAAAAAAGAAAAGAAAATCTGGGGAAAAGAAAGCTAATATGATATGTTCGAAAAGCAACAAAGAAGACAGCTTTGAGTATCAGGCTGAAGCTAAAGACGGTGATGGGATTGAAAACAAAGACAAAAGTGGGATTTAAAGCGTGGGAAAAAAGATGCAACTGTCTTAAGATTTTTCTTACTTTTTTACTCCCAAGGTTGAACGCTTAAAACAGGGGATTAGTAAATTATACTAGTTCATAACATAATCATTTTTTTTGACAACTATAACATAATCATTTAAACACACATTCTGGATTCTTTCATTTTAAGAATTCACAAAGCTTATGAAACAATGGAAAATCATTTTTCTAATCTTTAACCTCATTACTCTGCAAGACAGTAACAGATTAGATTAACTTGTAGTAATAGTTTTAATTTTGGGATATGAAAATATCAGGTTGCATGTAGCCTGTAGGGACAGATCCATGGGGAGATGGAGCCCACGAGTGTTCAAGGCATTGGGTAGAAATGGAGGTGTTGTCTTGTTTGATGAATGTCAGGGGAAATTGAGTATCTGGTTCTCGTGCATGTATGGATATGTTCACTGCCTGCTGTTCCCCATCACTCTTTAATAATATCGACTGCAGATTCCCAGTTTACTATACATGAACGTCATTTTCTAGAGAAACGAAGTGAAGGTTTTACTCTCCAAGGGTTTTGATACGGTCTGATGATGCATGTGGTCCATGTCAAAATAAGACACCTTTTATTTTCATTTTTTTAAGAATTGATAAAATTTAATAGAAAAAGGAGATAATTTTTAACAATGATAAATTTAATTAAAATCTTGAAAGCTCTTGAAACTTAAATTTTTAATTAAATTTTAGCTCAATTTTTAACAATAATAAATTTAATTGATAAACTTAAATTTAATTAGAATCTTAAAACTTTAATTCATAGAAGTAGGATAAGGAAATCATTTTAATTAATAGGTGTAAGGGAAATAAATTTAATTTTTTAAAAGAAAAGGGAAGAAAATGGTGGGAAAAGGTCATAGCCGAAAGAAGATAGCGACTAAAATGTCCATAACTAGCCAAGCTCTTGAGCATGTAAATGTGGACCTGAGGCTAATAAAGCTGATGCTAATTGCTAATACGGTGAATTAGTGTATGTTATTTCTTTTAAAAAATTTAAATCCTAATACGGCGAATCGAATCTAATGTTTAAAAACAATGGAGTTCGAACAAGTGGAAGTTCCAGATTAAACTAACCATCCTTCTCAAACAGAATTGGACCACAAACAAAATTTAAGTCAGGATCACAGACAAAATCTGGGTGACACCTAACCTGAAACATCATGATCAGAACTCAAATGGACTCAAAAATATTATTCTTTTATTCGACTTAATGTAAAAGAACTCAAATCATAATTTTATAATCTAGACTCGACCATAAAGATTTCAAATAAAGTTTAAGTTATAAAATGAGGCTCGAATAATTTAGAGTTTTTAGTAATTAGTAAATCGATTTTTAAGTACGAGTCTAGTCACTCCACACTGCCTAGTATATGTATATTGTATATGAATAAACATGTATGTATATTATATATGATTATATAAATTTGTTTAAATTATAACTAATTAGTATCATAACATTATAAAAATTTGTAATTGAATTTGAAAGAAAACTTGAACATCTCGACTAAATTTTTTAATAAAATTTGAGTTATAAAACATGACTCGTCAATTCAACTAACTTGAATTTTTTGGCTCGACTTGATCGAATACTCACCCTTCTTGTTCCTCAAGGACTAACACTCTGAGCTTGAGACCCTAGGTATCATCTTTCCTTAGTTCTTATTGAAGTCTCTTCTTCTGTAAGCATTAATATCCTATCCTTCATAGATGCTCATCTGCTCTCTCACTTATATATTTGAATTTATCTATTGACTAAAGCATCATACATTAGGGTTGAGCATTAATTGAGTCCGAGTAAGAGAAATGAGTTAGCCAAATTAACAAGTCATATTTTATGATTTAATTTTTTTTAGTTTTAGCATAGTTTATAAAATTCGAGTCAAGTCAAATTGATTTGTTTGATTTTCTGTTCAAATTTAATTATAAACATTTATCACGTTAAAGTATTAATTGGTTCCAACTTAAACATTTTTTATAACTATGTACTATATATATATATATATATATATATATATATATATTCCTATATGATATATGTATATATATCCCATAGAGTTGAGAAATTCAATCTAAACTTGAAAACCGATCAAGTAATTATTAAAATTTTTGAATTATTCAAAATTTTATTTTATTTGAAATTTTTACGAGTCGAGAGGAGTTTATGAATAATGATTCGAGTCAAGTCAAATCGAATTTTTTCACATAAAAACAAATAGAAAAAAATTATTTCTCATGTCGAGTTTGAGTTACCCCTATTGTACAGTATCTCGAAGTTTTCTTGACCCATAACCTCCACCAGATAATTAGGAGCTCTCTCATCCAGACTAAAAAGGACACCAACAAGTTTTAGTGGTCAAGTGAAGAATTAATGTTTTCACGAGCATCATTGGGTGTTGTAAAGATGGTAGTTCAAGAAATCGTTGAAAACAGAACAAATTCTGTTGACTCCTGCTCCTGCGAGTAATTATTGAATATATGTAGGAGAAGATGACAGAAGCCGTGAAGGTCAAGAAACAATCAAATTATTATAGTTTGTTTATACAAATTTATTAGGGGCGGTTTAATGATTTAAGAGGTTATATATAATTTATTAAAATAAAATTTTTAATTTAAAAATAAATAAATATTTATTGATTTATTGTGTGCGTACTAGATTTTTGAATAAAAAATAAGTATAATAAACTCGAAATCTACTAATTACAATAAAAATTTATTTTACTCGTATATTTTATTACTTTTGTTTTTTTTTGTAAGTATTTAACTTAATTTATTTTACATTTTTATTTTTCGGAAAACTTGTACGATCTCACCTATTACACATATCCATAATCACTATGTATATTGCAACTTGTGGCTTTATAATCTTGATAATACGCCTAAAAAGTTCAGACATTTGGTTGATTTTCTTTTAGCATATAGTTCAGAGTTTAGGGATAGAAGAAATATCATAGATAGTAAAAAATGAAAAAAAATGGATATTATTGGAAAACACAAGTGGTTAGAATTTTTGAAGACCAGAAAAAATAAGTGACCCAGAAGCCAATGGGGCATATTTTAACATGATTTTAGGAAATGGATTCATCTTTTTTCAAAGTTTGTAATGACTTTTAAATTGAATTTTAGCCCCCATTTTAGAATTTATTTTTTAATATTTTTTAATGTGAGCCATAAAAATAATATAATTAAGGGCTAAGAATTTTTGTTCAAGACAAGACCGCATCTTGTGGGGTTTTAAGTCTCCAGTGTATGAAATCCCATTAGTTACCTCAAGTTATAAATAGGTCTGATATATTTTCTAAAAAAATATTATTTAAAAAAAATTAAAACAGGTTAGATTTTAAGAATTAACTTATTTTAATCGAATGTCGCAGGTGGGTCAAATATGAAAAAAAAAATCTATTAATTACGAGAGGCATAATAATTGCAGTTTTTGTTTGTCCAAGTGAAACACTTAAGCCTGTATAAGCAAAATTATGACATTGGTCGACTTTGAGAACACACCCTGTCACAACGATTCTAATTTGCACAAAACATGAGACCCTGTACTTAATGTTTCTAATTTTGCTTGAGGATTGATTAATGTTGCTTGTTTGTTAGGCAGATCATGCAAACCATCATCATTAATTTTCCATGGATAAAGCATGTAGCCGTTAATAAATCATTAAATCAGCCACACACATTATATATTTATGTGGTATAGGCATGCAAATCGTTAAATATTAAACTATCGGCTTCAACCTAGCAATTCGCTCCCCTCCCAAAAGAATTCAACCATGCATCTTTATTTGGGGAAAGGAAAAAAATAAGCTAAAAATGGGGGTAAGCAAGAAGTAGTCATATAAGTATTTAATTTAAACCCTAATGTCAAATATATAAACTCTACCTGTTTTGATAATATATATACATGATTCTCTTACGCTGTAAAGGATTTTTATTATTGATAATCTATAATATTTACAATTGGAGTATATATAGGATTGCAATTAAATATACAAGGATAATGAAAATCAAATATTAAATACAGGATATGATTTAGATAAAGATAAGATAAGATAATATTTGAATGAGATTGACTAAGATTTATCTTATCGTATCTTATCTTATCTTTATCCTTGATATGCCCCATAAGATAGAGGATCCATCGGAGACACAAATCTTGGACAGAAAATGGATAAAGAGATTCCGACCAAGCGATTTGGTGAAAGTGTCTGCAATCTGAGCTTTGGTGGAAATATGTTGAACAAGTGGTGAACCCGCAACAACTAAGTCACGAACAAATAAGTAATCAAGTGCAAGATGCTTCATACGAGAATGAAATACTGGATTTTTGCAAACATATGTGGCACTGAGATTGTCGCAAAAGAGAGATGGCGGTTTTTGTAATGCCACGTCAATTTCTTGAAGTAAATGTTGAACCCAAAGTATTTCAGCATTTGCATTTGCCACAGCACGATATTCAGCTTATATGGAGGAACGAGAAATAATTTTCTAACGAGCTGACTTCTAAAAAATAAGATTAGATCCAAGGTAAATAGCATATCCAGTAGTGGATCTACCGTCCGTAGAGGGTTCATCCCAGTCCATATCGCCAAAGACAGTGAGATGAAGTGAAGATGTCAAACGAAAAAGAATGTCATGGCATAATGTTCCTTTTAGATAACGCATGATGTGCTTAACTGCTGTCTAATGTGCAAGTGAAGGACCATGCATGTATTGCGACAGACGATTCACGACAAAAGCAATATTCGGACGAGTAAGTTGAGATACTAAAGGAGACCAAGTAATCGTCGATAACTAGAGATATCAAGTGCCGTGGATGGCTCAGGCGGAGGTAGTTTGTCGGAAGAGGACATAGGTGTGGAAATTGCCTTGGCATTTTTCATTTGAATCTGAGTCAAGATGTCAGAGATGTATTGCGCCTTAGATAGAAACAACCCAGTTAGAGTAGAAATAGCCTCAATGCCAAGAAAATGGCTGAGCAAGCCCATATCCTTCAGAGCAAACTTCATAGATAATAAGTTGGTGAAGTGAGCAATGAAGTTAGTGTTATTACCAGTAAGCACAATATCATCCACTTAGACTAAAAAATATAAAACAACTCTCTTTACATTATAGATGAAAAGGGAGGCATCAGTCTTTGATTTCATAAAACCAAAGTGAATAAGAAATTGAGAGAGTTCAATATACCATGCCCTCGGAGCCTGCTTGAGTCCATACAAGGATTTACGCAACCGACAAACATGAGATGATTTTGTAGAGTCAACATACCTCGAAGGTTGTCCTAGATAGACTTCTTCATGTAATGTGCCATTTAAGAAGGCATTATTAATGTCAAGCTGCTTGATGGGCCATGCATGATGTAGTGCTAGAGTGAAAATAATACGCACCGTATTATCACAAGACTGAGAGTCTCAAAATAGTCGCGACCAGCTTCTTGAGAATACCCTTTCGCTACCAATACGGCTTTATATCGATCAATAGAGCCATCAACATGCCATTTCACACAAAATATTCATTTGCACCCTACGAAAGATTGTGTAAACCGTGGAACAAGATCCCATGTATGGTTGCGTAGCAAAGCATTAACTCATCTTCCATGGCTTGTCTCCATAATAGATCTTTGAAAGCTTGAGTAACAGTCTTTGGCTCTAATGTGGAAGGCAAAGGATGACATGTAGTAGCATTAACAAATGAAGGACCAAAGTACCTCGAATTTGGCCGACGAACTCGTTGTTGCAGAGATTTATATTATGGCAAGTCAGGGGAGATATCTTGTTGTGGCAGATCAGCCAAAAGAACTGGTGTAACAATGAGATCATCAGGTTGCCATGGCGGTGTGGTAATAGGATCATCAGGTTGTCGTGGTATATTAGACACGAAAGTTGGTGTGGCAATAGAATCATCAGATTACATGGCATAGGAGGCAAGAGAGGTGTAGAAGGTGATGTCGGTGTAGTAGGAGACAATACTAGAAGAGGATGTCATGACACAGGGAGGACACGTCGTATAGCAAAAGAAAAGATGTGAGGAACAAACTGAATATGACAAGAGACATAGATTCTGTTAGTGTTCGGCTCTAGGTATTTATAAGTAGACTGCATCACAGAGTACCCAAGGAAAACACATTCAGCAGACCGTGGCTCAAGGCTATACTTCGTGTATGGTCACAACCAAGGAAATCATAAGCATCCAAATGGTTGAAGCTTGCTATAATTCGGTGCTTGTTGATGAAGTAGAAGGTAAGACGACATATTATCCAGTATCAGTGTTGGCAACCAATTAATGAGATAAACAGCGGCCTAAAAAGCTTGAGGCCAGTACTCTATTAGGAGGGATACAAAGTGAAATAGAGAGAGTAGTCTCCACTATGTAATGATGTCTCCGTTTAGTAGTTTTGTTGTGTTATAGAGTATAAGACGGTAAAGTGAAGTGGAAAATACATTCCAAATTCAAAATGGGCAAGAGCTTAATAAACTCAGCTCCATTATCAGATAATAGAGACACAATGATCTAATGAAAAAACTATTCAACAAGCATTTTAAATTGAGGAAATATTGCCGCAACATCAAATTTCTTCTTCATTGGATGTAGCCAGATATATTTGGTAAAGTGATTAACAAACACCACAAACATGAATATCCATCATAAGATATATGTTTAGTGCTCCAAATATCAGAATAAAGTAATTCAAGATGACGAGAGCTTGATATAGTATTTTGACCAAATGGCAATTTATGACTCTTATTAATAAAATAGGAAGAACAATGAAATTTTGTCAAACTAGTTGAGTCATAAGATATACTACAAGTGTGTAATATAGAGGCTAAGACTTTATCGGAGGTATGACCAAACTTGTGATGCAGCTGATGCACGAACAAGTAATTGACAGAGTTGACTTGAAGATAAAAGGATCGTCAAACATAGTAGACACCACCAATTTTATTACCTCAAAGAAGAGGAGTTTCCCATATACCGATCCTTAACAAGAAAATAAGAGTAAAAGAATTCACAAACACATGATTAGTCTGACATAGTTTAGAAATCGACACCAAATTTGTATGTTACTGAGGAACACATAAGACATTTGTGAGAGAAAGAGGCTTGGTAGCCATGGGAACAGTGCTTCGGCCAATATGAGATATAGGTAGAGAGTTACCATTACCTAGATGAACTGTATCAAGGCTATCATAAGAGGAGACATCGTAAAGAAACAAAGTGGTCATTATGGTGTAATGCGAGGCACCACTATCAAACATCCAAGGAACAAGATCTGATGATAAAAGACCAGTAGCAGTGTTGACAATCGGTGAATCAGACGGTGACTGCTAATAGAAGTTGTCGTTGTAGAAAAATTAAACAAGCTTACGGCAACCCCAAACAATATGCCCTAGCAAATTACAGAACTTGCACATAATATCTTGTCGTCTAGAATGGCTAGATTGAGGAACATGGCTACGACCGCCATCAAAAACTGAATGACCAGAGCGACCACCCTTCTTTCGAGAACGGTTGGTGGAATAACCATGATTTGAATTAGCCCGCTGCGTAGATATGTTGTGGCAAGAGATGTTGTTTGTTCAGATTCTTGAAGAAGTCTCTCATGATCAATTAAGATCTCTAACAACTCAATCATGGTTGTCGATGTGTTACGCATACGAAGATCATCAACTATTGGACAATAATCATCACCTAGTTGATTGACAATATAAATCAAGAGATTTGTATCGGAGATAGGACAGTTTGCCAAGGCAAGATCAGAGGCAATATCCTGCATGTCTGTCATGTAGTCAAAGATAGACCTGTAACAACGTGGATTGCAAGCTAATTTGGATTTGAGAGCAATGATGCAACCAGGAAATGCTCGGGCATAACTTGCGACTAGAGTATCCCATGCAATTTTAGAGGTGACAACAGATGAAATAAGTAGTTGAACTTTATCATTACAACCGCCAATAAGAGCATTGATAAAAATTTGATCCTGACGATACAATTGCAGATATTTAGGATTAGCAATTGTTGCAGCGATATCGGTAAACTAAGATGAGGCATGCTGCGAACCATTAATATAACCGAGTAGCCCAAAACTAATGAGAGTAACCTTCACTTGGCGACACCAAATAGAAAAATTGGTAGACGTAAGTTTGATTGGGAAGTTGGTCGGTGCATTAAGATATACAAGATCATTGAAAGTAGAAGACAAAGTCATGAGAGGAGATCCGGTTTGAAAAGGAGCGGGAGAGAGAAAAAAAATAAGTAGAAAAATTTTACTTGGCTCTGATACCATATAAAGAATTTGCATTATTAATAATCTATAATATTTACTATTGGAGTATATATAGGATTACAATTAAATATACAAGGATAATGGAAATCAAATATTAAATATATGATAAGATTTCGATAATGATAAGATTTAGATAAAGATAAGATCAGATAAGATTTGAATGAGATTGACTAAGATTTATCTTATCTTATCTTTATCCTTGATATACACTATGTAAAACTTGAAAGTTTTACACCTTTTTTGATCCGTTGGATGAAGGTAAATAGATGTACGAGACTAATAGTAGAAAAATGTGAAGATTATTACTTGGAAAAATAAGGAAATAATCTTAGCTATTTATACCATCATCGAACGGTCAATAAAAGGTGTAAAAGTAATTGAATTTTACACAATATAAGTGAATCATAACCCATATATATATATATATATATATAGGAACGGACATAGTGGGGAAATAAGTTCACCAACCAACCAGGGGACATGTTTATAAAATCTTAAGAAAACGAAAATAAATTTTAAATAGAAAATATATAAAAAATTATAAATCATATACGAAATTTAAATTTTTAAGTGAACAACCGCCTACTCCAACCCCGCTTGCTCGGTCCATCACAGCAACCAACCAACCAACTTGCGCCCAATAATTCATTCCCTGTATAATTACGTTAGCAGTGGGGAATTATCAAAGCATTCACATTATAAAGTCTAGTAGTTCTAGCAGCAGCTAAGGTCCCTCTTAATGACTAAATATGTTGTGGTGACCATTCATATCTGAAATTTCAGGTTCTTGAGGACTACTTTTGAACCAGGTAGCATAGCATTATTTCTTTAAATTTTTTCGGCTCCTTCTTGTACTAATACCACCAACTTTTCAGCCTTGGCAAGCATAAATGTCTTATCATGAAATATGGGAATCCAAGGCAGTGATAAAATATAGTGGTGAAAACCCCTTGTTTCTTCCTACCGTAAGAGGGACCATTGGGTCGCAATTTATGCCAAAAGTTCTGAAAAATTCATGCGATTTGTACTAGTTACATGTGATTCTAACTGTTGCTCAATTCTCAAATCAAACCCTAAATTCTCCAGGTTATGACCAAGATGTGTATTTGGTAAGCATCTTTGGCAGCCAGCTCCTTTAACAGTTCAAGGGATTTTTAAGCTATTGATTTCTTCATTTTCATGGGATGGGAGTCCATCTTTTTGGCTAGCTACCACTATAAATAAATAATAGCAACAAAAAAGAGGGTTAGAAAAAAAGTTAAAGGTCATATTGCTTGTTCTAATTAACAAATCAGATCGTATCTATAAAAGATTTTTGAAGTGATTAACTGGAATAATTCTAATTTAACTAGGGAGAAATGGATTAAAAAAGAAGGGATTTTCAAAAGGTAAAGAAAGAGTGGCTTGGGTTTAATGTGTTTCATATATTTGTTATGGAGTGAAAAGTTGATTTTTGTATTATATCATATTTGTTTTAGGAATATTCAGATCACGTCTTGTTAATGTATCGCATGTTTATGCTTTTGCAAAGACATAGCAACTTAATGTGGTCCAAATCAGGCTAAATACTCTCTTTATTTCTTTTTGTTTTTGGATTAAACCACTTTAACAAAGTAATTATAAATAATAATGTTATATATTAAAGGTTCAAGCACTCTTGCTGAACAAGGTTATCAACCTTTGTATTTTAGTTATTTAATTTTTATTTATAATGTCATGATTTGTTTGAAATCAAAAGAAATCTACAAGGGACCCAACATCGGAAACATTATTAGCTACATCATGGGCATCTTATATAGTTAGATAAAAAAATACTTGACCAATAAGTAATGATACGATTAATATTCTTATAGAAGGTAATTTTATTAGGGACCTCCCCGAACAATAAAACCGACATGAAAAAAATCACTTGAATGAAGCCGAGATATATGCCATTTTTAAAAGATAAAAATTGGAAACATATTTCAAGCGTAATACCAAAGTAACGAGGAATTATTAAATTTAAGGGATTAACAAAAAAACTTGCTTAAACTATTAAGCCTTATAAGGATAGGGGACAGGGGCTGGGGCAGGCAGCATCTTAAGAATTCAAGGTTACGCATTCCCCCATTTAAGTGAATCGTTAGATAGAAAAAAAAAAACAATCTTTGAACTCAAATTTCTATCCATGGGATGTTATAACAAGGGCTGGAACCCTACTTGTCTCTTTTGATTTCAAACTCGATCCTCAAAATTTCAATGACTTAAAATGCTTCAGAGTTCAAAGAAGCCAAGTTCACTGGCTCTCTCCTTCTCAAAGGTTTCAAAGTACTGATATATGATTGTCACCGCAAGCAATATTCCGGTGCCCGAACTGATTGCTCCCATGAAGTCGATTAGGACAGTTAATGCACCAATGCACATTCCGCCAAATGCAGCTGCAGTTGGTATGTAACGGTTCAGCTCCTTTTGCGGATTTGAATCTCTATGTCCAGGCATCACCATTTGTTGTTCCTACAAAAAATACACAAAACATGGGGAGTCAGAAATACACACGGTATAACTTTCACGTTTAGGATCCCTTTAAAAATTTCCCATTAAATTCTAGGTATCAAAGCACTAGAAATTCATTTTTTTAAGGTGAGAAGGAAACGAAACAGAATTAAACAAAACAAATAAACATTGACATCATTTAATGACATACTGGATTAAGCTAAATCAGCAATTGAATGTCTCCAGAAGGAAGAATGAAAATGAAAACGAAAACCTATGTCCACACCGTAACAGACAAAGCCAGTAAACAAACAGATGGATGAGAAAACAAAAGTTATACGACTTAAAAAGGATACCTTGAGCTGCTTAGCCACGTCTTTGGCAGAAGAACCAGAAACTTCAATCCAAGTTTTTGAAAACAAGGCACATGCTGAAAGCATGAACACGAGATAAAATAGAGCATGGAAGGGATTTGCAGCCATGTCCGCCAAGCTGCAAGAGTAATCAGAAAAACAAGGATCAGACTGTTTGAAGAAATAATGGACCAAAAGATGGAATTCAAGCATTCCAAATAACTTCTAAGTTCTAACTTTGCATGTGCAGTAACGTAGTATGCTAGACCACCAACAGGAATGAACTGACCGCCTGAATATTCAGATTCCTTCCACTTGCCCAACAGGTTCACAAAGAAGTTACCACTGTACTTCCTGTACAGCAACTGCAGAAAAATAAATACAGTTACGAGTTTTCAATATTAACGGTAAAATGAAGTCTTTTCATATTAACCATAGATACCTGGGAGATGAAATAAAGATTTGAAACAAGTGCAGACTGCAGGATGATGGGCATGTCTGAGGTGTAGAATAGCTTAATGGGATATGACCCTTGTTGTCCACGAGCATTCTTTGATCTTACGGGCAAAACAACACGGAAACCTTGGAAGTAGATGACAATAAGGAAGATCAATACTGTTGCAAGCAAATTTGTAACATTCGGAAGATTCTGCCGGTAGAAAGCCTCGCGGAGTGCTCGAACTTTGTCTATCCTAGTTATCAGTAGATGGAACATAGCAATGACAGCACCTTCAAATTCAGCCCCCCGACCACTGTTGATAGCTGTAGGGCTGAAGGCTTTCCAGATTATGTTTTCACTGCACAATTAAAATAGAAATTGGATGACCACATGCTGGAATACATTGAGCGAGTAAAATAAAGGAAAACAATGTCATAGCATACCACGATGATTCCAGCAAAGCAAAGTTGAATAATAATAAGAATAGCATTCCCAACACCAAGCTGACCGACACTGCCATACATGCCGGATAGAACATATGCCACCGCCACACCGACAGCAATCAGGATGCCCAACAACTTTTGAGCCCCATTTCTGAAAAGCACACATAGAACCACAAAATCTTAATACACATGTAGAAACCATAAAGGAAAGATCATAAAAATACAGTTTGGACTATCGCAAGCAACTTATCTAATCTAAGGGGGGAAAAGAAAAAAAACTGACCTTTTCATTGAGGCTAAAAGGCAATTCCAGCAAATAGTAAATAACTATCTATAGATGAATGTGAAAAAAATACTTACAGAAGTGCTCGATCCTCACGAACACTGTTGTCCACCTCAATGATTTTTGAACCAGCCAGGAGTTGCATCACCAATCCAGATGTCACAATGGGGGTAATGCCAAGTTCCATAACAGTTCCACGGTTTGATGCAAGGATAACACGCATCCAATAGAAAGGATCAGCACCCGTCGTGGAGTGTATTCCATAAAGTGGAAGCTGACTGCACACCAAAAAGATGAAAAGGGAGATAACAGTGTAGATATCCTTCTCTCTAAAAGGAATTTTCCTATCAGCGCTCTGAACCTCTGGCAGAAATGAAAGGAATGGTCTAACCAGATGCAGCACTCTGAACCCTCCTCCCATGTTGACTGTTCAGAACTGAAATACACCATCAATTCAACGATAGCTTTTTAGTTAAGGAACTTGCAACAGATAAATGCATTAAAGAATATAGGAAAACATTGTTAAAAAAAAGAATATAGGAAAACAGAAGACAAAGGAAGAGCAGATAACAATGAGGCCAGGGGTCTCACTTAAAGTAAGAATCAATAAAAAAGCAATACTCATGAATTCACTGAAAGATTTGAAACATGTTCCAAAGCTTCAGCAAATGATTAAAATACAAATATATGTGGCTCCTTGCATAGGTAGTAGCAGACTTAATATAAATCTCTAAATCGTTCATCCAAATTCTTACAACTACAAAAATTATTGCTTAGATAGGTAAAAGTATTGAAAAACTGTTTCCTATAGGCAGCCGTATTTCTAAAAGCAAATCAAGGAGAGACATGTTAGAAATGCATGCTTGGAAAATGAAATAAAATTGAAATTTTAAAGCCAACAAAGCTATAAAGAACAAATTGTCATTCTCATTACCTTATAACCAGTATTAAATGAAACTATTAATTTGACAGGCATACCTATTAATCCAACTTACCAATCAGAGACCGAAGTCAGCAATAACGAAATAAAGGAAATGCGAATTATGTTATTCAGGCGATGCACGGTTACGATAGTTTTTAGAAATGATGGTTTACAACGGCTAAAATAAACTGGAAAACCAAAATAAACTCACGCCTAAAGCGATATCAATTAAAATACCAGCCGATCTACAACTCCAATAAGTAAATCTGGTAAATCAAAATTTCAGAAAATAACATTCTATAATATTTTACAAATGCAAATCTAGATCCCGAATCAAGTCGGCAGATCATTTTCAAAGAAAGAAACTATCAATAAATAAACAGTAAATGACAACAAAAAGAAAGATAAAGCGAAAAAAAATGAAAAGAATCAGAAGCATACGGTGAGGACTGCGGTGCAGATCTGAGCAGATCGAAAATCAACAAGGTGTACGAGAAGAGTTCCTTTAGGAAAAATATTTGGGAATTTCATATTGAAAATTTACTGTGCTGACATTTTTAGGGCGTATGATTGGAATTGGACCTCTTCTTAGGTGTTTTGGGCCTGCCTATCTCCATCTGGATTCTGGGTCTTGATTTTCTGTTTCTTTTTCTAACTAATTTTTTTAAAGAATCTGTCATTTTTTATTGATTTAAATATATCGAAGGTTTTTATATTTAAAATTCAAAACTTAATCTATATTTTAATTTTAAGAATAACATGTAGATTTTGTTTTGGGTAAATTTTTAATACACAGCTGGTGTAAAATTTGCAAGCCTAAATATTTACACTTTAACTCTAACCCTAAAAAATAAACCCTAAACTTTAAACCATATACCCTAAACTTTAAGATTTAAACATTAACCTTAAATTCTAAACCCTAAAGCCTTAAACTAAAACTATAACCCCTAAAACTAAAAAGCACGTGTAAACTTTAGTTTACACAATATGTATATTAAAACTTTTTTTCTTTTACATTTAATTATGATAATGTAAATACTCTAGCATATTTAAACTTTTATTTAAAATTCAAAACTTTTATTTGATTTTATCGTTATTTATTGGCCTAGCAGTTATAAAGAAAATATTATTTTTTATTAATTTGACTTTTAATATTTAAAAGTAAGTAAAATTTTAAAAACTAAATTTAAAATAATGTAAATACTCTAGCAAATTTAAACTTTTTTCACTTTATTAATTTTTCTGATGCTTCTTTAATACAAAACACACTCATATACCTTTCTTTCTTAGTCAAATACTCAACCTAAATTAAGAGGTGAACATCTGCTTACCACTAAACCACAAAATATATTTCGGGTAGATTTTTTTAAAGGTTTTATTTTGATACACAACCCGTGTAAAAAAAATTTACACAACCCTTCTATAAAATTTAAAATCTAAAACCCTAACACTAACACCCTAAATTCTAACCCCTCAATATTAAACTCTAACCCTAAATCTTAAATTCTAAACCCTACAACCTAAACCCCTAAACTTCAAACCCTAAACTAAACCCCTAACCCCTAAATTTAAAAGACACGTATAAACTTTAATTTACACGAACCGTGTATCAAATTTTTTCTTTTTTTTAAACTCATCCAACTTAAAAAAAAAAACTCCTATTTGCCTCAATTTATTTATATTGCTTAAGATATTTTTCTTAACGGAATCTTAAACTCTTTTTTAATATACTTGAAAAACAAGTCATTATGTTAACTCACTTGTACAAATAAAAAATTACAATGAATATGGATCAACTGATTTCCTATATTTGAATCAAATGAATTGAAATTCATTCAGTTTATATAAGAACATGGGGTTTAAAAAAATGTTACCCAATAAAATCAGAGATGACACTTCGGTAATTTTGACACCGCCTCCGAGCCGCGGTCAATATTGGCTTCCGTTTTATATCCTTCACCCTCTCCCAAAACACAGTAGTATCTTTACAAAGTCAAAATTAATGGGAAAAGCTGATGAAACTGCCATAACCATGGCCTTACTTGTCTACTGATGGTAAGAAAGTCTGGAACTCATAACTATATAATCATGCATCTTACTCCTCGATCCAACCATCAACATAAACATACACAGATGACAGACCCTTTTTAATAACGGAACTGCATCCAATGCCTTCGAACAGTAGCATTGCTCGGCTCAAGCTGGAAGCTGCAGTTTTGCATTGTTTTTCCAGCTGCCAATGGAAAACACAGCTTTCACAAATGATAACATTGTGAGTATAAGTCATCCTGTAAAAATGGGCAATTCATTACCTGATGAAATAATAGTAGAAGAAATCTGCATACAACGCTGTTTGGACAATCCCAGAGACGCAAAGCTTAAAACCAACAAAATATTCACACGTCAGTGTATCAATATGTAGAAATAAGCAAACACCAAAGTAGCATCACTATTAGCCTCTCACCTATCCATTGACTAAAATGTTGTTCTGTAAAATGGAGATAGATCCAGTTAAGAATGTAGAAAGCATAGGCCCTGCAAATTCAATTTTATTTGATTAATACACCATACAACTATTAAATATAACATCATAAAATTGCATGATCAAATATATACACATCAAAGAGGTTGATCAAAGGCAACTTTGAGAACTTTCAAGCACAACCCAATATTAATCCAAATGTTGTACATGCACGCACACACACGAAGGTAGAGGCAAAGTGGAACATAAGCTTGAGCAACTCTAAATGCATAATCAACTCTAAAACATCTATGCATGTGCATGGAAACTATTTCTTGTCTAATATGACGCAGGGGCAGTAAATGATTCACTTACTGGAAATACATATTGTACATGCAACTAGAACGTTTAAGGTAATATGCCAGTAGAAATAGTCAACAGTCACTTGAATTAGTTCTAAAAGTACCCCATTAATCATTGATAAATTATGACTTAGCAAGAAGACAAAATTGTCTTGTACTAATAATTTATGAATGACCTTAAAAAAAGCCAATGAATTAAAATTAGGCATACCCTAAAAAGAAGACATATTGCCCTGTTAAATTATCCACATTTCCACTTCGTTGTAGCAAAACTAACTGGGGAAGAATGGCAAGAGCCTCCAAGTAGATTGAAAATGCCCTGAAGATCTGCAATGAATTAAACAAGGAAAATGAAAACAAATCGAAACTTATTAGCAAATCTTAGTGCAGTTAGGAACTCATGAAGAACAGAGAAATTGCCTGGCATGATGAAGAAATAACTAACATTTACAAGCCAGAGATGATAGGACTCATATGTGAATAGAACTTATGCAGCTTCTGAAGTTCAACTACTAAAATTAGAGGGAAAGAGTATGCAACCACGAGATGAAGCAAAAGAAAAGCATTAATATGCTTCCTTAAACCGTAAATGAAAAAAGGCCAAAGGCCACATAAGATTAAAGATCCAATGCATGCACCCAAAGAAATTACAAATATGAATGGGTTCTTGTCCACAGTAAAAGAGTGATATTTGTACCAAGTTCCCAAGAACTACCGACAAGGAAACACTTAGGTCAAGTATTAACAGACAGCATCCATTTTCACTGATAACAGAAAAAAGAAGATGGTTGAGTTGTATAAACAAATAATTCAACATATAGGAAAGAAATAGAGGAAAATCAAACTATTTCTCAGATTGACAGCTATGCGAGTAACATATCTTTTATGCCAAAACCAACATTGCTGATTAAACCAAAGATGCTTGTTTCGTCATAATAAATAGGGGAATCAGAACCAACGAGATGCAGAGACAACAAATTTATCATGGTTTTATCTCAGCATTCAGGTCGTTTGCTTTGCTTGCAGCTAGTATAATTACAGCTTGAGAAGTTACCTAATCGGAAACTAGCTCTAAAAAGGTAGCACTACTGAATAGTAGTGTAAACTAATACCAAATTCTCAATATTCACATCTATATAATAAAGCTCTCTAAATTATTATAGAATTCAACAAGTCACCTCCTGAAATGTGAACTTCTCATGTACCAGAAGCGCCAAGATGAAGCTAGCCAATATGAGGAAGTAATGACGAAAGGTATCGAGGTCCTTGTCATAGGAACGCCTCACGACTCGGTGCATTCTCATACACCAAACAATGGCGAGAGAGCTGGCGATAAAGACCAGCTTCATGATGGTGTTGTACACAGATATAAAATCCGTGAATAGATCCAAGTATCGGGTCAAAAATACCAGCGCATATAGCTCCTGCGTCTTCAGCGAAATACCTAAAAATAAACAAGCAAACTCAAAAAGCCGATCACAGAAAATAGGAAACTCTGCATCATTTACATTTTTCAATATATTAATAATGAAACGAGGAGTATAAAATAAGTAAACAGTAACTCAAAATTAATAAGCAGCCAAACGGCCGAAGTAATAATAATAAATTTAGTTTCCGCTTGTTAGCGAATAAAATGAGAGATTACAGGATGGGAAAATAAAACTAAAATTACACTTCAAAAAGAGCTCGAATACTTAAAAATTTAACCATAATCAAATTTCGCGGTTTCTCGGGAACCAAACGGAAAATGGAGTATAGGGGAAGTTACCCGAGCAAGATTTGGTAGCGTAGATTTTGAGGAGAAGCACTAAGATGCTAATCAAATGGGTCATGTCACCTGCAAATCTGAAGATATTCATTTTGCAATTCGATTCTTTTTTACCAAAATGGAGATCGAGAGAATTCAGGCCGATTGATCCCTAAATTTTTTGAATGGAAGTATAAATAAATGCGGGGTGATTGGACCTTTTTTTTTCACAAAAATGCAAAGAAATAGATGACGTGGCGCTAGGAAAATGCATCGTTCTTCTTTGCTTTCACAACGAAGACGGAGGTGAGAGGGTTTTGTTCCCGAGCAACACGCGGTTTCATTGAAACCTGGATTAAAGGGTGACTATTAAACTCTGAAAAATAATATAATTCTCTGATTTTTTCACCTTAATTAAAATATATATTTGAACATAATTTATTACTATAATGTTACACATTACAATTTTACCATATGATAATTTAAAATTTTAAAACATGTTTTGAAATTTTAAAATAAAATTAAAATATTATATAATAACATGTGAAACGATACATGACATTAATCGATGGTGAAAGTTATTAAATTTGTTAATTAATAATAGTAATGAAATAAATTGATGATAAATCAACAAATAAAATTTAAGTGAGAAAAAAATTATATTTTTCAAAGTTTCGAAGGCTTCCCAATCATTAGCCTTTCAAACCATCATGAGCCCTCCCCTCCCCCTTGGCCTTACCGCTTCTTCATTCCGGGAATTTTCAGGGTTTTTTGTTTAGTTAGGGTAATGTTATCATCAGTTGAATCTATAGATTGAATTGGATGGTGCCATTTGAATTCGGATCTTCTATGATAAATATCATCCATTTTCTACTGAAATTTTTGTTAGATTCGATCATGTCATATTTCTTTAAACTTAAACATTCTTTTGGGATTCATTAATTGGCTGATGTAATTACTAATTTTTATCCGAGTTGTACATTAATTAGGATTCAAAATATTTATAGTTTACATATATACGGTTTTTAATGTATGCCATAGTATACATATATATTATGTAATATAATTTATACAGTTTTTTATATATACCCCTTATATTTTAGGGTAAAACTTTGATACACAGGCTGTGTAAAATTAATTTTACACAAACCTGTGTATTTATGCTATAAAAACCCAAATCCTAAATTCATAACTCTAACCCTAAAAAACTAAACCTTAAACCTTGTGCACTAAATTCTAAACACTAACGTTAAATTTTAAACCATACAACCTAAACTCCTAAACCCTAAACGAAAACCCTAACCCTAAAACTAAAAGACACGCATAAACTCTGTGTGTCAAAGTTTTTCTCTATATTTTATATGTAGTTTCATACCTTAGTTTTCATAGTACATATCCTACGTATTATATATAGGATTTTTGTGTAGTATGTAATGTACGTATAATATACAGTATGATACCATGATATATGTAGATATGTATTTATTGCTTGATAATATATTGCTATTTAATATTCTTGCTTTTATTCATATATCGTGCCATGTTATTACATTGCATGTCAGGATATAAATTGTCAATGTGGTGCTCTTTTTTTTTAAAATAAACTTGGCTAGTACCTAAGATGTAGTGGTGGTTTTCGTTTATTCTTTGAGCACTGGTGCCCTTTAAAATGAACTCGCTTGTATAATTAAATTTTGATTTAATGTCACTTTAACCCGCAAAATCCGATATTAATAAAATGATATTTGATTTGTACTAATTTTGGGCGTTGCGGGGTACTAATCTTTCCACACGTAACAGACTTCCGCCTTTTTAAATCTCTAGTTTTATTTTTTTTGTGTATGATCTACTCTTTTTAAAATGATCGGTGACGACTCTAGTTTTACTCAAAATACAAATTTTTAAGAAAAAATCTTAAAAACCTAATTTTTAATAAAAGTGGGATACTTCTAGATTTTTTTAGTCACTACAACTGAGCGATTGAAAATATTTATATTATGTCATTTTATATGGATTCCAATCTGATATACCCACTTAATCCAAAGAATTTAAACATTCCATTAAACACCGAACTGAAGAAATCTATCCCCAACTTACGTAACTAACGTCAAATGCTATAATATGGTATCGTAATTGATGATTTATCCATGCAATAATATCCTTTGATAAAAAAAAGTCCATGCAATAATATCAGTTGATATGGTTAACCAATTTATGCATACCGTACACTATAAATATAAAACACAACCGTTGGTGTACATTTGATCAATTAAGAGTATACATAATGAAATTTGACTAGTTATTTAAAAATACTATTTTATTGAACCTAACGAACGGTTCAAGTGTAAAATTAAAATTTGTAACTAAAAAAATTTAAAATTTAATGATAAAATTTTAAAAATTTAAAATGAGACTTAATTAAAAATATAAAAAAATTTAAAACATAAAAAAATCAAAATTTTGTTGGGAAAAACTAAAATTTTGAAATTTCCAAATGGTTAAATATTAACATTTGAAATTGGGGACGGCTCCATGGCCTCACAACAACCCACCTATGTTTGATAGAGATATCATTGGGAAAACCCTTTCAGAAAAATATTATTGAGAAAATATTTTATGTACCGAAGATCTGTTTTTTCACACGTAGATCTAATTTATAGTTTATGAGTTTAGTTTAGGTTTAAGTTTTTTAAGTCTAGATTGTACGGTTTTATAATATGTATATTTCATTATGGTTACCTAAAATATTACAACAATTAATCACGAACACCCTATAATATTACACTTGCATATTAAACAATCATACACAATCTTAACTTTTCATATAAGTGAATATTCTTTGTAATTTACAAGTTATTGAATGAATAATTGTTAGTCGGTGATAGCCTGAATGCCTGATAGGTGATTCATCTTTTCTTATTCTGACAGAAAATTATTAATTATGGTTTAGGTGGAGAATCGTTGGTTATTATAACATTTTATTGAAGATTATTTTGAAAGTAAATATGGTGCCATTGTCTTGAGGGGAAAGAGAGAGAAAATAGCTTTTCTTGAGATTTGTTGAGAAAGGGAAATATTTTCTTTTGTTGTTGGAGAATGAGAGGAAAATTATCCTCCAACCTCTAATGTTAGACAATGACACTAATAAAGTGACTATTGATAATGATCGATGAGAATTTAGATAAGTATCATAAATATTAAATTAACATTTATTTATCAGAAATATAACATTAATATATTTAGTTACATTTAGCATCCTACATAAATATTTATTTTTTATTTTATAATTTAAATAAAATAATTATATATTTTACATATAATTTATATCAAATAATAATCTAGTAGTATATTTTTTTTTCTCTTTTTCTTCAAAGTCCGGTCCAATTCTATATATATTTTACATTTGTAGGTCAATGTTAAATAATAAACAGAACTCTATATCTCCCAGGAGAAGAAGAGAGGCAGTCTCAGCTCTAAATCCATTAATCAGCCGTCGCTGTTAGCAGCAAAGTTTTAAACAACGGCCACAGCGACGACGATTCGCATTACTCCGATTCCTAAATAGAAGAATTTTTCCATCTAATCCGAGATGGGTTGTACAGAATCCAAACAAACCAGTGATGATGGTAATATAATAAACTCTTCTCTCTCTTATGTATTTTTAATTATGATTTACTCTGTTCTATTTCTATGTTTATGGTTGCTATTCATTGATTAAAATTCAAATTACATTGGATTTTGGAAGTGTTTATGGAATTTGACTAATTTTGACCACGGTTTTTGAGAATATTGTTTTACAAGGAGTCGTTTAAATTTAAATCTAATCGTCATATGCTTTTCTAAAAAAGATGGCGCATCTGTTATTTGATTCTTGACTTGAATTGTGGTCTTTTTTTTTCTTTTTATTAATGAACAATCTGTAATTTTGTAGAAATATTTAAAGTTATAAAAGCATTGATTAATCATGGAGTTTATGGTGATTTCAATATATTTTAGAAAATGCGAAGAAAATCAGAAAGCCAAAACCTTGGAAGCATTCTCAGCCGATTACGAGAGTACAGCTAGCGCGGATTCGTGATGATTTTTGGGATACAGCTCCTCACTATGGTGGTCAGAAAGGTATTTATTATCAAAATATTGACAATGATTACTAACTAGTACTGGCAAAGTTCTTTGAATGCTTGGCTTCTTTTCATATGATTTTTAGAAATTTAGATAGTTGGATAATTTATGCATGTGGTACTCCTCAAAATAAGTATCGCCGCCGTGATCGATTGCTGCAATGCAAGGTTTACATTAGCTAAAATTGCATTGAGCTTAATGCCAGTTATTGTTGCAATGTTTTGTTGGTTGCAATTCACCTTGCACATTTATTGGTGTCATTAAGACGTAGAATGCTTTGCTGAACCAGAGTTGGAGGGAAAATTTAGAGTATAGGTTCTGAAAATACGGGAGCATAGAGTTGGTCCGCTTAGGACGCCTTATTTTTGGAATGATAGGGGGCTACCATCAGGTTATGGCCTTTTAATTGTAACGTGATCATGAATTGGTTCTATCTGAATAGTTGATAAGTCAGTAAGTTGCAGGCTTGCAGCATTGGACTGAGAATCTGAGACCTGGTTTCACGATTATCATGTTAAACTTTAAAGAGCTAAAGGTCTTGTTGGCTGAAGTTTAGAGATGAAATGGATGCTTAAGACCGTAATTCTGATCACTTTGAGCAACAAGGTGTTAGCGTGTGATCCACTTTTCTTAAGCACAAATACATAATGACATGATATTAACGCAGTTATATTCATGGGTTGCTTTCAAGAGATGGGACCTTGACCCTGTTTGAGATAGGCTGACGTCTTTTACCGTCTAAAGAATGAAGTTGGGAGCCTGACTGTGATCAACTTCTTGAATCCTTTATCTGATCCCCAGGGTTCATCTTTCTTCAATGAAATGTATCCCTTCTCACTTGTGTGCACAATGTGCCAACATTTCAAGATATATGAGTGTCAGTTATAGAGCCAATCTGCCCCCAATAAGGTTCTAATTAAATGCCGAATTCTGAATTTCGAGCCTATTACTGTCATTTCTGACTGTTACTTCTACTATTTTAATTGTACCCTGTCATCATATGTCCCATTTCCCCCATATGAAAAAACTAACACCAGGGGAAGAAAAAGTATCTCTGAACAATGAATGTTTTGTTACCAGAGACTTGGGATGCACTTCGAGCTGCGGCAGAAGCTGAATTAATCCTTGCTCAAACAATTATCGATAGTGCTGGGGTGATTGTTCAGAATAATGACAACCATCTGCTATGATGAGAGAGGTGCCAGTTTATCGCCTAGTCTCCCTTTTCTGTTTTTTTCATGCGAAGACTTTCTTTCCTGTAATTTATCTTTCTTGTAAAATTGCAATTGCAGGTGCCAAGTATGAACTTCCCAAGTATGTCTTGAGTGAGCCGATTAATTTGATTCGGGATGACTGATGAAAGAGACCGAAGAATACAATGATTCATTTTAGAATATAAATCACGTAAATTAAGCTCATAATCTCTAGGATATCTCCCAATTGAAATTCCCATTAATTTACAATATAGTTCTTTGTCAGCAAAAGTTCAGCTGTTTCAGAAAAAAAAAGAGCTTTAATTTAACTCCTGGTCATGTAATGTCCAGCAGAATTTCAAGTACTTTCATGTTATATGATTCAGATGTTTATTTTGGATAGCTAAAGAATGTGTATAGCAAGTTTGAAACTTTCGTATGGCTTGGGCACATATTTTCATTTCAAATGTGACTCTACTAAATGTTTAAACTTAAGGCTGCATGCCCATTATCTTAACGATTTCCAATTCCAATCAGCTCGTAGCATCAAGGAAACATGCCTGATTGGACTGCAGGGATGCTCGTACGTGCCATTTCTTTATCTATTCTTCTTGTCTATTGTCTTTGCCGACAACTAGTTTTTGCTCATTGTTTCGTATTTGTGTATTTATCAAATACCTTGACCCAGATTGAAACAATGTGTAATTTATTTAGATTTCTGGTCTGATGATGGCTCTAAGCTTCCTTTGAAACATGTGTTATTATAACCTCAAACCTACTGAAATTTTCTTTGACCAAAGTAAAGCATAATATGATAAATTTATATTAAGGTAAAGCAGTGTCACATCAAATTAGGCATCTCTCCGCCTTAAACCAAGTAAGGTCTAATGATATTTTTAGCCCTCAAGCTTAAAAAAATATATTTTAGTTCTTGAATTTTTTTCGCTTATTTTGGTCTTTGAATTTCAACTTTTTTTTACTTTGATTTAACTGGTTAAAAATAATGCATTCTCAATCATATTTATATGCTTTTAACAAGTTTTATATTTAATAATTTGAAATTCATCTACCACCAACCATGAGCGGATGATGTGGTGACTGGCATCAAGGATGAAGGACGATGTTAACCAATGTGGTGGTCGGAGATGATTTTTCTATGATTTTGGGTTTAGAAAAGAGATAATAGGGGAAAATGACATTTTTGAGTTTCTAAAACGAGGATTAAATTAATAGAATTTGTAAATAAAAATAGTTACTTTTGTTAAGTTATTAAAATTAAGACCAAATTAAAAAATACATACCTGTTGAGGATTAAATATGTTATTATTCTTACTCAAAAAGACACGACATCATTTTTGTTAACAATTAACATTCAATGATTTGATTGATCACAAATAAAAATATTAGTGACTTGATTGACATTTTTTTTGCTTAGTTATCAAAATAGAACAAATTTCATAATATAGTGTCTAAATAGGTAGTTTATCTAAAACTTTCAAGTACCAATTTAAAATTTTAAATACCAAATTGGAAAAAGGACAAGTTCATAAGTCAAATACACAATTAAGCCAACAAATTATTTTTATACAATTGTAGAAATACGTACTACACTCGGATTCATGATTCATCCGTAAACAAGTTAACAACAAGCACGTGGTTTGAAGATTTGGAAGGGATAATAACGGATTTTCATATAATTCAAAAGCATGCGAATTGCAACACGTCCTTACAAAAATTGTCCCCATTCCCATAGCAAACTCTTCAGTCTTCACAGAAAACCTTAAAAAAAGAAAAAAAGAAAAAAATCTACACAGAAACGTGGTGATTTCAACACGAAGCTCTACTTTAAGCAATGACTGCATTGCATTGGTGGTTTTCGCTTTTTAGCGTTCAAAGTATCTGACTACTTACTCCCCTTCCTACTTAATTTATTAATCCTAAAATAAGTTTTTCCTTTTGTTTGTTATTTTTGTCTGAAAACTGCAAAGAGTAAGAAAAGTTAAACAATAAGACCAGACCTAGATTGGTTGCGGAGAAGATTGAATTTTTTTTTTTTCCTTTGCTTCAATCATGTTCTTCCCTAAACCCGTCGCATTTCTTCTATCAGCTCTTCTTTCTTTCGTTTGGTTAAACACACACCAGCTTGATGCCGCTACGTTGCCCCAAGATGAGGGTAAATTTAACTATTTTTCTCTTTCTTCTTTTCATAATACGAGACTACGTGATGAAAGCTTAAGCCTTTTTTTATTGCTCTATTGTTGGATTTCATGTAGTAATAGTAATGTTCTTGTTGTCTGATTTGTGGTTTTGTTAGTGAACGTTCTGAATCAAGTTGCCAAAACAATGGGAAGTAACGGCTGGAGTTTCGACGCCGGCAGCTGCAATGTGTCGGAGCAAGTGAACATGATGGACATGCGTGCCGAGAAAAACATTACCTGCACTTGCCAAAACGGAACCTGCCACGTCACACACATGTAAGTTTCCCGGGAAGAAAGAAAGAAAGAACCAAAATAGAAGTTCTTAAAATTGCTGATATTTGGGGGTTTATTTTGGATTTTTAGAGTACTCAAGCTTCAGAGTCTTCCGGGAGTACTTCCATCTGAAATTGTAAATCTTGCATATCTCAAAGTGGGGTAAGCATCCCCGTCTCTCCGTGTCAATTCTCTATTATTTTTCTTTACTAAATGTGTTTAAGCATAAGCCTATTTGGTATGCAGTGATTTTGCATATAACTATCTCAGTGGGACAATCCCACCTGAATGGGCTTCAATGCAACTCGAATTCATGTAAGTTATTGTCTCCTTTGTATATGATCAATCTTTGGGTGAAAAGAAAACTGTGTTATTCTCTTTTGGGGCTAATCAAGCGATCTTATTCCAGTTCTGTCTTCGGAAATCGACTATCCGGGAGTATTCCAACTAACTTGGGGAACATTACCAGCCTTAGATACTTGTAAGTTTTGTAGTACTTTAATTTACTGGAGATATAGATGTTTTCAAAATCGATGTTCTTTTTAAGGCCATCTTTAATTTTGTGCTAAGCTTGTGACTCCATATGCTTTTCACTCTCCCGAGGTCATACGGGTACACGAATTATCCGAGTTTTAAATTGGTGAGGGAGAAGTTGTAATCATTTCAAGTAATTTCAATGTATGTTCTTTACAGAGACCTCGAAGCAAATCAATTTTCAGGACAAGTCCCTCCAGAGATTAGAAAATTAGTTAACTTGGGAACTTTGTAAGGAATTTCGTTTCTATAATTTTCTTTCTTGTGTTATACATTTAGAAACGGGAGTAAGTAGCTCAGTTTTGACAGAAGAAAGTTTATATTTATCTTTGCAGAGGATTGTCTTCCAACAGACTGGCCGGAAATTTGCCGGTTCAACTCGCGGAACTGGAAAATTTTACGGACTTGTATGGTTTTTCATTAACTTATACTAGTAGAATGCCACAAAAAGCTTGGAAGAAACTTAAGTTGTAAAAATTCTTATTTGTAAAATGCAGTAGGATAAATGACAAAAACTTTAATGGGAGCATACCAGCTTTCATTCAGAACTGGAAGAAACTTGCGAGATTGTAAGATCCTCAACTTCTTTAAAGTTTATGATATTTGAAAACTTGTAATTTTTCTCTCGAGCTGATTGTTTTTGCTTTAATTAAATCACACCAGAGAAATGCAGGCGAGCGGACTTGCAGGTCCAATTCCTTCATCCATCTCAGCTTTGGAAAACTTAATAACAGTGTAAGTACAGAAAACTTCTAAGCAGAATATTATGGACAACAATTTGTTAATAAATTAATTGTTGCTGAATTTTTTGTTCCAGGATAATCAATGATATAAACGGAACAACTCAGCGTTTTCCCGATCTTTGGAACATGACAGCAATCAATCGGATGTACGTTTGCTGCCTATCTTATATTTATGCAGCCATATGATATTAGCTTTTTTGATCATTTTATCTGATATGTCTGCTCTTGAAATTGTAGAATATTGAAGAAATGCAACATTGTTGGGCAAATTCCACAACAGATCTGGCAGATGAGTAAATTACGTATTTTGTAAGTGTAAAACATGATTCTTCGGTTAAAGAAAACAGTAAATTGCATTATAAAAAACATTTTGTTTTTCAGAAACTTTATGTTTTTTATGGAGAGAAGTAAGAAGACTATAAAGTGCAGATCTCTATGCTGCTATTACATATATTATGTTCATGGCCCAAAGTTATCATATTCTTATAATTGTTTTATCGACTGACTGCTATCAGCTGGTGTATTAGCACCAGAAAGAAAACCTAAGACATATTTACTTGTGAATTTGGACAGGGACCTCAGTTTTAACATGTTGAGTGGGGAAGTTGTTGGAGCCACTTTCCCTAATGATTTAAGATTCCTGTAAGTTTTTTTAATCATTCTAGACAGAAACCATGCAAGTATTGTAGCAACATTCTATATCTAACTGCAATGCCTATAAAACTGACCGATATGATTGATATCAGCTATCTTACGGGCAACAATCTCAGTGGAAATATACCAGATTCAATCTTGCAGACGGGAGTTGCCGTGTATGTACTTTCTGTTAGGATTATAACTAGGAATATACATGTGAATTCTTAGCATGCAGAGATTTCTGAGAAAACTGTTCTATTTCCTTCTTGCATCCAGAGATCTTTCCTACAATAACTTCACATGGCCGAGCCCCGATCAACCTGCTTGTTTACGGAAATTGTCAGTTCTTTTTTCTTCTTTGAGTTGAGTAGAAGTATATTCTTCCTGTATGCTTTCTGATATGTAGGGTTACTGACATCTACTGCATTTTTCTTTTTAAATAGGGATAACATAAACTTGTTCCGCAGTTCTTCGACAGAATACCTGTAAGTTCTTGACTTCTTGATTTAATTATCACAGATTATCTAAGGCCACCGAAATTGACTGTCAATACACATTGAGAAGATCGGTTTAGCATGTTCTCCATCTGTTTTCTTGGGCACCATTTGGTGGGGATAGATGGATGTGTGAGCTTTAAAACCTCATTTCCATGTTTTCTATACGAAAATAATACGAGTATTTGTAGAATAACGTCCTACATAACATTCATTTGATCACTAATTTGTCCTTTGTTTTTGGTGTTTTTCTATTCACATGACCCAACAGTCAAAGGGGAGTTATTCCATGCAGGAGTGATTTCAAATGTCATAAATGTAAGTATATTATAACATTTGCTTTCAAATCTAGTTATATACTTACCTTAAAAATCCACGCATCTCAAGTCGCTAGCTTTTTCAAAACTGTTTTTCCAAGCTAGTGTAAAAGATCTACACTACTATACTAACTTGCAAATGGTTATCATAAAGTTTTTATATATGCGTGTGTGTAGTTAGCAAGCTGTTAAAACGAAAAGGGTAATTCTCCTGTTAGCTTTTTAACTTCTGCAATAGAATCTTTCGGCTTCTTTCTTTGAAGCTAAAATAGTTGTCTTGTCTCTGGCAGACTGGCATTCCATTTATATCAATTGCGGTGGAATATAATGATGTGAAAGTGAATGGGACAACGTATGTGGGAGATGCGAAATCTGGTTTAGGTGGTGCTGCAACATTATATGAGAATGGCGATAACTGGGGTTTTAGTAGCACTGGAGACTTCAGGGATGACAATGATGAACTGGATGCCGTGTCACGTTATGTAAAGCAGACAGCAAACATGTCTAACCAGTTGTATGCTACAGCACGTCTATCTCCACTTTCAATTACTTTTATCGATATTGTTTAGAGAATGGGAGCTATTCAGTGAGATTACACTTCGCGGAGATCGAAATCACCAATAGCATGAGATATGGAAGACTTGGGAGCGGATTTTCAACATTTATATTCAGGTAATAAATGATGATTGTGAAACTAACTCCTTCCGCAATGGTGTTTGCTCAGTGAATTGCTTGACCGGCATACTAGATAAGTTACCGAGACACCATTATGTCTCCATTGGCTGCTAGATAAATAAGTGTCGCTGAATATTCGTCTTGCAGGATCAGCTGGTTGAAGAAGACTTCAATATAGAAGCTGAAGCTGGTGGGATTCTTACTCCATTAACGAAACACTATAATGCCAATGTAACGAATGGTGAACTAGAGATCCGCTTTTACTGGGCCGGAAAAGGTACTGAAGCAATTCCTGTTCGAGGAGTCCATGGCCCCCTCATATCGGCCATCTCAGTCGATCCCAGTATGTGATCTTCACCACCTTTCTCATCCTCATCTGCACCCTCCTTTACGATTTCTGACTCGAGTTCTTTTGTCAGATTTCAAACCCAAGCATGAGGAGAAGCAAACAAAGACTTTGCCAATTGTCATTGGTGTTGTAGGATCATTTATCGTATTCTTGGCATCTGGGATTCTCTTCTGGAGATACTATTTTAAAGCCAAGAGCCAGAGAACAAGGTTTGGGCTGTTTCAGTAGAAGTCAATGCTTTGGAAAATTCCATGCCAAAACCTTTTCCTTTATATTATCTCATATATGAAAACAACTTTTTGGAATGTTCACTAGTTAACGTCCATGAACATGCCGGACTAATTGGATGCCTTCTACCTTCTCTCTTTCCGGAAGACAAACGAACCTATATGTAATGGATCGGATCTCATTTAAGGCATTCTTACATGTCTTCCTTCTACAGATCTCAAAGGACTGGATCTGCAAACAGTTTCTTTCACCTTAAAGCAGATAAAGGCGGCTACTAACAACTTTGATCCTGGAAACAAGATTGGCGAAGGTGGATTTGGACCTGTTTACAAGGTACACATGCTAAATACATGAAAAATTAAATCGATTTTCATATGAAAATTTACTTTTAGAGAGTTCTGCTGAATTTCATGACTGGATGACAGGGTCAGCTAGCTGATGGAACAATAGTCGCTGTCAAGCAGCTCTCTTCAAAGTCAAGTCAGGGAAACCGTGAATTCTTGAATGAGATAGGCATGTTTTCATGTTTGCAGCACCCGAATCTTGTGAAACTTTACGGATGCTGTATCGAAGGGAATCAACTGTTGCTAGTATATGAGTACTTGGAAAACAATAGCCTTTCTCGGGCTTTTTTTGGTAAGTTCAATGCACAATTATTCCCAAACTGATTTCATTGTGTGGAAACATGTAACAAAGATTCTAACTCTTGAAACATTTCATGGGATGATCATCTTAAGGACCAGAAAATTTTCGAATAAATCTGGACTGGCCTACTAGGCAAAAGATTTGTGTCGGAATAGCTAGAGGCTTAGCATTTCTCCATGAAGAGTCTAGACTGAAAATTGTCCACAGAGATATCAAAGGTACCAATGTCCTAAAATATCTGACTTTGGATTGGCCAAGCTTGACGATGAGGATAAAACTCACATCAGCACTCGGATTGCCGGTACAATGTAAGCCAACTAGTATCCTGCAATGTAGTCTTAACTGAAAAGCCTCCTTTGACCTTCAAGTGTAGACTTGTTAGATTATCCGATAGAGTTAGAGTCCTTATGTAAATTGTAGTTTAAATTAAAGTTCAAAAATAGAGTTAGAGTCCTCATGTAAATAGTAGTTTAAATTAAAGTTTACTTCTTAAAAGATAAAGTTAGATGTCTTGTGTACTTAGGACTCCTAATTGTAACTAAAGTCCAATACTTGAGTCTATAAATTCACTGTAAAGGATGTAATTTTTCAAAAATATTCAATAACAGAAAATCAATTCTGTTTTCTTCTTTTTTTCCGCAGAAACTTAAATTATGCTTTATTTTTATGCGTTAATTAGTTTTTCCTAAAGCTAGAAAAATGTTTTTCTACAAAACTTACATTGCAAAACTTAAAAATGCAGAGGATATATCGCACCAGAGTATGCACTGTGGGGTTATTTGACCTACAAGGCAGATATTTACAGCTTTGGAATTGTGGCATTGGAGCTTGTTAGTGGCAAGCACAACATGAATAATGGGCCGGGGAACGAATACACTTGCCTTCTAGATTGGGTAATCACTGATCTATACCTTATGCATACATATGTTTCTGGTTACATACCCTCTATAAATGCCTTTGTTTCTTTTGGTTTTATCCGCTGTATCCTTAATGGCTTGTTAAGCAAGCCCGAATCGTTGAGAATTTCATGCATGTGTTTTATGTCGTTTGCAGGCCTGTCATTTACAACAAAGTGGAAAGCTATTGGAGTTGGTGGACGAGAAGCTGGGATCCGACTATAACAAGTTAGAAACAGAAAGGATGATTAAAGTAGCTCTCTTATGCACCAATGCTACGCCCTCCCTGAGGCCGACAATGTCCGAGGTGGTGGCAATGCTGGAAGGAACGATTACCATTCCTGATATTGTCCCTAAAACGAGTAGCTACAATGAAGATTTGATGTTTAAAGCCATAAGAGACCATCGTAGCTCTACGCATAGTCAGAGTTTCGCTGGAAGTCAGGTTCTTACTTCAACTTCTACAGGATCTCAGTTTGAAACGTCATCTGCTTCAGCTCATGGAATCCATGAAACCAATGAGGAGTCGCATTTTAAGGTTTAAAGCCATGGAAACCTGGAATCTGCAATATATAATCATCTTCAATACATCAGATGAGTTTTAGAAATGCACAAAGATGTATATATATATTTTACTTTAGTCCAGGACATAACAGAAAGATATATTTTTAGTATAAATCAAGTGATAGGAGCTTATATCTATAATAGAACAATCAAATTTATTTAAGAGAAACTATAAAATTCAATATCTGAAGATACAAATATCTACACTGGATTTATAAAAAAAAAATAAAGAATGGGGACAATATAGCTAGCTAGCGAGATAATAATTTATTTGTATAAAAAAATTGAAGTTGAATATTTATTTTGTGGAATTTTGCAGAAAATAAATTATATTTAGCTGAAGTTGACATGTTGAAAGTTGAGTACTTGTGGAATTCAATCGGATAAAATAATGCTTATCCTCGGCTTGGCTTGTTGCATGGACACCATGTCCCTCCCTCGTACCATAAATCATAATCGCTTCGAAGGCTAGAAGCCAAAATATTCTCTGGTTCAGTGTCTTTATCCTAAATATTAAAAGTAATAAGACAGGTAATTGTTTAGTTCGCTTGATCTTTAATTTTTATCAATGTAATGAGCCGACACATTGATAATTATTTAATTCATTGCCCCACTATCCGTCAGTCCCATAGGATGTAAAATCATGTAATTGTTTAGGTTCAGGTCAAGTCATATCATGTCATATTAAATCAGATACGAATTATGTCAAGTTAATTTAATGATTCGACTCGGATCGGGTCGGGCTCGGGTCGACTTAGATTCAGGTCGTTATCAGGTTGATTTCAAATCAGATTGAGTTCTGGTTCGGATCAGGTTAATTTCAAGTATGGTAAGTTTCAGTTCAGGCCAAAACGGTTCGAGTCCGAATCAGTTAATTAACGGGCTAATTCAGGTTCGGATGGACTTCAGGTCGGGCCATGTTCAGGTCACTTCGTTGACAGATAAAATTCAGGTTGGAGAATATCAATTTAAGTTAAAATTCAAGTTGGGTCTTACCGTGTACAAATAGACTTCGTATGATAATTGTGGGTAAATTTTAGATAAAAATAAAATTTTAGGGATTAATATGAACCAAAATATCTCTTAGGATGCTAAAATATTTTACAATTTAATAAATATATATAATTATGACTAAATTGAATTAAACTAAAATTTAAAAGTGAATGTTAAGACTAAAATAAAAAAAATTAAACAAGTGAGGATCTAAAAAGTAATTAATCACTAAACAAAAAATTAAGAGACAAATGTCAAATGGGCAATGAATTATCGAATCAAATTTAAAAAGATTCTATTTGAATTTTGGAGGGAAAGGACCTAAAAATTAGGGGCTTAATTCCCTCCAAAATTTTGTCCTCCCCACTAATTATTTTTTTATGATTTTAATTAAAGTGAAACGGTGGGAGGGAAAGTTTCCCACCGACTTTAGATATTTTTCATTTAAGTCACAAATTTTCACTTTTAGGTTTTAATTTAATTCAATTGAGTCCTAATTTAAATTAGTTTAATTGAAATTCCACATTTAGTTTTAGAATTCTTTTAATTATATCTGTGATTTATGCTTCTAAGTTTTAATTTAGCTCAATTAGATCCTAAGTTTAATAAGTTAATTCAATTCAAACATTATTATTATACCATATAAATTTTGATTTAATATAATTATACACAAATTTTTGATTTGGATGTAAATATGTAATTATACACATGAAAGTTGAAACTTTAATTTAGTTCAATTGTACACATGAAGCTTTGATTTAAATATTTAATCAAATTCAAATGCATAAATTAGCAAGTTGAATCGAAATTAATCTCGTAAATCAATAACCCTATACTAAACCATAAGCCATTAATACTAAACTCAAAACCATAAACCTTAAGGAATCGAAGTTAATCTCATAAACCAATAACCATAAGCAAAATTATAAACCATTGATACTAAACCCTAAACTTTAAAGAATCCAAATTAATCACATAAACAATAACCCTAAATTAAACACTAAACTAAATCATAAATCTTAAAGAATCAGAATTAATCTCATATAAACCATAAACTGTTAATATTAAACCATAAATTATAAAGCTTAAGGAATTATGTTGACAATATTTAGATATTTAATAAAATTTTTAAATATTTTTATATACTATAATTTATAAATATAAAAAAGTAAACATATTAATTTAATGATCATATTTAATCATGTACCTTAAATTGTGAAAATATATTTTGTCACACTATAATATAATAAAGGGAAAACTACCTAAATAGTACCCAGCTATTGTCAAAATATCGTTTTAGTATCGCAGCTATTCTTTTGGCAAAATAATACCTAACGTTACGTTTCGTTTTCATTTTGGTACCCCACTGTTAAAAAACTAACTGTGTGCTGAGTAGGAGAGAGAAAATCACATGTGGCAGCATGCCACGTCGACTAAAATCATTAAAAAAGCATACGTGCCATGCTGACTATGAGAGAGAAAATGACGTGGCAAGCTGTTACATGTGATTTTTCTCTCTCCTAATTAGCATGCTGTTAATTTTTAACGACGGTGTACTATTTTGAAAACGAAACATAATGCTAGGTACCATTTTGCCAAAAAAAAGTTGGGATACTAAAACGATATTTCGACAATAGTTGGGGTACTATTTGAGTAGTTTTCCCTATAATAAATTCATAATCTCACAAATTTATCGATTGTAACTTATTAGTTATTACAAGTCAGATAAATATCAAGTTAGGTAAATATCAGATCAGTTCAACAACAAGTCATGTCATTTACAGGTTGAGTCAATTACAGATCAGATTCATAACATGTCAGGTTGATAACAGGTCGGGTAATATCAATTATTTATAGGTTAATCTCGGGTTCAGGTTCATATCGGGTCGGATGCAGGTCGGGTTCGGTTATCATATTATCAAGTTGAATTCGGGTTCAAGTCGTTCTCAAGTCGGGTGTAGGTCGGGTTCAAATTCAAAAGTTACAGGTCCAACTCGGGTTCAGGTCCACACCAATTCAGACTCGAATCGATTTCGGATCACCACCACCTCAGGTCACAAGCAGTTTTAACTCAAGTCAGTTTCAGTCAGTTTTACATGTCAAGTCAGCTTTTTACATCCCTAGTCCCGCACTTAACGATGGCAGTTGGGCGGTTTTTTAGCTATCCCGAATTTGTCTCGATTTAAATTTTTTAAATTTGACTCTATTTCGCCTTAAAATTAAATATTAATTTATCCGTCCCGCTTCGACAAATAAATTACTAAACTTGACTCAACCCGAAAATTTTAAAAATATATTAAATTTCGTCGACGATAAATATTAAATCCGATCGAACCACCATCACATTCACAAAATATAAATTTTAAGGACTTTAAAACTATATAAAAATAAAATAAAACCAATTAAATCATTCACATGAAAAAAATACATATTTAAAAAAATAAACTCGAACCATTGACCTTCAGAATCAAATATGTTAAAATTTGAACAATATTTAACAAAAATTTACGATAAACACAAACTAAAAAAATAGCTTAAACCCCCTAAAAGTTTTATATATAATGATATTTTTACAAATATAATAAAAATAAATAAAAATATACCGGGGCAGGGCGGGAAATTTCTATCTCATACCCGAACCTGCCCCGCCCCGCCCCGACTTAATGCTTTTCAATGCAATACCGCCCTGATCCCCGGAAATTATGAAAAAAATCCGATCAGATCGGGCACACCGGGTCAAGACATGGCCGGATAATTATGCCATCCCTACCCACCACTCGAATATAAATGTTCATTGCATGAAAATGACACCAAACTGATATATTTCCCCATATAAATGTTCATTGCATGAAAATGACACCAAACTGATATATTTCCCCATTTTCCATCATTAAAATCAAATATTCAAGTATAACACTTTCTTGTACACTTCAAAAGTTGCCAAGTTAAAGATTTGTAGACAGATGCATCCATAGCTAACTTTTGACGAGAAAAAAGTCAAGCTGGAAGAAGATTCCTTCATTTCACTAAGAAAGCACATGGGGAGACTTGCTAATTGTCCTTCAACCATGAAAATGCTATTTGGGTACATGATGCTTACAGTCTTGGTGCTCATTTCCATAGTTGAAGGCTTGAAGCCCAAGTAGAGCCACCCTATCCTCCACATTATGAAGGTAAGTTACTACAGCTCTGCAATTCCTTTCTTACGGTTCATGTTTTTGCTGTTTTTTTTTTCTCTTTTAGTTCCCTTTTCTTTCTATTGTTTCTTAACTAATCTACATTGAACAGTACACTGCAGGTTCATTTCATTAGGGTAAATGATACTCGAGTGTTTTTAAGTTTTAAGAACTCACCCAAAAGATTATTCCACTGATTTTCTTGTAAAAGTGTTTCAACGCCAACTCAGCTTCCTCCAATGGTTTCTCAAATTGTTGCTTTTATTTTTTTTCCCTTTCTGGTTTTGCAGTAAAAGCTTTTCGTGAGATAGCGGCAGAACTTGGGAAGAAGAATTGGAATTTTAGCGAGAACCCTTGTAACAATAAGTCAAGCTGGTTTACTCCACCGCCGCCGCCACGTGTGTTTCAGGGCATTTACAACAGTAGTGTCACCTGCAATTGCTCCTTCCCCGGCAGCCAATGTCATATTGATGGCATGTATGTCTTTACTCCTTACTGGTCATAAGAAAATTGATGCTCATTCAAGATGAATGGCTGTATGACTATGGCATCGAATTCGCATATTTGTTTATCCCAACTAATCATATCAGTGGTTATATAATATAGATGGTGTCATTTTTTTAATCCCTGCAGGGTTCTTTGAATACATTTTCTGCTACTAAAATCTCTCTCCTAAATATTTGGAAACTTTGAATTGGATATGCTTCTAAAAAGCTTTTTATTCACTTGAACAGCTATCTTGCAGGGCAGGATCTTGATGGTGTTCTGCCACACTCACTCGTCAATCTATCATATATTAAAACATTGAAAGAAAAAGGTTACAATTGATGATTTTACCCTTTAACTAGCAAATAACCTTCTATTCATTTTAAAATTCTTTTATGTTGCTTTTAGAATACTCCATTACAACTATCTTCATGGTTCAATACCACATGAATGGGGTGCTCTGAAGTTGGAGATTATGTAAGCTACAAGGGCATTTCATGTTTATCCTGTTCAGAAGAAGCTTACTTTCATTCAACTGATAGGATTGACTACATTTCAGGACAGTTTCTATGAACCGCTTATCGGGGTCAATTCCAGGCTCTTTGGGAAACATATCCACTCTAAAATTTCTGTAGGCGTAAGTACACGGTTGCTTATGTTTTCTTTAGTACTATCTCTTTCCTTTTTCCTTCAAGTTTTAAATTTTCAGGAGCCTCGAGAACATCATGCTTTCTGGAACTATTCCTCCTGAGTTTGGGAAATTGGTTAACCTGGAAAACCTGTTAGGCTTTCTTTTCTCTATATATTCATGCATGATTTATCAGTCTACTTCTCTCCCGAATATTTAGTATGGTATATTTGGCTTGATTTTTCCTCTTTCTTGAATGCAGTACACTTAATGCAAACTATCTCACCGGAAACTTACCCCCATCCCTTGCTAATCTGTTCAATCTAAAAGAACTGCAAGTGTTTTCAACACTATCTAGAGTACACCTGTTAATAAGCCTAGATTTGTTTAGTACCCCTGCTTTTATGCCAGGTTCATGCAGTAGGATTAGCAGTAACAATTTCACTGGAAAGATACCCAACATTTTTCAAAGTTGGAAGCAACTAGAGAAATTGTAAGCATTTTTCTGTCTCCACCACTTCTCTAGAGCACCTCATTGAAAGTTTGGTGATGATTACTTCAAAATTTTGATTTCTTTTTCTGACAGAGAGATTCAAGCTGGTGGTTTTGAAGGGCCAATTCCTTCAAGCTTAGCTCTCTTGCATAACTTGGTGGAACTGTTTGTCTTAATCCCTTCAGATTTGTAGCCCTTCATTTCTATTTATGTTTTGACGTAATCTGGGTTCATTCCAATTTAGATACTAAAATTATTGCATTGGGGCCTTTTCTCTTTTAACAATTCTTTATGGTGCAATATAATTCAGAAGGATCAGTGACTTACCTGGTGAGGGTTAAAAGTTTCCGAACATAACATACACGAAAAACATGTACAGTTTGTAAGTCATTACCATGCTTGCAAAATTCTTCGAGGCCATATTAATTGCCTTTTGTTGTAATTGTGATCGTATGATGGGGGCTCATATTGCAGGATGTTACGTAGCTGCAATATATCTGGACCAATACCAGATTATATATGGGAATTTTCACGACTGCAAATTTTGTAATTCTACTGTTCTTGCCTCACCTTAAATTTTTGTAATTATGTCAATAATCGGTATATCATTTTTCATTCTTTTCTTGAGAGTTTTAATAATTTTTTTCTTATTTTTGGAAAGGAACATACTTCAATCTTCCATAAATGTACTCATCTATATATTTTCTGGATTTCAGATTTCGATTAATGTATCATTTCAACATTTATATTTGTATACCTATGATAAAACTGAGTTGTCTGTTTTTTCCAGAGATCTCAGCTTCAACAAATAGGAAGGTAACATTTCAGATTTTGAAAGACTTGCAAAATTGCAATACATGTAAGTGGTGTGAATTCTTGAAGTGTATTCATCCAAACCAAGATTAACCAATATGAAGAACACGATGCATACCATGTTCTTGAAATAATACTCAATCTAAGTAGTTTTTCTGGTCTTTTAATCATAAATATATTTATTAATATAGAATATTTTCATTTGTTTATTCCATCTCAACAGTGCACATTTTGGAAACTCATAGTTAACATCAAAATAAAACTAGCTTGCTGTTACTTTCACAACTTCTGAATCAGGCATCTGCATGCATTAATATCATTAAATAAGTTCTAAATCTGGTGAAATTTCACTTTATGTTTGAGACTTCCGATTATAACCTTTCAATGTGGTTCCAATAGAAGTGCCTAATTGTGGAGTATTGCTTACTGATTAGGTACCTGACACACAACTCGCTTACTGGGAGTATCCCAGATTGGATAAATTCTAGAGATAGCCGCTAGTACGTCTACTATCTTGCTCTCTTTCTTTTTTTCCCCTGGCACATAATTATCTATCTTCTGCATTTTGTTAACCGACACTTCAAAGAATATTCATAATATGATTTTGCTGGATTTGATCTTAAGTTATCTACATTCACTTAAGGATTTTATTTTTTGACAGTCTTAAGGATATACTTCCAAACTACCTATTTCTCTTCAAACAATACAAAAATAACCCAAATTATCCATTTTGTGGTTGCTCAAGAGTGCCATTCCTTGAAACATGTGCTGTCTAACTTATACCAGCTATAATGTTGTTAGTTTTAATAGAAATTAATGTACCTTAATGATTCAAGTCAAGCTATTCATAATCTATTATACGTTTTTGCAGTCAGATGGATCTTTCTTATAATAATTTTTCAGAAAGCCCCCAGCCGCCTTCTTGTCAGGAAAATCTGTAGGAAAAGCTTCTTCTTAACTCGGCTTCCCATGCCGTGTAGTATTACTTTCCCAACTTTTTTTAAGATGTTCTGAAATATTAAACTGATTGGTCTATTGCTTCATTAGAAATTTGTTCGAAAGCATCTCAGGAGGCAAGAACTTGTAAGTTTGTATCTTATTGAGCAAAAAGGTTACCACGTTTTTTTTTATTTCTATTATTTCCCTTTTAATCACTCTTTAACAAGTCTGATGCTTCTTTGTCGTACTTATCTGATGTAGAGGACTAGATAACTGCCTGAAGAACTTTCCTTGTTCGAAAGGTAATTACTTTGCATTAAATTGCAAACCTCTAGGCTCTAAAAACATGTTTTACCGTTAGATTTTATCCTGATCAACTGACATGTATTTTCTCATTCTTTATAGATCGGTATTCAGTAAATATAAATTGCGGTGGAGGAGCAACAACTATTAATGGGGTCGACTACGAGGCAGATGAAGACTCAGGGTGCAGCAAAATTTTTTCCACTCAAAGAGACTTGGGAAACTAGTAGCACTGGTCTTTTCTGGGATACCAGTGTCACTTCAAGGGACTTTATAGCACAAAATGTTTCTATTCTCCGAACTAACAACTCCAAATTATACACAAGAGCACGCCTCTCTCCTCTTTCTCTCATGTATTACTTTCGTTGCTTAGCAAATGGAAGTTATACAGTTACACTTCACTTTGCAGAGATAGTTATCAGAGACAATAGATCCTATCGAAGTCTTGGAAGGAGGATATTTGATGTTTATATCCAGGTATTTGATCTTGTTTTGTACGAAGTGTAATTTGCATGATTCCGGAACTGGTTTGACTGGATAAGTTCGTTGCAGGAGAAGCTGGAATTAAAGGATTTCAATATTAAAAATGATGGAAAGGGCGTCGATAAAGTGGTTGTCAAGCAATTTAAGACTTTTGTCAGGAACAAAACTTTAACAATGCGCTTTCACTGGGCTGGGAAGCGGACAAGTGGAACCCCAAGAAGAGGAACATATGGTCCTTTGATATCAGCAATCTCAGTAGACTCCGATAAGATCTGCAGTTAAAATAGCCATTCACTCTTCTTATGTGCTTTGCCCAATCTCCTAGATATATTTCGGAACCTTTACTCTTAATTATCACATTTGTTTAATTCTTGAAGTGGATTGACATATGCATGATCTGAAGCAATAATGGAATTGCCCTTAAACTATTGTTTCATTGACATAGATTCTTGGAAGCTGAAGCTAGTAGAACTTCACTGTAAACTGACACAACAACATAAGACTCACTTTATGTACTTAATTTTTCTCAAGGGAAAACTTTAAGCTACCGTCTTAGGTACTTAAATTGCTGAATATCTAATATTTTTTACTGGCATATGCACATGCAGTGTTACTTCAGGAGATGAAGTTTGATAATAATTGTTTGTACCTTTTTATCCCTTTTGGTGTCAGATTTCAAGCCTCCAGTTCTAAGTGGCCGGAATAAGAATATGAAGTTTGTAATGGGAGCTGTTGTTTGTGTTCTGTGCCTGATTTTCATAATCTTAGGCATTCTATGGTGGAAAGGCTATTTTCGACACAAGCAATCAAGGGAACAAGGTATTCTAATAAACTTCAATCTGCAAATTTATACTTTTAAACAATTTCTCTAGATGATCTATTTGAACAAATGCACCCTTTTCAAGCTTATTGATGTGTAATTCAATTGGTTCCCCTGATCTTTTCCAAGTCTTGAGGGGGTTAGATCTGCTGACTGGCTTTTTCACCTTCGGACAAATGAAAGCTGCTACAAACAATTTTGATGCTAAATATAAAATTGGAGGTGGTTTTGGAGCTGTCTACAAGGTACCTACAGTACATGCTTTCTCTTTACCTTGTAATTTATTTCCTTTCTGAATTTATGATGTTTAGGTGTACATATTATTTGATGAAATATATAACAAAAAATATTGTTATACCTCTGCTGTAGGGTGTATTGCTTGATGGTACCATTATTGCAGTTAAAAAACTTTCTTCAAAATCAAGACAAGGAGATCGAGAATTTCTGAATGAACTAGCCATGATTTCAGGCTTACAACATCCGAATGTTGTTAGGTTGTATGGATGTTGTGTTGAGGGAACTCAGCTGTTGTTGGTGTATGAATACATGGAAAATAATAGCCTTTCACGTGCTTTATTCAGTAAGCTTAATGTCCTAAACCTCTTTTATTTCTCCCTCCTTGGTGTTTTTGTGATTGGAACCATATAAAGCTAGTACTCCTCTCCTCCTTTGATCATTTCATCCATCCTCGCTAGAAGAAAAAAATGATGATTTTGATTTTAGGGAAAACTACATATTTAGTACCTTAGCTATGTTCGTATTATTGTTTTGGTACGCTAACTATTATTTTTGGCAAAATGATACCTGACGTTACGTTTTTGTTATCTTTTGATACCCTGACCGTTAAAAACTAACGGAGATGATGATGTGGCTTGGTATAATCACAGTTTTAGTCCAAAACACTTATATGTATGATCAATTTAGTCCAAAATCCATCAATTGAAAACATCATCTTAATTTTGGGAGTAAAATTGCAAATTACGTTCGACTGGAATAAGAAAAATAAGGAATTTATAATTTTAATCCAAAAAGTAAAATAATATTTAAATTGATAGAATTTTAGACAAAATTGATAGATTCTTTAAGTTTTTGGACTAAAATTATTATTAACTCAAGCCACATCATTATTTCCATTAGTTTTTAACTGTCGGGTACCGAAATAGAACAAAAATGTAATGTTAGGCATCGTTTTTCTAAAAATAATAGTCGTGTACTAAAACAGTAATACAAACATGGTTGGGTACTAAATATGTAGTTTTCCCTTGATTTTATAACAGTTATAGAAAGAAAAGACATCAGCACTATGAATTGACAACTATACGATGAAATTTAATGGATTTGGCCTGTGTCGAGGAATGAAGGGTTTATAGTAAATTAAACTGATCTAATTAAGTAAATAAATGCAATGAAAAATATCCTACAAAAATTTTTAAAATTTCATGTAATTATATATATGACTTGATTATGGTTAGTTTGAATTCATTATGATAATTTATTTAAAACTCGTTTAATTTAATTATAATTTAAAATAAATTCTTTTATCTGATAATGAATTCAAATTCAACCAAATTTAAATAATGTAATTTATTTAATATTATTTATTTAAGTAAATAAATAATATATTATAAAACAGATTCCTTATCCGATAATGAATTTAAATCTAACTAAATCTAGATAATAAGATTATTTAATAATAATATTTATTTATATTATTTTTCAAAAATTAATAAAAACAAATAAAATATTCTATCTCAAGAATACAAATATAACTTATTTAAATTCGAATAAATAATCTCTAACAATATAATCTTAAATAATCTCATTATCTTAAATTTATTATTGAGAGTAAAAACGACAATCATTCTTATCCATTCTTAGTGTGCGACCTTATAGGTTCAATTAACGTTGACAGTAAATAAAATCACATTTATCCTACAATTCATAAGTGGCCTTTAGCAAGACATTATGACTACCCAAGTTAAATGAAAAGCTCATAATCCTAGACAATCTTAATTCAATTTATGTCATAATTATTTTATCTCACAATATCCTGATAGAATATAAGACATGGAAAGTGCTAATCTTATATCATTCTATCTTTAGTTTCTCGATGCCAATTGAACTGACTAAACAAATGATATTGATCTCTATCAACTCATTGAACACGATCATGTATTTTTCTCAATCTCAATCATCGAGGGGCCCAAAAATATCTCTTATGTCAAGAAGGATAAGTTCCATCTTAATCACTCACATCTCACTATATTGAAGATTAATATATAACTTAATCCATGTATTAATCTCAAGACGAGTCGATCATAATATTTGTTCTCAACTGATACATATATGAATTTAATTTGAATCTCACTCACATATTTATCTTATGAATATCTATCAAACTTCATACTAATCCCATCTTATTATTATTCCCACAATAGTAGCTTATTAGGATATTTAGAATAATTAATAATATTCAAAGATACAAAATGATGCAAATTTATTATAATAATAAATTCAATAATCAAAATATCATGTCCATACAATAGGCTGTAGGGCACTATAACTAACAAGTCCCAAAGAAAGCCAGCTATTGGACTGACCTACTCGGCAGAAAATTTGTATCGGCTAGGGGTGTTCAAAAGTATCTGATCCGATAAATCCGATCCGATTATCCATCGATCCGAAAATACGGATATCCGATCTGATTTTTATTTTCGGATCGGATATCCGATCTGATTTTTTATTTTTTGGATCGGATACGGATCACAATATATAAAGTTTTGAATTATCCAAAAATCCGAAAATTTAAATTTATATATATATAAATCTTGTAATATTTAGTAATTTAATTCTTGTTATATTCGCAAATTCGAAAAATAAAATTTTTCATAGATGTTAATCTTGTTATATTTGACAACTTGTTAATTTTTATATTCGAAAATCTAAAATTTTCATAGATACGACCGTCAAATTCGAAAAAATATTTAAATTAAATTATATATTCGGATAACCGGATATCCGATCCGAGTATCCGATATCCGAATATCCGGATATCCGATCCGAGTATCCGATATCCGAATATCCGGATATCTGATTTTTTTCGGATCGGATACGGATCACTATTTTGCCGATCGAATCCGAAAATGAACACCCCTAGTGTCGGCATAGCAAAAGGTCTGGCTTTCCTGCATGAGGAATCGAGCTTAAAAATTGTACATAGGGACATCAAAACTACCAACGTGCAACTAGATAGCGATCTCAATGCTAAAATCTCCGACTTTGGTTTGGCCAAGTTTGATGAGGAGGAAAACACCCATATTAGCACCATAGTTGCTGGGACTATGAGGAAAACACCCATATTAGCACCATAGTTGCTGGGACTATGTGAACTACCACTTTCCCTCTGTTTTTCATCTGTTAATCATAGGTTCGCATCAATGTTTAAACTATAAAGCAGTAAAAATGAGATCTAAGCCTCCAACCTTGCTTATGTAAAGTTGATATGCATGAGAATGTGGCGCTTAAAGCTCCTACTTTTTTCGTGTGCAGAGGATACATGACCCCAGAATCTGCATTATGGGGCTATCTTACCTACAAGGTAGATGTTTATAGTTTCGGGATTGTAGCTGGAAAGAACAATACAAAATATCGACCTGGAGAGGATTTTGTATGCCTTCAAGATTAGGTAAGATATGATTCATGTTATAATTTGATAATGTCATCATAGTACAGTAACTCATAGGCGCATTGAACTTGATGCAAATTCATTAATGCTTTTCGCCTATTAATTAATTTATTCTTTGAAGTTCTGCTATCTCCTCAATCTATTTCAGGCTCTAGTTTTACAACAAAAGGGAAACTTAATGGAGTTGGTGGATCCGAGGTTGGGGGCCGAGTTCAATGAAGAAGAGGCAACGAGGATGACAAGAGTAGCTTTATTGTGCACTAATTCATCCCCAGCACTTAGACCAACCATGTCTGAAGCAGAAAACATGCTTGAAGGTCGAACCCTTGTTCCTGAATTAGTCATGGACCCAAGTATCTTTGCCGATGAGTCGAGTTTCGGAGCACTAAAAGACCAATTCAACCGTATGCAATCTCAGGAGAGCACTGAAACCACCATGGTTACTCAGTCGTCAGATTCAAGTTCAAAAACATGGCCTGGCTCTTCCTCAACGCTTGTTTAATATCCATCAAATTCGAAGCAAACTTGATTGCACTTGTACTAATGTAAAGACTGGCTTCAAAAATAATTAAATCTGGGTTTCTCTTGTTTTGTACACTTTGATTATTGTGAGACAAAGGGTAATAGATTTGGAAAATGATTGAATATAATCAATTAAAATTGGTCACTCATCCAAAAGTCAAAATAGCATCGGCTGAGCATATTTTATCCAACGAAGACCAGTCAACTCGGAATCCTTAGTGTTCAGACACAACTAGAAAATAACGCGTTTTTCGCGATTATTGTAGTCAACTCAACAACATCCGACTTTAGAACAAAGAACAAAAACAGCAACAACATAAACAAAACTCGCCAACTCTCGCAATCTCCGTATCCCATTTACATTTATTTTCAATAAACAACAACGTGAAACGGAAACCTGAAACAAATTAAAAAGATTTCGTTTTCGAGGGTCCTCTGAATCAAAGAAGTTTTTTTTTCTTTCGATTTTTTATATATGGAAAACCCAAGAACAAGAAGCGGCAGCCGCTTGAGCTCATCGACTAGCCCAGATGCTTTGACTACTACAACAAGCAGCTCAATTCAAGCTTTGGGTCGCGGCTTTGATGTCACTTCAGATATAAGGCTGTTATATTGGAAAGGGGCACCTGGTTCAAGGTTGGTTCAGCTTGATGAAGAACATACCAACGATCTTGTTTTCTCCGGCGGGGTTATTGTGCCCAACGTGTCTGTTGATATGAAGTGGTCAATGGGAAAGAGTGATGTCGAGAGAAAATCAGTTTGTAGCTTTCATGAGGTAGGCCGCCGCTATCCCCTTTTGATCTGTTTCTAGTTTGTTGGTGTTTCTGATTTTGTTTGCTTTTCTAGCTAGTCATATCCCCCTCCCCCCTTTTGAAAGAATTATCTGAGTTGTTTTATTTTTCTCATTTTGGCTGCGTTATTGGCCTTCTGAGTCTGTGTGGACATTAAGGATTTCCATTTGTTTACTTGCTTGCATAAATTCAATTGTTTGAAATATTCCTATCTAGGGCTCTAGGTAGTTTGATTATCAAACTGAAAGAGAAAAGAATAGTTGCAAGGGAACATTATATGTTCCTCCAAATAGATACAAATGCACGCGGTACAGATCAATCCCCTTAAGCAAGTACTTCCTCGTGGAGTCATGGTGTCTGTGTGGAGTAACTTCCTTTTTCTGTTATCTGCTGCATATTTACAAAATGCAGTGCCTATGTTAGTGATTGCTAAAGTTTTCTTCTGCTACCTCTAATGCATTAGAGTAAAGAACCTATAGGCAGGATCCGTTTAAATTGAATTGGACAGTGATGAATGCTGAGCCAGCGTACTGCTTTTGTGTACACCATTTAATTTTAGAATAAGGCATGCTTTCAACTTCTGGTGTGATGATTTGCGCCTTCTGAAAATCGTAATACATGATTTGGGTGCATTCTATGAATAAATGTAAGCCGCTAGCCCAATCATTGCTTCATCTCTGATTTGGACTGGACTCACATTGTTGATGATGTCGTATGGGGTAAAGCTGTTAGGCACTATCCATACTGTTTGGATAAAGCATTCACTCGTTTCTGTTTGGTTATGAATGGCATCTCCTGGTTGAATGTCCTATTTGTAGGAATGTTATGCCCTTGTTGATGTATTGACGTATTTCAAAGGCCAATTTAGTATAGATAGAGTGACAATTACCTAATTAAAAGTAATGGTTCTACTTCCAGTGCCATTGGTTTAGCACACGCTGAGAAACCACTTTTAATGAACATCTTTATTTTTGAATTCCAGATGTCGGGATACTTTAATGAGAAATCTGGTATATCAGGGCGTATTCCACTAGGAAGCTTTAATGCAATGTTCAATTTCACTGGTTCATGGCAAGTTGATGCCGCAGCTACAAAATCCCTTCCCATGGTTGGATATTTAATTCCCCTGTACACAGTCAAATTAGCAAAGCAGAATTTAGTTCTGCATGAAGATGTCATACGTGCTGTTCCTTACACGTGGGATCCTGCATCTTTGGCAAGGTAAATGGGATCGACTTCATATTTAAAGAGTAAACATTTGTTACTTCGGCTGTATCTTTCTTGCTGTACTGTTTATTTTGTATATTTGTAATTGCTGCTTTCATACTCTGAGGTAGTCAAACAAATTTCAGCTCCAAACTGTTTCCTATCAGTTAAATATCATACGCATCACTAACCTTATCTCGCTGTTCTTTATGACGAGTATCATAGGAACTAGGAAGCATAGATAATAATTTTGCATTTGCAGACAGCTTCAAATTGTAATTGTTGATATTGATATGTTTTCTTTTACTTTATTTCAGTTTTATTGAAAATTATGGTACACACATTGTTACCTCGGCTACTATTGGTGGGAGAGATGTTGTTTACGTCAGACAGCACCAGTCGTCTCCTTTATCATTAACAGACATTGAGAACTATGTGAAAGACATTGGGGATCAAAGGTTTCTGGACTCCAGTCGAGTGATGCACCCTTAAAATACAAAGACAAGGTTAGTATTATGGTTAAACATAGTTATCCTAAGTATTTTAAGTAACTACCTGTTTATTACTTAGCCTTATCTGTGAATGCTTAATTTTGGAGGAAATATGTTGCTGTTTATGTTTGCCTTTTATGTGAAGAAATCCATGGCTAAAAGAGTTCCTGCTGTAGGATGTTACAGTCATTTTTAGGAGGAGAGGAGGTGATGACCTCGAGCAGAGTCATGCCAGGTGGGCGGACACTGTGCAATCGACACCAGATGTCATTAACATGACATTTACCCCCATTGTTTCTCTTCTTGAAGGAGTGCCTGGTATAAAACATTTGGTCCGTGCAATTGAACTATACTTGGAGTGTAAGTTTTTCAACTGTTCCACGACATGCAATATGATTATCTTACAAAGATGTTTTCCTGTCTTCCCCTCTAGGGTCTATTTAACATTCATTGTTTCCTTTTACCAGACAAGCCACCAATCGAGGACTTACAATATTTCCTGGATTTTCAAATTTCTCGAGTTTGGGCTCCTGAACAGAGCAACATTCAAAGGAAGGAACCGGTGTGTTCATCCCTTCAGTTTAGCTTAATGGGTCCCAAGCTTTATATCAGCCCAGATCAGGTATTGTCTAAATAAAAAAACCCTACGTTATTGGATGTATGGGGGAAAGTGTTAAGGGGTTATATAGAATGTTGCTCTAGTGCATAATTATCTTGCATATTTTCTTGAAGTTTGATATTTATTTCCACTTCAAGAAAGAAAATGAAATACGGTTAATAAATTGAAGAAAAAAACATGAAGCAACCGGAGTACACTTCTTCCATCATTTATAGAGGCTTAACATTTGTGTATAAATTGATATATGTATGCTTCTTGGAGCCGCAGCAAATAACTTCATAATGCCTCAAATGGTTTTTTTTCTCCTGCTAAATTAGCTTATACAATGACATTTCAGGTAACAGTTGGCCGTAAACCAGTCACCGGGCTTAGGCTTAGCTTAGAGGGCAGCAAGCAGAACAGACTAGCAATTCATTTGCAGCACCTAGTTTCTCTTCCAAAAATACTTCAACCCCACTGGGATGTGCACATGGCCATAGGTGCACCAAAGTGGCAAGGTCCTGAGGGGCAAGACAGCCGTTGGTTTGAACCTATCAAGTGGAAAAACTTCTCCCATGTAAGCACTGCACTGATAGAACACACCGACACTTGCATTGGAGACCTCTCCGGCGTTCACATTGTCACAGGGGCTCAGCTTGGTGTATGGGACTTTGGTTCCAAAAACGTATTACACCTCAAACTCCTCTTCTCCAAAGTACCAGGGTGCACAATAAGGCGATCCGTGTGGGATCATAGTCCATGCAGCCTTTCTACTGGACAGAGGACTGACGGATCTTCATCATCAGTTTCAAATGAGAGAACTTCTGACAATAAAAAGGAGGATAGTTCGAGTCATGCGGGGAAACTTGCAAAAATCGTGGACTCAACAGAAATGTCGAAAGGACCACAGGATAGTCCAGGCCATTGGTTGGTTACCGGGGCGAAGCTTGGGGTGGACAAGGGGAGGATTGTATTGCGTATTAAGTACTCATTACTGAATTACTGATCCATTATTTTGTTTTGGTAGGGTTACCCTTTTTCCACTAGTAAGCATACTCAAAAGCATTCTTTGCAGTACAGGCGGTCCTTGTTCGTTCGATTCTTGTGTACATTGTGGCTCTTTTTGTTTCTTTATTTGTCCTTACAGTTGATAGTCAGATTATTAGGTCTATGACTACTCTTTTTTCCTCTATTCAGTTTCAATATTTGATTTTCAGAAAACTAGGTTATATTTTCCAATAAACATAACAGAGTTACGTGGAGTGGTGGTGGTTGTTCTGCTTTAAACATTGCACATCATTTGTGGAATGGTCTTTGTTCATATCTTTTAGCGATTTTCATTCCGGTATTCAGATTAGTTTCTATTACACATGCGACATGGCTAACTTGTCTTCCTAGGCTGTTTCTAGGAAGCACTCTCGGTGAGCGCCGCGTTGTGAAAAAGTGTTGCTACTCATTGATGGATGCTCGCAGATGTATATAAGTTAGATCATTAAGATAGCTCTCAAAAACTGAAGGCCGTGCTGAAGAAAGATGATTCCTGTCCACTGTTCAACTTCAAGCTGCCCTAACTGTTCATTTAGTTCTACTTGCAGCATATGAGCTTAAAATTGTGCATGACTGGCTTATCTAGGTTTTTACATTCTATATCCCTTTAATCAAATTCATTTCCCTATTTTAAGCAGTTTGTTGAGGTTTGATCCTCACCTCAGTATGGAACAACTTTAAAAAATATATTTTTGTTATTTATATAACAATTTGTTCATGATTAATTAGTATTATAAAATTTATTAATTATTATAAAACCCAATTATATGTTTTATATGACAACAATACTAAATTAAAAAAAAAAACTTTTGCTTAAACCAATGGGTTGTTCCAAATGGTAAGTAACTTGGTATCGTTTAAACATGTCTCAAGTTTGAGGTGTTGTGTATAAGAAAATTTCAATCCTGGCTAGTCAGGTCTAAGCCCTGAAAATCGGAAGGGCAACCAAGAAAACCTTTGCTTTATATATTTTTATTTTTTGAAAAAATATTACATGCAGGTGCAGGGTTTTCTAGAATGAACACCATACTTTTTTTCATTAGAAACACTCATTGAGTTCTAATAAAATGGTGATTCTAAATAACTATAAAAACAAAGAAATAATCTCAGTTTAACTTAACAAGTTGTGGGCAAACAGCAAACACTATTAATTGTATGTTTCATTAGCATTATAAGTGATGAGACACTCTGATACTTAAAATAGTAATCAAATGACAAATCCCTTAGAAACATTATCCTATGTAACAAAACTATTGTCTCCATCTTCAGAGCTGAGCAAGACGGCGGATATCGATCGGGTAAGCATCGGAGGAAGACTGAGCACTGTAAGATCTCCGCCCAATGATCACATTTGCAGCCTCAGTAGGATGAAAAGCATCCCAAAACAAATACTCATCCCTATTTGGGCATGGAGTTTGGGCAGGCAAGCAGGTGATTTGCCCATTGTTCCTCCCCACCCCACAACACCCTGCATTTGTCACCTTAAAACCTGAACATTCACAAAGATGAAAACAAACTATTAATATAACATTACTAATGTTCAACGTTTAATCGGTGTTTATAGGTGCTCGTCTTCGTTTACCGTTAGCCGAAGGATTGCTCGCTATGTCTTGGAAAATTCCGTAAGCATTGATGTAGATGAACTTGGCATCAGAATCGGCGTTATTGAATTGATCAACTAGACCTTTAAGCTTGTCGTTAAAAATCCGATTTGCAGAATTAATTCTCTCCACACAAGTTTTTCCATCTGGACTGTTTTGAGCCAATTCATTGGGACTGCAACCGATCTGACCCACCCCAATCAACACAAACTTCCTTGCCCCGAAGTTATACAAAGTCTAAACCATTTTATTATAATCATTAGAGGTGATTTGTGGGAAACAAAACTGGGAATCATGTGTAAAGATCAATGGAAATTAGAAACTGTAACCTGAAGCTGCTGAGCGTATTCTTGAATAAGAACATCAGCAAATTGCTCTGGGGTATACTGTCTGCTGCTCGAGTAATAAAGGGGCATGAAATAGTTGTTAAGGTAATCGTTGCTACCGAGTCCGATTGAGTAAATACATTTGCTTAAATAATCTGCTGCTGTGGCTTCATCCCCTAGCAAGTTCACTACTTGTGAAATTGTTTGTTGGTAATTTCTGACTTGGCCGCTGAAACTGATCCGAGCTCCCTATATAGCACAAGTTTGCAGATAAAAGTTTTATTTTCGAACATTAATTAGATGGTCCAATTATGACTACTCCATAAAGTAACTAAAAAACCCATTAATTCAATGCTAAACAATTGGTACTAATATTTTTACCAGTTGCTGTCCGGTCTCTTCTCTGATTCCGGCAGCCGCCGATGCGTAGTTGACTCCTCCGAGTATTTGTTGACCGCTAGCCGTTGAGTAAGGCGGAATATAATCGTCAAAGCCCAAAAGTTGAGCTGCAGGTTATTTCAACAATATCACCATGAAGTTTCGAACATAAACACTGAAAACTAAAAAACTTAAGTTTCAACATTAATACGTGTTTGCAACAGGTAATTAATACAGGTTTGAAAGAGTATTACTGAAAGAAACCCTACTAAATAAGTCATAACTTAATCCAAATCGGTGTATCTTCAATCTGTTGTTTTCAAGTGGAAGAAAGCCTTGGTTTAAGCAGTCAAAACAAAATATAGAAGCTGACCTATGACATCGACGGTAGTTTTACCATTGGAAAACCTTCCCGTCGGTCCGTTAGGGAAGTCGATCCCATAAGGCAAGTAGTTAGCTCTAGCCAATGACGACAGTTGATTATTATTCCCATTATCCACCAATGAATCCCCGAAAATAAAGTAACAAGGAACTTGAGGGTCACCTCTAACCCCGAAGCACAAGCCTAAAACCAACAACGCAACCCCAAGCACCCCACGCCATTTCTCCATGTTACTAGCAACTTAAAAGCTCAAAAAAGAAAGGGAAAAAAAAGGAAGAATGAGGCCTAAAGAACAATGGAAATGTGTGACAGTACGAAGTGTATATATAGAGAGTGTTGAATGAATCGTGGAAAGGACGAGAGTCGGTGATAATGCTTTTAGCTTTTACAGTTGAAGTAGGTTAGAGTTAAAGCCATGCATTAATTTCACGCGTGAGAACATGTAGTCTGTCTGTTCTCCAATGCACTACTTAGCACTCAATTTCTTGAGCTGGGACTTTGATTTTACTCTAAAAAGAAAATTGTCGGTCCACACACTCAGCTTGTATATGTAATAGGGTAAAATTTACAAATAATCACTGAATTTTGTTAAAAAAATAAAATGGTAATCAAACTTTTAAATATTACAAAATGACAATTAAACTTTATATTTTATAACAGAATGATAACTCGGCCATTAAGTACTTAATGTGGCTGTTATAAAATTTTGTATAATAACACATTTAATCATCTATATTTACACATTCAATCAATTTAGTCTTAATTTGAAAAAATTCACTAAATCTAACCCTCGTTATTTATATATTCTTCCAATTTGGTCCTTAAAGTAAAATTTCAAAGTTGTCTAAGTGGTTAAGGTCTGGACTGTAGCTTGAGTTTAACCATGTGAATTCTTCAATGTTCTGAACCTGTATAGCGACTTTCCCCGGTGAATTACGTAGAAACCACATCCTCATTGCTGCATAATTAAGGCTATATGTAACAATGTGGAAAACATGCTTTGAAGGGTGCTGCAAGAAATTAAGTGAACTTAATGAGTTAAATATATCAACCAAAATCAGGTGGTTAACATGTCATTGTGTACATATCAATTGTGAACTTAATCAGGTGGTTAAAAATGTAACACCCTTACCAGTATTTAATTCTTTATACTAGTAAGAAATGTCACTTAATATTTAACCGTGTTTTATAATACTCAATTTAATCAAAACAGCAATTTTTGAAAATTTCAGTTTATCGCGTAAAACTAATTATAAATTTTTAACCTATCAAATAACTTCCGTTTCCAGACAGTAACTTAGCAGTTTGTAAATACACATTTTAATTAAGAAGACTGCCTAAAAACTGCCTAAGTTAAAAATGATCTTGATTACTCTAAAATTCAAACTTTATAACTTTACCCGATTTTTCATTACTAATAATTTCTTTAAACTATTATAATCCACATATAAAGTAACCACTTATCTAGATATTTATATTACAAACTATATCTAGATCAGTTAAAACGAGCTATTATTATTTTATACATGCCAACTAGAGATAATCAAAATACATCAAAGATGTAAATTACTGATACGATTATTATTCTTCGGGATGATGATGCTGATACTCCTTACTCCGGCCTGGAATTTCTACCTACGCTTGAAAAACCATCACACGCTAAGTATAAACTTAGTGAGGCATTTATAATTATTTAACAAAGATCAACATGCTTGAATTATAACAATAATAAAATAAACATGCAATTTGATCACTGTTCATTTATTTCCTTATGTTAATCAAATATTAACATAATATAATCCGGATTCATAATTCTTACTAAAAATCATTGCAATTATCCGAGAGTTCACATACTCTCTAATTTATTGACCATTTATTATCAAATAAATTATTGCCCAACATAGTTTGAGTACTTGAGTACAAGAGTCAAAATTGCACCGAAGTGCTGATAAACCGCACCAAAGTGCTAAGAGACCGCACATAAGTGCTAAAGAACCACACCTAAGTGTTAATAAACCGCACCGAAGTGCTAAACCGCTGGACTCTATGGCATGTCAACTATACTCTATCCCTCAATTACTTATTTGGGCATACTTTCCAATTTCATATTCGATTCATCCATGGCAATATAATTAAATACTGGGCAGTTCATACCCTAAAATATAACATAAACATACATGCCTGATATCTCTAGTGATCAAATGCATCATAGTTCTACCTTTGACAATTCTCAATATGTCAAATATAAATTCATGATATAACTATCAAGCAAATATTTAATAAGGTAGACTTATCACAAGTCTTCCAAATGATAATAATCTTATCCATGCATAAAATGCACTCACCTTGACACTTTATACTTTGTCAATATCCAACTAGCCTCACTAAGTTCAACTTTGGTCCCGTTCCTTTCCTCGATTGCTAATTCGATCTTGGTTTTGTTCACAGTCTACAAGTGTATTAAAAATACCATAAGTACATCCCAAAATATATGTTAGTATCTTACTAACACATAAACAATATAGGAAAAAATTTCCTATAAACACCCTAATATTTTCCAAATATTAGATTCATGACATAAGTCATTTCATTCTCAATACTTTGTATTTCTTTCAACCTTTATCCAAAGAATGATTTATAACTCATTATAACATTTATTCCAGCATAAAACTTCCATGAAAAAAATAAATTTTCACTTTAGTCCTTAAATTATTCCAAATTGCCGAATTGGTCCCCAATCTTTTCAAAATTTCTAAATTGGTTCCTATGATTTTATAAACTTCCAAAATGGTCCAAATGACATTTTAAAGCTTGTAAAATTATAACTTCAACATTTCCAAATTTATGGAAATTTCTCCATAATTTCCCCTAATTTTTACAATTTGCCGAAATCATCCCTATGATTTTCCAAGTCTCCAAATCAATCCAATTAACATTTAAACATCATTTCCAAGCTTCACAATCATTCCCAAATCAAAATCAATCAAAATTCAACTTTTCTACTAAAACCCTAACTTTGAACAATTTAGGGTTTAGCTATTTCCATGTAGTTTCAATCATCACATAAGCTTTAATATGATTCTACAACATCATATACATCAAAAACTAACCTTAGTTCAACCTAATTCAACATCCCCTTCATCCATCAATTCCTCAAAACTAAGGTTTTAAGTAAGGAAAGCATGAACAAATGGTACCAAGAGATAGAAAATTTTATGTAGATTAATTCTTTGTTTCATGCTTTCATCCAAAATCCAAAGAAATAAGCTTGAAAATCAAAATAAAATTTCCCATACCTTGAATAGGGTGTTTCGTCCAAGCTAGAGAAAGATGAAGAGATTTCTTGATTTTTCTTTTTGACTTAATTTATGCCATTTGTACATTATTTAAAGTATCTTAATTTAAAATTCTTTTTATGGCAAAATAACTATCTTGCCCCTTTAATCCAAGGTTCCATAAATTTCCACATGTCACTTTAATCATCCAATGGCCCAAATTAATCCAAGGAGTTAGTGATTACCAACTTTGCCCTTGCCATCTTCAAAAATTACCATCTTGCCATTTTTCATCTAATGGCTAAGATTAAACATGGAAAAGTAATCTTTAATCCAATGGTCCATATTAATTTTCATTAAAATAAGACATGGAAATGACCATTCTATCCTTGCCTTATTTTAATAAAATATCTCCTAAAATATCTCATAAAATATTTCTCATTTATTCAATTAAATTCGATTATTTGGATTTTTCCCGAACTTTAAAGCTTTATAGCTCTTAATACAAACTCCGTATCAAAAATTCGGGTAGCACGAAAATGCCACACTTGGGCGTGAACTATTCATTTACGGGACTAAATTACATAACTTTTGGAAATTACAACTTAGTCCCTGAACTTTTTGAAATTTACACTTTGGCACCAAACCTTTCGAATTTTTACATTTTGGTCACCAACTTTTCAAGTCTTACATTTTGGTAACTAACCAAAATTTTGAGGCATTACAATTCTCCCCTTAAGAAAATCCGTCCTCGAATTTTCCTAAATACTAGGTTGAAAAAGATGCGGATACTGCTTTTTCATTGATTCCTCAGATTCCCAAGTGACTTCCTCTACTTTGTGATTTCTCAATAAAACTTTAACTAGAGGAATCTTTTTATTTCTTAGTTGCTTTTCTCCATCGGTTCTTCCTCGTATGTCAGATCCTGTTGAATCTCGATTTCTTCCGTTGTAATGACATGCAAAGGATCTGATAGATACTTTCTCAGCATAGATACATGAAAAATATCATGGATCTTACTCATCTCGAGTGGCAATGCTAACTGATATGCCACTGGACCAACCCTTTTTAGAATCTCATAAGGGTCGATAAATCTCGGACTAATTATTTTCCCAATAATTATTTTTATGGCAAAAATGAATAGTTTATTCCGGTATAAGAATTTTGGTGGGAATCAAATTTTTGGTACGAGATTTGTGTGAAAAGCTATAAAGAGGATAAGTTTCAGAAATTAATTCGAATTCAAAAAATTATGAAAATTTTATGGAAGTCTTAGAAAGACTTGAAGAATATGATATTGTGGCTTTTGAATCGTTTTTATTCGATTTAAATTTGATTCTATGCAATATTCGGTGAAATAGGTGAAATAGGTGAAAATGGCATTTTTGAAGATAAGTTGGTTCATTAAGGGTAAAAAAGTCATTTCACCCTTACTTTTTGATTATTATTGATTATTTTGGATAAGAAAAGGCATGTGTTGGCATGAGATTGGTTATAACTCAAGGGTATAATGGTCTTTTGACTATTAAAGATTTATATTATTAAATTTGGTTATAATATACCATTTGGCATAATAAAAGAAAAAAAGTTGAACAAAAATTTCTTCTTCAACCTACAAGGCTGCCGAAAACTTCCAAGCTCAAGGGATTCTGATAAAAATCAAGATTGTACCAGCAGACTGGGAAAGGATATAATTCGAGACTAATATCGAATAAGAAATCATATTGCAAGGCTAAGGGGAGTGCATACATGTTTATAAATTGTATGTTAGTTAACATACCTATTATAGGAAGACTTGTGATAAGTCGACCTAAAAGGTAAAGATTTTATAAAAGCAAAATGTGTTTTTAGCATGATACTTTATTTTGATGATTTAAAGATTGTGACATATTTTTTATGCTTACACATATTTTATAGCACGGTATTTTCATGAAAAGTTATTGGACATATTGGAGTATGAACTGCTCCATTATGAAGATGTTTTATATGATAAATGTATGTATGTATGGAGCTTGGGTTACCTACCATTACTGCAAGAATTGTCTTAAAGTTTGCCCTTGGTAATAGAATATTGAGTTGGATTATATTGTGGTATACTATTATGGGTTTAAGATGTATTCGACACTTCGTGTCGCCTGTATTCGTCATTTTATTGTGGCGCATGTATTCAACACTTCATGTCGCCCGTATTCGTCACTTTATTGTGGCACCTGTATTCGACACTTCGTGTCGCTCGTAAAGGATAGTACATTATAGTACACAACTCGTACCTTAATCACTTGATATTCACCTTGGGCTATATGATTTTATGAAATGAAGTATGATTTTAAGTCAAAGAATGATTATGTTATGCTTTCTTGCATTACAGAATATATGGTTCAAAGAATATTAAAAGTACTATTTTTATTACCCTTTTTACTCATATTATTGTTAGACTTAAGCTCATATTAGTTGCATAATTAGTCATTCATGCATTAATTCATGTTTCTTTCCACCGTTGAGTTTGATTACATAACTTGGTGATTTTTGTGGAAAAAGATGTTGCTTTGGTGTGTTTTTGTGCATGTGCAGAATCACTTGCCTAAATAAGGCTAGAACCAGTTGCCAGGGCAGTACATGAAGGAGATCCCGACGCAGTTGCCAGGGCAATGCATGAAGAAGACGCCGAGCCAGTTGCCAGGGCAATTGTAGACAAAGAATAAGGTGATATGGTAGTCGAAATTGATGACTAGACAAGCCCAAGATGACGTGGAGTAAAGCTAAATCCCAAAGGAGTTTGATTTCTATGAAGAGGTTAAAGAAGAATTAAATTCCAAGAAGAAAGGAGAAGTTCTAGAAGGAATATAATTATAATAAAGAATTATATTCTTTAAAGATAATTTAATTCCAACTTAACTTCCTCCTCAAAGAAGGACTTTGACCTAGCCCTATAAATAGATCGCCAAGCCGTCAACTCCAAGAGAAGCAAGAAGAGGGAAAATTTCGACAACCCCATAGGGCAAGATGAGAGAAATTTCGAAAAGAGAGCAAGGGGGAGAGAGTTCGATTTCTTATTCTTCTTTTTTGCTTCCATTAGATTCATGGTTTGGAGATTATTCTTTGTATATCTTTTGAACCCAACCATGAACTAACTTGATTGGTTGGGGTTATTGTGTTTTGTTGTTGTGAAAAACAATTGGATTTTGTTTAGGTAATAAGAGTTTGCACTTTCAATTCAAGGTTTACTCATTCTTGGTTCTTATTCTTGTTTGCGAGTGAATTGGGAGAGGATCTCGTAACTTCATCTATTTATCTAATATCGGGAGAGTTAGATTCAAGAAAAGAATGAGTATGGTCTTTATTCAATCTATTGACGGTGAAGATTAATTCGGCTTAGGAATAAGTTAAGGATTTCAACGGGTAAGAAGAGCGCAAGATTGGTTGTTGTTCACCCTTGATTCACGCAGTGATGTATTATCAAGGCATGCACAAGTAGCTAGAGTTTCAACTTAGGGATAAGAAGAAACCATTGAAGAATGTTCCGCTGAACCTTGAAGTTGCTGCCCAGCCGCCCAAGTAGTTGCCCAGCTAGTCGCCCAAGCAACCATCGATTAGTTGCCAAGGCAACCCCGTTGTGCAAGTTGCCACGGCAACTGAGTTGCCCTTGCACTCTTTTACCAAGACGATCCAATCGGCTATCACTCCACAACTCACGATAACCTGGCCTATTCTCTCTTTTTCTTTCATCTATTATTTTAGTTTATTGCTTTTACTTTACTCATTAAAATCAACTCCTACTATCAATTGTGTTTTTACTTTTACAGTGCGATAACTAAAGCAAAGTGGCCCAAATCAATCCCTGTGGAGACGATACTCGATACTCGTATCACTTTATTACTTGCGACGTGTATACTTGCACAATTGCGTAGCACTTATTACACGCAACAAATATCATGCTTGTGAAAATACCATGTTTTATTAAGTATTTTTATATATATTACTCATTTTATGCCTCACTAAGTTATACTTAGCGTGTGTTCTGGTTATACACGTAGGTAAGTGAAAGTAGAAGCGGAGCAGTTGCATCAACATCTTTATAGAAAGAGATATCCTATCGATAGGTTATTTCAGTATCTATGGCATCCTTATTTTGTTTATGAATAGTGGCATGTACGAAATAATTTGTCTATTTTGTTAAACTACTTAATCGGCCTGCCTTATAACGGTTTTGTTTTTATGATACATGATATGTACAATTATTACGTGTTATGTTAGTAATCTTGATATGTTGATATAATTACTTATGAGTTTATTGAAAATTTTAAATAGTCCCGATTTTTAATGTAAGAAAATCTTTAAATTTTTGTGACATTTCCAAATTGTGTTCGGTGTACGGATACGGGAAGAGGGTGTTACATTTATTGGTATCAGAGCAAAGGTTTAGCGGGTTCTGGATAAATTTGAACTCAAAGAAAATGCTTTAAAGAGTACATGCCACTAGGATGTTGTATTTACTTGAAAATGATACTTGTTTGATGGGTGTAATTGCTTATTAGTTTAAGTGAATGTTATGAGTACAGATGTCGGAGGGAGAATGATCCCAACATGTTACTCAGCAGATGGGGCCTGAGAATGCCCCAGAAGTCGGTGATGAGGTACAATAGCCTGCGCAACAGGAGATGCCAGTGCAAGATCGAAGCACATTTTTACAAGATCTAGATGCGATTATAAATAGACCTCATCGAATTTATGTACGTAAAGAGTTAAAGAAGCTGCAAGCTCCCGAATTTAAAGGTAATAGTGATGCAGATCTGACATATGCAGATTTCTGGTTAAATGATATACAGACTATGTTGACTCGGATCGACTGTGACGGCCGAGGAAAATTAGAAGGTGTAGTTTCCTTATTGAGGGAACAAGCTTTGGTTTGGTGGAATAACGTCACTGCCTGTGTTCATGAAGAAGTAAACTGGCAGTTTTTCCTCCGAGAGTTTAGAAGGAAATACATTAGAGATATTTTTGTTCGAGAAATAAGACAGTAGTTCCCGGATCTGAGGCAGGGGGATCGTTCAGTATATGAGTATGAATGCAAATTTAACAGATTGAGCAAATTTGCTTTTGAACTGCTATCAAACGAGAAAGCCATCATTGACAGCTTTATAAATGGGTTGAATGTATGATATCAAGAAATATTGGTGGCTTTTACTCCCAATGATTTCCAGGATGCTGTCAACAGAGCAAAAGCGATGGAGAATGTCAATGAGAAAGCTGAGAAAGAATCCCAAGTCAGAAAATAAGTGTTGAGACATCTTTTACTTCGCAGTCATCAAAGCAAGGTAAAAGATATTCACAACAGAAAAGATCTGAATTTTCAGCACCCCATGAATAAGCGAAACAAGCTAAAAATTCAAAAATACTTCGACAACAACAAAGAGTTCTAGAAATAAACCCGAACCTCCTCAATGTAAGTATTGTAATCGATATCATCCTGGAGAATGTTGGAGGATTACATGAGCCTGTTTCCCCTGTGGTGAAACGGGACATTTTGTACGTGATTGTCCGGTTCAAGATGACAGATTAGTCCAGACCGAGAGATCGGTTAGTATGCATAGAGGTCGACGCTGAGGATCTACAGGATCATCCAAAGTGGTTTCTAGAAGGGAAACTGAAGCTACTGTAGGTCGAGATGATCGAGCTTCAACTAGAGTCTATCACATTCGGATACATGATGATAGAAATGACAGAGAAGAACCCGATATTTTTACAGGTACGCTTTGAAAATTCGAGGACGAATTTTCTTAAAGGGGAGAATTGTAATACCCTAATATTTGCTTAGTGACTAAAATGCAAAGAATCAAAAGTAAGTGGTTTTAGTACAGTGACTAAAACGTAAAATTTTAAAGTTTGGTGGCTAAAGTGAAAAGTTGGGAAAAGTTTAGGGACCAATATGGTAATTTTCCCAATAATTATTTTATGGAAAAAATGAATAGTTTATTTCGGTATAAGAATTTTGGTGGAATCGGATTTTTGGTACGGGATTTGTGTGAAAAGCTATAAAGAGGATAAGTTTCAGAAATTAATTCGAATGATTATTCGAATTCAAAAAATTATGAAAATTTTATGGAAGTCTTAGAAAGACTTGAAGAATATGATATTATGGTTTTTGAATCTTTTTTATTCGATTTAAATTCGATTTTATGCAATATTTGGTGAAATAGGTGAAAATGGCATTTTTGAAGATAAGTTGGTTCATTAAGGGTAAAAAGGTCATTTCACAATTACTTTTTGATTATTATTGATTATTTTGGATAAGAAAAGGCCTATGTTGGCATGGTATTGGTTATAACTCAAGGGTATAATGGTCTTTTGAATATTAAAGATTTATATTATTAAATTTGGTGTATAATATGCCATTTGGCACAATAAAAGAAAAAAGTTGAAAACTTCCAAGCTCAAGGGATTCTGATAAAAATCAAGATCGTACCAGCAGACTGGAAAATGATATAATTCGAGACTAATATCAAATAAGAAATCATATTGCAGGGCTAAGGTGAGTGCATACATGTTTATAAATTGTATGTTAGTTAACATACCTATTATAGGAAGACTTGTGATAAGTCGACCTAAAAGGTAAATATTTTATAAAAACAAAACATGTTTTTAGCATAATACTTTATTTTGATGATTTAAATATTGTGACATATTCTTTATGCTTACACATATTTTATAGCACGATATTTTCATGAAAAGTTATTGGACATATTGGAGTATGAACTACTCCATTATGAAGATGTTTTATATGATAAATGTATGTATGTATAGAATTTGGGTTACTTACCATTACTGCAAGAATTGTTTTAAAGTTTGCCCTTGGTAATAGAATATTGAGTTGGATTATATTGTGGTATACTATTATGGGTTTAAGATGTATTCGACACTTTGTGTCGCCCCGTATTCGTCACTTTATTGTGGCACCTGTATTCGACACTTCGTGTCGCCCGTATTCGTCACTTTATTGTGGCGCCTGTATTCAACACTTCATGTCGCCCGTATTCGTCACTTTTATTGTGGTGCATGTATTCGACAGTTTGTGTCGCTCGTAAAGGATAGTACATGACTCGTACCTTAATCACTTGATATTCACCTTGGGCTATATGATTTTATGAAATGAAGTATGGTTTTAAGTCAAAGAATGATTATGTTATGCTTTCTTGCATTACAGAATGTATGGTTTGAAGAATATCATGCTTGTGAAAATATGATGTTTTATTAAGTATTTTTATATATGTTACTCATTTTATGCCTCACTAAGTTATACTTAGCGCGTATTCTGGTTATACACGTAGGTAAGTGAAAGTAGAAGCGGAGCAGTTGCATCAACATCTCTATCGAAAGAGATATCCTATCGACAAGTTATTTCGGTATCTATGGCATCATTGTTTTGTTTATGAATAGTGGCATGTACGAAATAATTTATTTATTGTTGTGCGTAGTAAGTGCTACGCAATTGTGCAAGTATACACGTCTCAAGTAATAAAGTGATACGAGTTTCGAGTATCGTCTCCACAGGGATTGGTTTGGGCCACTTTGCTTAAGTTACTGCGTTGGAAAAGAAAAACACAAGTAGATGATTGTAGGAATTATAACTAATGAGTAAACTAAGAGCAATAAACTAAAAGAATAGATAAATCAAAAGAGAGTGAATAGGCCAGGTTATCGCGAGTTGAGGTGTGATAGCCGATTGGTTCGTCGTGGTGATTGAGTAGCAGCCGGATTGCCAGGGCAATTCTGTTACGATTGTCTAGTCGATTGCCAGGGTAATTTGGTTGCAATTGCATGGTTGATTGCCAGGGCAATTCTGCCGTGCTGTCTGGTTGGTTGCCAGGGTAATTCCCCCTCGTTGTCTAATCTGATTGCCTGGGCAATGCTCCTACGATTGCCTGGGCAATGCTCCTACGATTGCCTGGGCAATTAAGGATGGGTCGATTGCCTGAGCAATTGAGCATTCACTTCCAAAGTTCGGCGAAGCGTTCTTCAATGGTTTCTTCTTATCCCTAAGTCGAAACTTTAGCTATTTGTGCATGCCTTGATAATACATCTCTGCGTGAATCAAGGGTGAACAACAACCAATCTTGCGCTCCTCTTAGCCGTTGAAATCCTAAACTTATTCCTAAGTCAGATTAGTCTTCACCATCATTGATTGAATAAAGACCATGCTCATTCGTTTCTTGAATCTAACTCTCCCGATATTAGATAAATAGTTGAAGTTACGATATCCTCTCCCAATTCACTCGCAAACAAGATTGAGAACCAAGAATGAACAAACTTTGAAAATTGAATTGCAACTTAAAAACCTAAACAAAATCCAATTGTTTTTCACAACAACAAAACACAATAACCTCAACCAATCAAGTTAGTTCATGGTTGGGTTCAAAAGATATACAAAGAATAATCCCCAAACCATGAATCTAATGGAAGCAAAGAAGAAGAAGAAGAAGAAATCGATCAGCCCTCTTTGGAAAACCTCTCAATCGAACTCTCCCTCCAAGCTTTCTCCCTTGTCGAAATCTCTCCCCTCTTGCCCCTTTGGAGTTGTCAAAATTTCTCGCATCTCTTGCTTAACTCTCTTTGACGACTTGGTCCTTTAAATAGGAGATGGCTAGGTCAAAATCCTTCTCGATGAGGAATTTAAGTTGGAATTAAATATCTTTAAAGAATATAATTCTTTATTATATTTAAATTCATTCTAGAACTTTTCATATCTTCTTGGGATTTAATTTCTCTTTAATCTCTTCAAGGAAATCAAACTCCTTTTGGATTTAACCTTGCTCCATGTCATCTTGGGCTTATCTAGTCATCAATTTTGACTACCATATCATCTTATTCTTTGCCGAAAATTGCCTTGGCAACTAGCTCGGCATCTCCTTCATGCATTGCCCTAGCAACTACGTCGGCATCTCCTTCATGCACTGCCCTGGCAAGTAGTTCTAGCCTTGTTATGGCAAGTGATTCTGCACACACACAAAAACACACCAAAGCAGCATCTTTTTCCACAAAAATCACCAAGTTATGTAATCAAGCTCAACGGTGGAAAGAAACATGAATTAATGCACGAATGACTAATTATGCAACTAATATGAGCCTAAGTCTAACAATAATATGAGTAAAAAGGGTAATAAAAATAGTACTTTTGAACACTTATCACACTCCCAAACTCGAATTATTGCTTGTCCTCAAGCAATGTAAACTAACAATTACCTGCCAAGACTTTAATCATCAAAGACATGCTTCAACTTGAATTCAAACCTTGGAACCGTGGCACAAAGTATGATCACCTTTTAATTTTTCGGATAGCACAAAAATTACTCGGAATCAAACTATAATGCTCGTGGCAATGTGTGTGCGTAGTTGTGTACAAGTTGATTTTCAAGATTCTATGTGAACAATAAGTTTTTATCAATTTAATTACCGGGGCATTTATTTTTATATTCACTAGAGCCAATTTCGGGCACCTCTAGTGATTCTTTAATGTGTATTAACTACTAGAGCCAGTTTCGGGCACCTCTAGCAAGAATTTAACTTTTAATTTTCAATTTTAAATTTACCCAAATTTTAAGCAACCTAAGTTCACTAAGTTTCTTTCAATCAACAAGCCACAACCGTGTAAAAAAAATCAGCGTCATAGTGAAATTCTAAGTTCTTTTCATGCAATCCTAAAATTAAATGTTCTTTCAATTAAGTGCAGTGGCAAAAAAATCATCATTGGATATTCAACAAGTCTTAAGCAATTAAATCCAATTAAAGGCATGGAAAGTAACATATGCAACCTATATGTGATTGCTAAAGATTTATGCAACTAAACATGAAACTAACTAGAAACCAACACCCCCTCAAACTCGAGAGAAGCATTGTCCTCAATGCATGTAAAAGTGAAACAAAATTTAAAAGAAACTAAATGAAATGAGTTAGTCGGAGAGGTCGTCACCTCGAGTGATAAGTTTCCTTCGTGCCATTTGCTTGATTCATTTTCCGGTCGGTGGTTGAATGCTTGTGGCTGGTACCACGTGAATAGCATTGCTTTGATTTGATCCATGTTTGGGCATCAGAAGTTGCTGACGCCATTGTTGTTGCCTGGGCATTCTCTGTTGTGGTTGCTGTGGCAAGTAGTCGGCAGTGAATTTCCTTAGCATGGTGGTTGTGAGTCTTGTTGTGGAAAAGAAACGAAAACAAAGAAAACCTGGAAACTAAAGATAATGAAGAAAAATAAAATATCTCCTAAAAATTTCAAAAATAAATAAAGAGAAAAAAATAACCAAAAATAATAGGAAAAAATAGTTCGAACAAAAAGAAAAAGAAAAAGAAAACATCGAAATGAGAGCATGATCATGCATCTCCTAAGGTGTCAACTTCTTTGTTACGTTCTACATAGGCACGGTTGTAGTGCTTCAATCTTTGTCAGTTTTAGCCGAGAATTGAATAAGAGAACTAGTTGCCCTGGCATGAATTGCAACGGTAATAGTTTCTTGTCATGCCATTGCTTTGTTTTCTCCTTGTAGATTCGTGCATTGTTATAGACAAGTGCACAAAATTTCTTCTATCTTGTTAAGGTTCAACAAACACTTTTGTCCGGCACTTTCCCAATCCATATTCACGGTCTTGATTGCCCAATATGCCTTGTGTTCGATTTCCACCGGTAGATGGCATGTTTTGCCATAGACAAGTCGGAAGGGGACATACCTAAGGGTGTTTTGAATACAGTACGATATGCCCAAAGTGCGTCATCTAGTCTTATTGACCAATTCTTCCTAGAGGGATTTACAACTTTCTCGAGTATACCCTTCAATTCCTGGTTGGAAATTTCTGTTTGCCCATTGGTTTGTGGGTGATATGCCGTGGCAATCTTGTGTGATACGCCGAAGCGTTGCAACATCTTGGCAATAAGTCTGTTGTCAAAATGTTTGCCTTCATCACTAATAATTGCTATCGGCATCCCAAATCGTGTAAATATATTTTTCTGCAAGAATCGTTACACAGTCTTGGAATCGTTGTTGGGGACTGTAGCTGCCTCAACCCATTTAGACACGTAGTCAACGGCAAGTAGAATGTAGAGGTTACCGAATGAAGATGGGAAAGGTCCCATAAAATCGATCCCACATACATCGAACAATTCCACCTCGGTGATGTTTTGGAGTGACATCTCATGTCGTCTAGAGATATTGCCCGTCATCTGGCAACGATCACATTGCTTGTAAAACTCTTGGGCATCTTTGTACAGTGTTGGCCAATACAAATCGGATTGCAAAACTTTGTCCGCGGTACGAGTTCCTCCAAAATATCCTCCATAGGGTGAAGAATAGCATTACCGGAGTATATTCTGCTGCTATTCTTCAGGGACACATCGGCGTATAACCTGATCTGCATATTGTTTAAACAAAAGAGGCTCGTCCCAAAAGTAATGCTTAGTATCATGGCGGAACTGCTTCTTCCCTTGGTGAGTTAGGCCATAAGGTAAAATACCACAAACAAGGAAATTAACTAAATCCGCGTACCAGGGTATTGCTGAGGCATGTGTTGCCGTGGCAATTGATTCCATGGTTGCCGAGGCGTGTACGTCTAGAGTTACCGAGGCATACGCGTTCATGGTTGCCGAGGCGTACGTATTAGTGGTTGCCGAGGCGTTCGCGTCTGAAGTTATCGAGGCGTGCGCGTCAAGAGCTGCTGCGGCGTCGAAGGTTGCTAAGGCATGCGCATCCATGGTTGCCGAGGCGTGCGCGTCAAGAGCTGCTGCGGCGTCAAGGGTTACTGAGGCATGCGCATCCATTGTTGCCGAGGCGTGTGCGTCAAGAGCTACTGCGGCGTCGAGGGTTGCTGAGGCATGCACATCAATGATTACCGAGGCGTCAAGGGTTGTCGAGTCGTGCACATCCATGGTTGCCAAGGCAACTAAAAGTTACTCATCCGTGAATGCATCGCATATCTCTAAATCCGCGTCCTCCTCCCTATTGCGTTCTAAACGTGATAAGTGATCAGCCACTTGATTTTCTGTTCTTGTACGTTGGCCTAGGACTACTCCTACCGCGAAATCACTTGCATCACACATGAGCTCAAAAAGGTAGCGTCCAATCTGGTCGAACGATAATGGGTGCCGAGGCAAGCTTTTCCCTTAGGGTTTCGAATGCTTGGGGCGCAAGAATCATCAAAATTAAAGACTTTATCATGTTCAAGCAAATTGCACAAGGGTTTAGTAATTTTAGAAAAATTATGAATAAACCTCCTGTAAAAACCTGCATGTCCAAGAAAGCTTTGAATTCCTTTAATCGAACTTGGTGGGGATAATCTCTCGATCACGTCCACCTTGGCTTTGTGTACTTCAATTCTCTTGGATGAAATCTTGTGGCCAAGCACTATTCTTTCATCTACCATAAAATGGCACTTCTCCCAATTAAGGACTAAATCGATTTCTTCACATCTTTCCAACACCTTCTCTAAATTACTAAGGCAACTGTCGAAGTCATTACCAAAAACGGAAAAATCATCCATGAAGATCTCAAGGAAGTTTTCGACCATGTCTGAAAAGAGTGTCATCATGCATCTTCTAATGTTACTGCATATCTGAGAAAGCTTGAGGATGGTCGTTTTCGATACTTCTTATAGTCCATCCGCACCCTCCATCGAGTGATAATATTACCAAAAAAGAGTTGGGCCAATGTATTCCCAACTACTCCCCTTTGTGTTGCCATGGTGGAGGTGTCTTTCTTTCATGTTCCATTGTAGTCCATGCAGATCTTCCACCTTTCTACTGTTCCTGAAGGCATGAATATATTATTAGGAAAAATTATATCAACATCCAACCATTTAATTACCTCATTCTCGTCGGGCTCCATAATGGTTGGATGCAGCCTTCGTTGTCGTGGTAATTGCTGCTCTAGCCAATTGTCGTGGCAATCAGTTGCCAAAATTTACTGTAAGTCAAGGGAAGAACCAATTTTCTGAAAAGCTTTACGAATCCAAACACTTTTTTTCTTTTGGCCTCTCAAACATCTCCATCAGTAGAGATTTCGATGGATTCAAATCTACCAACATCGGTTCCTCAAGACATACCTGCAATTGATAAGGTGAGTTTTTAAAGAATTCAAAAGGTTTAACCATTACCTGCTCATATTCTATTGGCAAAGTATTATCATCTCGTTGATCTTACATGTGGTCGTGCAATTGTCGTGGCAACTGTAGATGAGAGCAATCTACAGCTTCCTGCTTCAACATCAACGTTGTAACCTTCTGGGCATCTGGTTCCTCAGAATTTGATGTAGTATTGTTGTTCTCAGCTTCACTGAGTGTTGTCGCGGCATTGCTATGTTCAGGCTCCTCAATCATTGCCGAGGCAATTTGTTGCTCAGGCTCATCATGTGTTGGGCAGACTTTCCAATCAACATACTCTCAACTTTGAGGTTTTAGTTGTTCCTCACACATCGGAGAGCTTTCCTTGCATTGATCTTTGTCCTCTTGACTTGGGACTTCAGTATCCCTAGGAATGAATTGTTGGTGCATGTTATCCATGACATATGTGGATCTCCTCAATTGATCTTCTAAATCCCCCAAGGTTGCATCCCACTGAGCTATCCTCGTATCCATGGATTTTGATAGCTCTCGAATCTCTTCAATTGATCCGTCAAGTCTAGCCAAGGAAGCTAGCAACGTTTCCTCCAAGGAATTGGAATGCTCTTGAAAAGGACTACATTGTCATGACATATCTGTTGCTGCGGCAAAATTGTTATAGTAAAAAAAATTTGAGCTTTTTGACCATACCATGAAGAATTTTGCTGCTGGTTCCCTCTATGGTCCTCCATGTAGTCATATGCACCGAAAATGTGAGGGCAATTTTCAAACACATGATGTTCTCCACAATAAATGCACGAGTTTTCCATAGTATATGTTTTTCTCGGTTGGTATAGGTAATCATCGAAGGGCGCAAGAAACTCTTGATTGGATTGATTCATATCTTCCAACATCAACTCTCGAATGGATCGGCTTTTATTTCCCGACATGTTGAAGTCCCTTAACTTGTAGCGCACCTAATTTTTTTTTATAAAACAAACAAAAAGAAAAGTTAGTAAAACTAAGAGAAAAAAATGCAATAACAAAAACAACTAACACCAATTGCCAATCCCCGGCAACAGCGCCAAAAGCTTGTTGCGCGTAATAAGTGCTACGCAATTGTGCAAGTATACACGTCGCAAGTAATAAAGTGATACGAGTATCGAGTATCGTCTCCACAGGGATTGGTTTGGGTCACTTTGCTTAAGTTACTGCGTTGGAAAAGAAAAACACAAGTAGATGATTGTAGGAATTATAACTAATGAGTAAACTAATAGCAATAAACTAAAAGAATAGATAAATCAAAAGAGAGTGAATAGGCCAGGTTATCGTGAGTTGAGGTGTTATAGCCGATTGGTTCGTCGTGGTGATTGAGTAGTAGCCGGATTGCCAGGGCAATACTGTTACGATTGCCTAGTCGATTGCCAGGGCAATTTGGTTGCAATTGCCTGGTTGATTACCAGGGCAATTCTGCCGTGTTGTCTGGTCGGTTGCCAGGGCAATTCCCCCTCGTTGTCTAATCTGATTGCCTGGGCAATGCTCATGCGATTGCCTGGGCAATTAAGGATGGGTCGATTGCCTGAGCAATTGAGCATTCACTTCCAAAGTTCGGCGAAGTGTTCTTCAATGGTTTCTTCTTATCCCTAAGTCGAAACTCTAGCTATTTGTGCATGCCTTGATAATACATCCCTGCGTGAATCAAGGGTGAACAACAACCAATCTTGCACTCCTCTTAGCCGTTGAAATCCTAAACTTATTCCAAAGCCGGATTAGTCTTCACCATCAATTGATTGAATAAAGACCATGCTCATTCGTTTCTTGAATCTAACTATCCCGATATTAGATAAATAGATGAAGTTACGAGATCCTCTCCCAATTCACTCACAAACAAGATTGAGAACCAAGAATGAACAAACTTTGAAAATTGAATTGCAACTCAAAAACCTAAACAAAATCCAATTGTTTTTCACAACAACAAAACACAATAACCTCAACCAATCAAGTTAGTTCATGGTTGGGTTCAAAAGATATACAAAGAATAATCCCCAAACCATGAATCTAATGGAAGCAAAGAAGAAGAAGAAATCGATCATGCCTCTTTGGAAAACCTCTCAATCGAACTCTCCCTCCAAGCTTTCTCCCTTGTCGAAATCTCTCCCCTCTTGCCCCTTTGGAGTTGTCGAAATTTCTCGCATCTCTTGCTTAGCTCTCTTTGACGACTTGGTCCTTTAAATAGGAGATGACTAGGTCAAAATCCTTCTTGAGGAGGAAGTTAAGTTGGAATTAAATATCTTTAAAGAATATAATTCTTTATTATATTTAAATTCCTTCTAGAACTTCTCCTATCTTCTTGGGATTTAATTTCTCTTTAACCTCTTCAAGGAAATCAAACTCCTTTTGGATTTAACCTTGCTCCACGTCATCTTGGGCTTATCTAGTCATCAATTTCGACTACCATATCATCTTATTCTTTGCCGAAAATTGCCTTGGCAACTAGTTCGGCATCTCCTTCATGCATTGCCCTGCAACTACATCGGCATCTCCTTCATGCACTGCCCTGGCAACTGGTTCTAGCCTTGTTATGGCAAGTGATTCTGCACACACACAAAAACACACCAAAGCAGCATCTTTTTCCACAAAAATCACCAAGTTATGTAATCAAGCTCAACGGTGGAAAGAAACATGAATTAATGCATGAATGACTAATTATGCAACTAATATGAGCCTAAGTCTAACAATAATATGAGTAAAAAGGGTAATAAAAATAGTACTTTTGAACACTTATCATCTATTTTGTTAAACTACTTAACCGGCCTGCCTTATAACGGTTTTGTTTTTATGATACATGATATGTACAATTACTACGTGTTATGTTAGTAATCTTGATATGTTGATATAATTACTTATGAGTTTATAGAAGATTTTAAATAATCCTGATTTTTAATGTAATAAAATCTTTAAATTTCTGTGACATTTCCGACTTGTGTTCGGTGTACGGATACGGGAAGGAGTGTTACAAAACCATTTCCCTTTCCACTGGAAACCAAAGAAAGTATGAGTTAAGCCTCAATAGGATAGTACATTTGCCTTAGCATGGAAAAGAGTTGAGTTTACAACAGCAGCAGCTGCTAATATATTAACAGAGAAAAGTGCATAATGGTACAGTCGAGGGTCTTCTAATTTCTCTTGATCTAAAATATTTTGTTTTGAAGAATTCAAGGTAAAATACTCAGTAGTTAGACGCAAAGGCAGGCAATAAAACCCTTGGGAAGGGTTTTTGAAGTTAACTGTTGCAAGAACGTGGTCTTTTTTATGTGCACACGGAGTAGCTCTTCAATTGAGTGTAGCATAGCCCGAGTCTTTTTACCAGAGCAATTATCGGTAGACAAAGTAGAACGAAGTGGCGTTTCCTTTGCAGTAAACAAGGTTTAATGCAGACTCAAATCCTTACAATATCAGAGGAGAGTAACCAGGGAAATAGATTATAGTAAGGCTAAGGAGGAAATACTCAGAAAATAAAATCTACTGTGGAAGGTGCTACAGTCCTTGAATTCTTTCAATTTATTCACAGATTTTATACAGACCTAGGTTTCAGCAAATTCGATTCTAGCCTAAGTGGAACAACTTTGGAATCTTGCTTTAAGGACCAAATTAAAAGAATGTGTAAATAACAAGAGTTAAATTTAGTGAATTTTTTTCGAATTAAGACTAAATTGATTGAATGTGTAAATATAGAAGATTAAATGTGCTATTATACAAAATTTTATAACAGCCACGTTAAGTACTTAACGGCTGAGCTACCATTTTGTTACAAAATATAAAGTTTAATTGTCATTTTGTAACATTTAAAGGTTTAATTGCCGTTTTATTTTTTTTAACAAAGTTCAGTAACCATTTACGAACATTACCCTATGTAATATAGTATAGTACAAAATATAATTTGGTATATACTTGCCCTCATTTTTGATTTCCAATGATTGGTTTAGACTTTAGTCTAAAAGATATTTTAATTAATTTGTGATTATTGAAAAGGCCTGCATTGCTATTTGTTTACGGTTAGTAAAAACACCAAAGGAAAGCATTCACAACGGCAAACAGGACTATCAAGGAGGAAACCAATTTTAGTAAGGTAACAAATTTATATAAATTGAAATTTAAAAATTAACCAGATATGATTTGGTGGCCGTTCGTCTCATTTTTTAACTCACGAAAATGAAGCATGTTTTATGATCAATTATTTATCCTTTTATAGAAATGCTCCTGACGAAAAAATGAATTATTGTTATTAATAATGAATACGTTAATTTCGACCAAATATAAAAAAAGTTAAAATTTAAAAATAGATTATAAAAAGTTAAATGTGTGGTGAGGGGTTTAAGAAAAAACTTCCAATTTTATAAAAATTCATTTTAGTATAAAATGTTTTATGTCATTTTTCATAAACTTAACAAGGATGTTCATCTCGTCTGCTCAAAAAATATTTTATCATGTAGTTTAAAATAGATAGACACTATCATCATATTATATGATCAATATTTATTTCAATTAATCAATATTAATTCGAAGCTCTTACCTTTTCATCAACTCAATTAACGGTGATATTGACAGGATGATGATCGTGATATATGGGTAAAATGGAGATATTATTATTGTCATGGATTCAATCAATGATAATTGCTGTGCCTAATTAATCATACCAGCGCCATTGAATACTGATGTGCACATCAACACCAATTAAGTTGCGTTGGCTTTTCATGAGAAATTATATTATAGGTCCGTCTCGCTATATTATTTATAGTCTCAATTAATAAAAATTATTTATTTTAATAATTTTTTATATAATTTTTTTATCGAGTTAATTTTTACTCATATTTACTATAAATCAAAGTTAAAAACAATTTTTACCATGTGAATTTTCTCTTGATAAAAAGATGATATAAAAAAAACTATTGAAATAGACGAGTTTTATTGGTTGAGGCCATAAATAATGTGGCGGGACGGCCTCTAATATAATTTCTCGGCTTTTCATTCACATTTTACTTTGTTTAAATACATTCCGTAGCCGAGGTAAGAAGTAAAGATACTAATGAATGAATCCAAATTCTCATTCTCACGAGAATTGTTTGGCAAAATTTTACCCCCGTTAATCAGTCTATTTGAGGATAAGTAAATGTATCCTTAAATAGAGTTTGGATAAATATGTATTTATATTGATATTTAAGAATGGTCCAAATCTGTATTTTTTTTTTATGCTTGGACAATTGACAATTGCAAAGACAATCTGATCATGGAGTTGGTCCACAGAAGAAAAATGGAAGCCAAACACATGCCATTAGACTAACTGCATAGACCAGAAGAAAAATGGAAGCCAAACACATGCCATTAGACTAACTGCATAGACTTGGTTGTGGTCCGGTTCGAATGAATATACATCAGGGTACCTTTCGGCTTTTCCTATTTAATTTTGGGTTTACTTTTGATCGTCTTCATTTTTCTATGAAAATCATTAAATGTGTACCTTAGGTACAGGCGAATAGGAAACCAAGTCATCAATGCTTAGTGGGTACTAGAGGAGACTAAGTCGTGCCGAGGAACACAAGTCTTCCAGGCCATCAGAGCATTGTACTTGCTGGCTCGTTGTTGACCTTCGCCCTCGGTTTTTTCTAAATACAAAAACGCTTTCATCATTTTTTTTATTAAATAAAAATGTAATGTTTTACATAATTAAAATAAATATTGAAATTTAAATTTATACTAAATAAGATAATATAAGTTTTATTAACCACTTAATTAATTAGTAAATCTCAAAATTATCCTTTCGACCCTATTTATGCTCCGTCTCTATTTGCCACCGCTCAAACTTCTAGACGATGAGCCTCGCGCGTTAGAGCCATCCACGTCTCCGCGCACGGATCATAAGTTGGATACGCGCGTCCGGAGGAACTGAGGAGTAAGAAATGGAATCTACGGTTTTCGTACCGTCGTAGAGAGAAGGGTGAAAAATATTGCGGATGCACGTGGTGGTAAAATCACGGCCGTTAATTTTATGGCGGCCGTTAATTTTAAAGGAGGTAGAGTCGGCCAACTTAGGGCCGAAATAGATAGAGCCTATCATTGGACTGGGCTGAGTCGATTCATTTAACATTGAAAAGTTTTACATATACAATATAACTTGTTCATTTTCTTATATATATTTTTATAGATAAATTTGATTTTATGCATAGTAATGAATTTCATAAGACAACTAGTTTCATGGTACCTACCACTAAACGATTTCAGCATACTAACACATTTTGATTATCGATTATTTATTGAATCTACCAAATAGTCTCAATAAAAAATACTAATATTGTTTTTAGGTGATTTAGGTTCAAGTAGTTCAAACAAATATGTTAATTATAGAGTTTTTAACAGATTATAATTATTTATTTTATTTTGTTTCTTTGATTTGTAGGTTGATCTTTTAGGTTTTTTATTTTATTTTAAAGATTTTATTCTTTAACATATTAGAGTTAATATATGAGGCACGAAGAAGAAGATGATTTGTAATTTTAATTTATAATAAAATATTATGTAAAAAATAAAGATAACGTGATTTTGTTTAATTAGGTAAGACTATGGATGAGGTGGCGAGAATGACTCATGAAATAGTTTTTTAAAATTTTGTTTTGAGATACGATTAATTGCATGTTGAGTCTTTGAGATATTTAATAATTATTTAAAAATTATTAAAAAATTAATAGTTTTCAATAGTGTATTGCGATAGTGATGTTCAACGGTATGCGTCACCCATTTTAAAATTTTCCATATTGAAATTTGTTGTAAATAGTTACGACTATCTATTATAGAAGTAATTTGTGACAATTGATTTTAATTGATTATCTGATACATATTAATTTTGTTACGCGGTAATTATTTAAAATAAATTTTATTTATTTATTTTAAAATCATTGTTTTTACCTTATCCATACTTTATACCTTTTTTATTTCTTAAAAATTTTTGGGTAAACTACTTGGGTGATTACCCAACTATCGGGTCTGACCTATTTTGACCACTAAACTACAAAATTTAAAATTTGATCGTCAAACTATTTAATTGAATCTATTTTGACCACAAACCGTTAAAATTTAACTTAAGGTGACGTGGCTGTAATTATGATGCATGGGCGTTAATAGAAATTTGTATAACTATACATTTAGTCCTTATTACTTACATATTCTATTAATTTAATCTTAATTTTAATTTAATTAAATAAATTAATCATGGATACGTGTCATCCGTGGGTTAAGCAATTGACTCAAAACGATGCGCGCCTTAGAAGCTCACCTTAACACTGTAAACGATTCGATTTCCTTATCCCACTTCTTTCATTTTCTTTTCCCTATTTCTAAATCCATTTCTCATTGTACCCCGCTTTTTTGTAGTTGTTGTTCAAAAAAAGGCCTTGGAATTCACAATCTCAAAATTTCTCATCATTTAATGGAAAATGTTAATCTTTTATCGTATATATATTTTTCGAATTAGAGTTCTTCGTTCAATGCTTACTCAAATTGAATGTTTGTATGCTTTTGGCTGCAGATGAAGCCTCTTTTGAACAGGAAGCCGAGAGGATAATAGGATGGCTGTTGAAACTGTTCTTTGCTGGCACTGCAACTTTCGTTGCTTATCAGTTCTTTCCTTGCATGGGTATTCTCTCTCTTATTTTAAACAAATCTTATCTTGTTCGAAATTATTGATTTTGGGTAATTAGTGTACATGTTATCTCAATTCTGCGTAATTATTTATTTTTATTTAACTAAATTCTTAAAATAAGGTGATGACACGTCGGCACTTAATTGAATGATTAATTTATTTAATTAAATTAAAATTAGAATTAAATTGATAGAATATGTAATTAACATGGACCAAATGTACAGTTATACAAATTTCTATTAATAGTCACGTCACCCCCATTAAATTTTAATTGATAGTGGTTAAAATATGTTTAATTAAATAGTTGGGTGGTCGAATTTTAAATTTTTATAATTCAATGGTCAAAATAGGTTAGACCTAATAGTTGGGTGGTCAACCAAGTAGTTTACCCAAAAATCTTTTATGGTTACAATATCATAGGAAAGAGAGTGATTGTGACCCAAATTTTCTGGATCTCTTTCCCTGTCACACGTGAAGGTAGCGGTCTAAATAAGCTTATATATTTTCAGCCATTATTTCAATGATTTTATAATAATAATTATATGGAAAAATTATCTATAGAATTAAAATGGCAGATATTGTCAAAAGATGGAGACCCATCAACGTAATTGATTGAGAATGAATGAAGAAATCGTAGTTTAATTTTCATTGGTTGTTTCCTATAAATATCATGGTTGGGTATACACGACAAACTTTACTCAATCGTCCAGACATTCTGGATTCGTACGTTACGGATATAGGCATATTTGCATGGTCTACGAATAACCTCTGAAGATGCTGATGATATTGATATTTAAAATATGTGTTTGGATATATATATGGTGATGGATTATTTTTCTGAACTAACTCTCTGGTGTTAGCCACCACCACAGCCTTCATCTCGGCATCCCAAAAATATCCGCGTTTTCCCACAACTTGCTCGCTCACCTCTTCGTCTTCCCCATATTACCCTTTCTCGTCTTCTTCAATGTCGATTTCACCCCCAGATATCTGCATTTCGCATAACAACAACAACAATACCGTGAAATATAATAAACCCTTTTTGTTTGTTTGTTTGTTTGTTTATATGATTTGTAATTTATTTGTTTGTTTGTATTTTGATTTGTTAGGCTTTGTCGAATAAAACCAACGGAATGCGAGGGAGCAAATATAACGGTAACGCCACTGGTCCTCCCAGAACAAGATTGGAGAGGCTTCTTAGAGAAAGGGAGTTGAGGAAATTCAACAAGTCCTTGAATGATGGTGACGCTGAGTTATCGAACAATGACCCTTATTCTCCCGATTCCGAAACTTCGAGTTGGTTCACCGATGAGGAATCATTAGAAACTATTTCGGCCAACAGATGTTCTTCTGACGGATGCGATAGGCAAGATTTCCGGGCTTCCAAACAGCGCTTGTTGGTGGTGTAGCGAAGGTCTCTTTTTCGCGTATATCGCTAAAATAAAAACGATGATTTTTGAAATGTTTTTTTTAAAGGTGTTTGTGATATTTAAAAATATTTATTCCGCAGGGTTTACAAAAAACCTCATAAAAATGGAGTCGCCACCGGCCACTTAGGTAGGCCGGACACCACAAAACCAGAGATTCAAAAAGACAAGGTTCGGGAGTCGGTTACGGATGAGGAAGGATTAGCACCCCACACCGCCCAAAAATTGGTACTTTAATAATTACCGCTTTATTACTATTGGATTTTCCGGATTAGAGTGACGATTATTTTAAATTTCGGTCATAATTGCGAATATATTTTAAGGGTCCCGTTATCCGAGAATAAACGCCCAACCACTATCACTACGCTTGATACTGGCCCCGTTTACGCTCGGATAAAAGGACACCGCATTAACAATTTATATCTCGATATGCAATCTTAATGGCAAAAATATAAAACATGGTAAAATGTTTAAATGTAGTAAATATTGCCATAACAGAATATTAATCTAACATAGATGATATTCTAGACTAAAACATGCATATACATATTATTCTAAATAATAGATAAAAACAACTATCATATGTCAAAATAATAAGGCAGGAATAAGTACATATACACGAACAAGTATTTCAAAAAGACATGCATACTGGTAATAAAACATATTTCAACATATACGGGTCCACATATCGTATAAAAAGGGTAAATATACTAACATGTAGCCCTAAAAATAAGAAAGCACACACATATATAAAAATACTAAATATGCCATGTACGAATTAAAAAAACATAACATGCTTGATACGGATAACCTGGATAAAAAACATAAATATTATATTTAACACATATATACATAAAAACATAAAACGAGTCATATACGAGAGACATAAAATAAAATAATATCAACATATACGATTATAATACGAACAATAATATTTACAAAGAAAACAGGACTGAAATGAAAGAAAAACAAAAGTCAATGGCAGAAATTAAAGAACAATAATATGTAATTTGGGGACGAAATTGAAAAACAAACAAAACCTATAAAGACCAAAATTGTAATTATACCAAGGGGCAGACCCAAAGTGAAAAATCCAAAAACGCGGGATGATTAAGGACGTAATTTTACCAATTAGAAATTGATTCGGTGTAATTTAGGGACGAAATTATAATCTTTTGAAAAACCAGGGGGACTGGGACTGTGATTATACCATGCGGCAAGACAAAAATGAAAATATTGAAAACGCGGTGGGATTAAGTGTGTAATTTACCCATTTCAAAAATAATAATAACTATAAAAGGGCCATTTTTAGACCGAAACCCATTTTCCCTTTCTTTGTTTCATTTTTCGATTTTTCAGAGTTTTTGTTCATTCGTTTTCTCTCAAATGTTCTTAAGAAACCCGAAATCCGGCGTGGCCACGTATTATTCTCCCGCCGCCGCCATAGCCGCTAACCGGCGCGCCGGTAGGCTCTCAAAATACTCAAAAACCTTCCCCTTGTCGTCCTCAACATGAATCCGTGGTTGGATTCAGAGTATCCCCTTTTATTTACCCTAGATCTAAGAAATACGAACCCAAAAATATAATTTTTTTAGACCAAAACGAAACCACAAGGGGTCTTCCCCTCCCTTTTGTTCACCAGATCTGGCTTGTAGAAGCCGAAAGGCTTGTCATAGAGGAAGGGAAGACCCACAGACAAAGCCGGTAAGACTTCTTTACTTGTTTTTTTATTATTTCTTCTTGTGTTTCGTATATGCATGCAAAGAAAACAGGTAAGAAAAAGAGACAAAAAATTACCACTGGACTGCCTGTTTGATTATCTTGACTGGTTACAAGTTTCTGGTTTTACAAGCTTTATGTTCTTTTTTGTGTTACTACTCTCTCTGTTTTTTTGCTCCCTCTTCCAAAAAATTATCCCCGTTACAACAACCCCGTTTCATATATATTATTGCCTCTGTATTTTGGTTGCAACTTGTATCTTCTTTTCCAGATCTGACATTTGCTTGTTGTCTTTGGCATAATCTGAACGCGGGGACTGAATATCGGCGCGGTGGCGGTGTGGCCATTCTGCCAGAGGCCAGACGCATTTTCGGCCGTTAGATCAGATCTGATCTAACGGTCGAGATGGCTTGAAGAACGATCGGCCTGGATGAAGCCTCGATCTGATGAAACGGCTTCAGATTTCGCCACGTGGAGCTCCGCAGTCGAGGAGTCAGAACGCGTGGATCTTACGCGCGCGTGGGATGTTAAAGCGTCCGCGCGTGGCACTCGAACGGTCCATACGTGTGGAGCACGCGCCTGGCAGATATTTTCGACTTCCATTGCATCGTGGCCGTTGGATCAGATCTTGATCCAACGGCCCACAGTTACCTGCACATTGTAATTAGATAGGATTCAGATTTGGGCCAAACGGGCCTTGTAATTGGATTTTGTAATTGGATTTTGTAATTGGTTTATTTGGGTTTAATATATATTTAATTTTTCATTTTACTAGCCCAATACTAATAATAGTATACTTATAACAGCAATATATACGAAAATATATACTTATATTATACGATCATTAATTAATATAATATTCTAGTATACGTACGTATAATCATACGTATAATTAACATGACATCTATATACGCTTATACCCTAGATACATACGCGACATACATACACCCCTAATACGTATACATAGCTTATACATGCACACATCACCTTATATTAGTAACATTCATATAATAAAATATACATGCAATATTAATATATTCACAAGTGAAAATGAGTGATTACAGGTGGTTGCTAATAGGCTTCCGGTTTCTGCAGTTAGGCGTGGGGATGATTCTTGGCACCTTGAGATAAGTGTTGGAGGCTTAGTCAGTGCACTTCTCGGTAACAAACGATCACCTCCTTTTTCTCTATCTCTCGCATTGTGTTTATTCTCTTTTGTGGAGTTCATTTTCAATTGTTTAGTTGCAAACTGCGTTCTTTAATTGTTATGAAGGTGTGAAAGAATTTGAGACAAGGTGGATTGGTTGGGCTGGTGTAAATGTTCCTGATGAAACTGGACAAAAGACATTAATTAAAGCTTTAGCTGAAAAGGTTGTAGAAATAAAGTTCTTAATGTTTTTAACAATTTAACACTAATCCATAATCTTGAAATTTTCCGGGTTAATGTTTATTCTCCTGCTTTACTTAATGCAGGGATGTATACCAGTATTTCTTGATGAAGAAATTGTTCATCAATATTATAATGGATATTGTAACAACATATTGTGGCCACTGTTTCATTACCTTGGACTCCCACAAGAAGACCGCCTTGCGACAACTAGAAGTTTTCAATCTCAGTTTGATGCTTACAAGAAAGCAAACCAGCTGTTTGCCAATGTGGTTAATGAACATTATGTGGAAGGGGATGTGGTTTGGTGCCATGATTACCATCTAATGTTTCTTCCGAAATGTTTGAAAGATTCTAACCCAAACATGAAAGTCGGTTGGTTTCTGCATACTCCTTTTCCTTCTTCTGAAATCCATAGGACGCTGCCATCTCGGACATTTGTGTTTCTGGCATTGTTACATTTGAAGGAGGATACATTGTCTTGTTTTCTTTTCAGTGTTTATGTATTGGTAAATTGCTTGGGTATCTGAATTGAGCTTAGTTTGCATGGCTAGTAAGGTCTTCAAATTTTTATTAAATCTAGTAATAATAATGTACTGGCTGAGCAGGCTAGTGAACCTTATGACAGGATTTTACTCTCCAGGGAGTTCGAACATCCCTCAAGTTTTATCCCTTCCCTTATTGACCAGCACATAGGTAATAAAAAAACATAAGAACAGAAAGAAAGCTAACATTGGACAAGTGTTCTATGTGCAGTATGATAATGTTTCAAGTCTAGTTTCTTATTCTATTTTCTTTGAAGCTAACAACATTTTTAGCCAATGAATGATACAAATGTTATATTTCTTCTGCCTGAAAATTGGCAATAAACCATAGGCCGGGGAGATATTTTTTCATCTAGTTCAATAACTAACAGATAAAGTGCCATCTGGAGTGATTATGCTGATCCTTGATTTGAGAGGTTGCTTTAGTATTTAATGGATATGACTATATAAACACTTCAGACTCTGCAGCGGCTGATTAGAAGAGAAAGTAATATGCCTTTTTTGTAAGGATTCAAATGGAAGTGAATTTAGATGTCCAATAGAATATGGGCTCCAAGTTGCAACCATATGTGGCTGCAGAACAAAATTGAGTAGCTTAGAGCTTACTTTTGTTCTTCATTTTCCAAGTGACGGTCTTGGTTGGTTAAACTGATGATAATGAACTTCTTGCAACCAAAGGAATTGCTGTCGGTTTAGTTTTAAAATGTACCCTATCACTTCTTGCACTCTGTTTTTTTTTTTAATTTCTGCCAAAATCAAGTTATCAAGGCCGTTTTTGTAGTATTGTTTTAATTTCTGGCATGTTAACTTTCCAGCTTCCATACATATGACTATGCAAGACATTTTGTTAGTGCCTGTACTCGTATTCTTGGGCTGGAGGGAACACCTGAAGGAGTGGAGGATCAAGGAAAGCTGACTCGTGTAGCGGCAGTATGTCTTAACTGATCCTTTTCTTTGTTTTCTAAACACCTTCAAATTTCCATTTATTTATTTATTTTGCATAGGTCTTTTTGTACTGTAACATTATTCCTTAAAACAACTTTTTTTCTTGAGAACTTGAAATTACAGTTCCCAATAGGGATTGATTCCGATCGGTTCATTCGAGCTCTTGAACTCCCTCAAGTCCAAGATCACATGAAAGAGCTGAAAGAGAGGTTTGCTGGCCGAAAGGTAGTAATTGATTTCTCAGTGTCTTCTTTGCCCAGTTGAAAGAACCACAGTGCAGTACGCTTGACTGATATTTCTTGATATGTCTATAGCATTTATAGGGGCATTTTAAAGCAAACTCGCAAACAGTTTGAGTTACTAACGGTTAATGTTCAATAATTTTAAGGTAATGTTAGGCGTTGATCGGCTTGATATGATCAAGGGATTACCACAGAAGATTTTGGCATTTGAAAAATTCCTCGAGGAAAATCCTCAATGGCGTGATAAGGTGGTTCTCCTGCAAATTGCTGTCCCTACCAGGACAGATGTTGCTGAGTGTATGTTCCTTTATACAACATTTTTCTTCTACTAGATTACCTCAAAGACTCCTTGACTTTTTCTGATAATTGCAAGATTTCTTGACTATAGTTGACTTTATTTTTTTGCTAATTTGGAAGTTGCTTTCCCCCTACTCCCCTCCCTGTCAAAATCTTGCATGTTTATTTTCTTGATTTCGTAGATCAAAGGCTTACAAGCCAGGTCCATGAGATTGTTGGGCGCATTAATGGAAGATTTGGAACTCTTACTGCTGTACCTATACATCATCTGGTTCGGCTCTACCTTATCATCTTTATATTTGTCACTGTGATATGATGAAAGAACTGAACTAAAGGTTTAATGCTCAGTATGAAAAATGCAGACTGGACAAATGTCTAAGTTTTTTCTTAGTCACTTTCTTCTATTTATTACGTCACTTTTGGTAAATTTTAGTGAAACCATGCAAAATTTCTAATTTGATAATAAACAATGACATATGGTTTAAAGAACCGATAAAAGTTATTAGCTCCTGTTCTAAAACTATGCTTTATGCATGAATACACAAATACATGCAAGGATAGTGTATGATTTCTATGTTGATGCATGTACATGTGGATAAAATGCAATGTGCTCCTCAATTGCATCTTGAAAATATGATTAATCTCTAATGACTTGGAAAGCAATTTACTTAAAAAAATATTCTTTTTAAAGGATAAGGAAAGCTCATTTGATCTTTGCTTATATGGCCACTATTTCATGTTAGCAAGGTGTACCAGGAGCTCATTTAATGAAGTAAAAATTTCCATGAGACTTAACACGCTTTACAGATTTTAAGATACTCAAGAAGGAAAAACTTCAAATTTTGATTGTCCAGAGCAATTATGAATGTGATTTTATATGTTCTGATAGAATTTGTAAAATTTTGTACCAGGTTAAATAGTTGAATACTCCATATTTCTTTAAATAATTCATCTGCAGTTTAACTTCTGAGGTGTTCTTACCGTCAGGATTAGCAATGCACTATTTAGTCAAATTTGTAGCCAGTATTGCATTGCCATTAAGACATTAAGTAGGAGCTTCAATTTTTCTTTTCCCTACGGGCTCATTGTTTTCAGTTGCTTAAAACAAAAAATAATCCTTACTATTACTTTCAACATGCTTGCATGTTTTTAGCTCATATTTTCTATATTTGCCTGTCATTGTTGATTGATTGTGTAAAGATTTCTAATGCATTCCCTTACTCTGTTACAGGATCGTTCTCTTGATTTTCATTCATTATGTGCACTATATGCTGTTACTGGCACCACTTCCATGCCATAACACAATTTTCAATCTCTAGTCGTATTTTTTCCCATGATAACATTTCTCATGCAATTCCAAACTTCTGTCCGTTAATTTATTGTGCAGATGTAGCTCTTGTAACATCTTTGAGGGATGGAATGAACCTTGTCAGCTATGAGTTTGTTGCCTGTCAAGCTTCCAAGAAAGGGGTCCTTATATTAAGTGAGGTACTTGAATCTGATTTGGAATCCCATTAGTTCATGGCCTTTCATAAAGACTTAAATTTTCATTGTAACACCTCTTCTTAATTCTAGTTTGCAGGGGCTGCTCAGTCCCTAGGTGCTGGAGCCATTTTGGTTAATCCATGGAATGTAACTGAAGTTGCTTCTGAATTGGTTATGCTTTAAATATGCCAGCTGATGAAAGAGAAAAGCGCCACCACCATAACTTTTTGCATGTAACTACGCACACATCTCAAGAGTGGGCTGCAACATTTGTAAGGTATTTAATCCTAGCTTAGTACTGGTAATTTATTTGATGAAAACTCAAAGGAAGTGAGAGAGAGTCCAACCGATGTTTCTCCTGTGACAGGAAGAGTGGAAATTAGGCTTACTAGGCATCCTTTCCTTCATGTTGTTGTCAATAAAACCGCAAAGAGAACTGTAGTTTTTCTTTTCTTTTCAAGATCTTGGAATTCAAGTTGAGGAATTGGAAATGAATGATTGAGTGGTTTTCCTTATATATCTCTATCCTTTGTAGTGAACTTAATGATACCATTGTTGAAGCTCAATTAAGGACAAGACAAATTCCACCACCTCTTCCAATTGAAGTTGCATTTGATCGCTACTCGCAATCTTATAACCGATTGCTGATACTGGTACTGTAATTTATTTTTACACATCTTTCTTTATTCGAAAATTCCACCTCTTGGAACATTTTAGGAAGAGAATTGAGGAAGAGCAGTTCTTTATGAGTTGCCCTTTCATTTTCATGATCACACCTCTCCATGTTGCAGGGATTCAATGCAACTTTAACTGAACCAGTTGAAACCCTTGGTATGAAGGGCAGTCAAATTAAAGAAATGGAACCCAAGTTACACCCGGATTTACGAGAACCTTTGAAAAAGCTTTGTGCTGATCCAAAGACTACAATTGTTGTCCTCAGTGGAAGTGATAGAAGTGTCCTTGATGATGTATGCTTATTTCTACTTTTCTGAATATAAATCCTTGCCTTTTCTTCTTTCAAATCTCTGAACTAATTTGCTCTACAGAACTTTGGTGATTTCAGCTTGTGGTTGGCAGCAGAAAACGGAATGTTCTTACGAGCAACGAAAGGGGATTGGATGACAACAATGCCAGAAAATTTAAATATGGAATGGGTGGATAGTGTCAAGGTAAATATATACGTTTTAGATAAAGATTAATTCATATGGAGTTCTTCAGGTTCTAAACTTTCTGATGCTTATTCATGATTTTCAGCATGTATTCGAATATTTTACAGAAAGAACTCCTCGATCTCATTTTGAGCTCCGGGAAACTTCACTTATATGGAACTATAAATATGCAGGTCCTCACCAAGAAACTCCAGCTAATTCATATTGTCTCTTCTGTTTCGCATATGATAATCACATGAATTTAAGCTTAATGTTGTTTTCTTGCGTTTATTGAACTATCTTCTGAACAACTTGATTAAAACTCTAGATGTTGAGTTTGGAAGACTTCAAGCTAGGGATCTGTTGCAGCATCTTTGGACAGGCCCAATCTCTAATGCATCTCTTGATGTAGTCCAAGGCAGCAGATCCGTGGAGGTTCGATCTGTCGGTGTTACAAAGGTATGCTTTAGTGGTATTTTTCTTGTTCTGTTATTCATTCATCTGTATCACAGATTGTCTTATCTCATGCTTTGATGAATATATATTAGGGTGCAGCTATCGATCGAATCCTTGGAGAAATTGTTCATAACAAAGGCATGAAGGATCCCATTGATTCTGTCCTATGTATTGGGCACTTTCTAGCTAAGGTGCGTGTTTTCGGCCGCCAACTTTAGCTGTTTTCCTTTATTTTGAGGTATTCCTTGTATAGAAATATTTGGTTCAAGGACACTCCATTGATTATGTCGTACTCCGCTGCAATTCCAAACTGTTAAATAAACTCTTCTGCAATTGGTTCAGGATGAAGACATTTATACCTTTTTCGAGCCAGAGCTTCCTTCAGAAGTCTCGACTCCAGTAAGATCCCATATAACTCCACCAGTCAGGACATCAAGTAAAAGCGTATCCAGGGAAGATCGTTCAATGTCGGTGATGGAGAGGAACTCAAACCATCACGTAAATGGAGATGTTTCTCAATCAAGGGTGGTAGATAGTATGTCTATGCAAGAGGGTTCTTCAGTGCTTGACCTTCAGGGGGACAACTATTTTTCTTGCTCTGTAGCTCGAAAAAGATCGAATGCTCGGTATCTCCTTAAATCATCGAATGATGTGGTGCAACTCTTAACAGAGCTGTCAAACTCATGGATTGACAATATGAACAAAGAAGAATCTTCAATGGAGGGCAGTTAGAGGCACCTACGTCCACTGAAATCTTGAAAATGGCTTGCAGTGATGTTCCTACTGAATTCATTTTAATATCTCTTTTCAACATGATCATTCTTCTCATCCCATGTGAAGTTTTCAATAAAGTTTTATGTTCTTTTTTGAAATAAAATTTCATTTTTTGATAGTCAAAATCAATTTATTTCAGTTCATCGATGACTTGCTTCCGATCTGTATCAATGACAAGAAGAGTTAAAGCAATTCAAAAGCTGCACTTACCAATTATCCCTTAGTTGACAGTAACCAATTTAGGGTTATAGTTTGGGACCAATTTAGAATGAGGGTCATAGTTTGAGGATAAAATTAGAATATTCAAAGGATCGATGACCAATTAGAATGAATGTCATAATTTAAGGACGTATAAATAGGAAAAAAAGTATGCATTTATACGAAAGGTTGCACATGATATACTGCGTTACAATTCTGTTCTAAACTTTGGTTGTCAATTGTTATCATAAAAAAAAAGTATACATTTAATCCATTATAGGCATATAAAACATGTGGCTTGCACAAGTACGGAAGTCTCAGTCTAGCCGTCTCACATCATCAGGATGAGTTAAAGAACCATTTGAAGGTGTCTGTGATCCTACACCAGGGAAGTTGGTTTCATTCTAAGCCATATAATATCTACCTGTTAACTATGTTTTCTTTGCAGCCAAACAGACACTTTCTTTTTCAGTTTTTGTGGTTTGTTTTACGTGAAACACATGAGTTCTCCATCACTTAATTTGTGGGAAAATGTCATTGATATACAAAAAGTATATTATATATATATGTCTTGGACCAGGTTGAACCATCTAATTTTTTTGCCTTAGAAGATATAATCCTCTTGGCTGACATTTTATTCTATGGTATTCGAAAGTTCAGCTTGTTAAAGAGAAATTAAAACGTCTTCACTCTTCTCTATATTTTGAAACGACCTATGATGTTCTATAGTCGATCAACTCATCTCGTTAGAAGAGAAATCAAAATTTTTAAGATTTTAATAAAATAGTAATTTAACTTTTATTCATGTCGATTAATCTCTTTAAATAAATAGATGTTACATAGTTTATTTGAAATAAAAGATTTCTCCTAAATCCTAATACTCAAATAAAATCTCCTAATATTTCTAATAAAATAATATAGCTTTACAAAATAATAAATAATTATCTACAATGAAAGCTAGTGGCTTACAAAATCCATCTACTGGGAGTTTTGTCTTATGTGGCATGACCATCTGGCTGGTGTCCTATATATTACCTGCAATCTTTCTCTCGGGATTTATTTGCAAAAGAACATAGGTGAAGAGAGAAGAGAAAGACAAGTTTTAAGACTTGCAAATGTTTTCAACAGCGGTTTCTTCAGTTTATGCAGTTTGCAGTGATGCAGCTGGGGTTGCAGGTACCTTCCCTATGTTTTTCCTGTTACCTCTCTCTCGAGCTTCCCTTTCGGTTTTGAACTCTAATACGATCACAGATATAGAAATGAACTCTAATCTGTTGATTTCAATGTTTCTTTTTTCAGGTAACATCTTTGCTTTTGTGCTGTTCTTGTCACCTATGTAAGTGATTTCAAACTTCTGTAGGACTGAAACAAAGGTTGTATGAAAAAAGCTGAGCTGCAGGGAAAATTTACACAAACTTTATTGCTGTTTCTTTTACAGACCAACATTTAGGAGAATAATCAGAAATGGATCAACAGAACAGTTCTCAGGAATGCCCTACATATATGCTTTCTTGAACTGCTTGATGTGTCTCTGGTACGGCACGCCCCTTGTATCTCCTGGTATTATCCTGGTGGCAACAGTCAATTCCATTGGAGCAATTTTCCAATTCATTTATATCGTCATTTTTGTTGTATATGCTGAAAAGCCAATGAAGGTACTTAAGAAAAACAATTTTCTATGGAGCAGTAATCCAACTAGAAATGCCTTTTTTTGTATAACTTTTGACATGATTGCCGCAGTTGAAGATGCTGGGATTCTCGATATCAGTTTCTGCAATATTCGCTTCCGTAGTTTTCGTTAGCCTGAGATTCCTGGACTCCCCATCACGGCAACTTTTTGTTGGTTGTTTAAGTGTTGCGTCTCTGATTTCCATGTTTGCTTCTCCTCTACTTATAATAGTAAGTTCATGATAGTTTTCGATGATTGGATTGCGAAATTCCTTGTCACTCACGTCACGTTCTATGGCAGAATCTGGTGATCAAAACCAGAAACGTCGAGTACATGCCGTTCTCACTCTCTCTTGCAACGTTCCTGATGAGCCTGGCTTTCTTTGTATATGGAATGTTGAAGCATGATGCTTTCATCTATGTAAGTTTCTCTTTTCACTGTTCCATATGCCAACTGATCCAATAACTATATATACAAGTCTTGTTCTTCCTTTGGTTACAGGTACCAAATGGAATTGGAACGGGTTTGGGGACTCTCCAATTGGCCTTGTATGCCTATTTTAGCGACGCTTCACAAGACGAGTTGAAGCATCCCTTGATGATAGGTCCTTGAAAAAGGGCAAACAATATATGTGTAGTTATACTTACCAAGTTATGTGCCATTCAGTTGATTTTCAAGTTTGATAAGCTTGTATTTTTTTTTATATAATGTATACATTATTCAAACTCTTCTAGGCTCCGTAAATAAAAAGATATTATATACTTATGATAAAAAAAGATATCATATATTTTTTGGTTGTTTATAGATCACAAAAATTAAGCAGGCTCAATTCCGCATCCTCCTCTTGAATATGTTTATAAAAATTATCAAGCAGTTTATTCTAAATAAAATAATTAAATACTTATATATAAATCAACTAATTTCGGTTTGATTCTTAAATAGTTGTTTTTATTGTTTTATTTAAATGTCATATATATATAAGCATGAAACGGCAAATATAATTATATATATAAGCCTCATGACATTTCACCCCTCAATTTTTTTTTTAAATGACTTTAAACCTTTTATCTTCTTTGGGCTTTTAAATTTTTAATTTTTAACAAAATTAAATAACCAAAAAAAGTAACAGACATGTTAAGTTAACTCGACTATTTTATATTTTTACTATTTTTTACAATTTAAATGATATTTTGTCATTTTTAATTTAAATATATTATTTATTTTTATAAAATTTTAGTTTTTTACACAAAAATCGTCAGTTTATTTAATTTGATCACAAGAATAAAAATTCAAGGTTAAAATAGGTTTGAAAAAAAAGTTGAAATGATTTTTTTATAAATTCGAGGGCCAAAAATCTTATTATTAGGCTTAATATATATTATAATTTAAGAAATTAATTTTTGAATATTTTTTCTAACTAAATTAATAACTAATTAATACATAACACCAACTCAAGAGTTTGATATTAATAGAGATAGAGAAATAGAGAAAAATATGAAAATGCAAAGATAACATTAGGCCTAAAATATTTTCTTTTGGTTTTAATCAATTGAGTTGATATTTGATTAACCATTAACACAACTCTGCTGGAGTTTTAATATGTCTCAAATCCTTATTCTCTTCTTATATTTACAATTTAGTCACCTCACTTTTATTTTCAAAATTTAAACCCTCTATTTTTCGATTTAATATTCCAAGTTCAATTGTTGATCCATTAAAATTCTCTTTGTTAAATTAAGGTCCATTACAATATATGTTTTTTTTTGTTACATGATTGTCAAGTTAATACGAGAATTTTAGAAGAGTAACTTGGATTTTTAAATATGGAAAGTAGAGAGATAAAATTCTTAAAAATAAAAGTGAAAGTTCTAAATTCAAAATGTAAGAAAAGTAGACGGACTTAAAGCATATTTCACCTAATATAATAATGACAACTCATAAATCTTAGATTCAGTACGAAACCGTGTGGACTTTATAATCAAATCAGCAATACGTCACGCCTATCATTATATTTTGGATAACAATAGTAGTAACCATAAAATTACATCTTGAACCATCATCAACTGCAACCAAAACGATACCCAAGCCTAGGGTAAATTAGACATTTAATCAAGCACAGAACTTTATTCTTTATGCAATATTTCTGATGTAAAAATCAAGAATCGTAATTTCAATTTGTAAAAGCGAACGTACAGTACAGAGATAAAAGCAAGAGATAATAAAACCCTAGCTGAGATTTACACGTCTCTCTATATCGAAGCAGTGGAGGAAGAGTAGCAGTGTAGAGATAAAACCCTAGCAAATTATCTTTCACTCTCTCTTCTCCTCTGGCTTTGTTCTCTCGTCTTTTTCTTCTTTTTCCCCTCTTTTTTAAACTTTCTCTTAGATCCCTCGCTGTCGATTGTCGAATTGATCTATCGGTCAAAGTTTTTCCGGCACTTGTGTGGCTTGATTTCCGGTATGTTTAACAGAACTCTAACTTAAGTTTCATTATCTGCATGGTTTTGGATATTCTGATTTCTTTGATTTGGTAAATTGAGTTTCGGAATGAATGATTCTGCCCTACGTTTTTGTTAGGAATTTCTGATTAATTCATTATAATTACTTTAGCGGTGCTCTTAGTTTAAATTATGTCCCCTTTTCATCTTAATTTCCACTTTCCAGAGGTATTTGTTTACAATTTTGTGTTTTAGTTACTGATTTGCCGGCTTAAAAGATCTAACTTCTGTCAGGGTTTTGTTTATGCCTGATCCAAAAATGATTTTTTTCTCTCTTTTCCTTTTATCTCAAATGGTGTTTGTTACGATTTTGCGAAGATTTGGTTTTTGTCTGTCAACTTGGTATATCTATGATCTTTTCTTTTCTAGCTTATCAGTAGCAAATAATAAATCGAATTGCTTGTGATCTTATGCGGGGTATGGGAACTTTTTCTGTTTCCTGGTTTTTGCTATTGTTCTTCTCAATGCTCTTTTTTGATTTTACAGACATGAAGAAACTCCTATTGCACTTGGTTAGGTTTTGCCGTCTTTTCTAGTGGAAAGTTTTAGTTTTACCTGTAGTTTTTTGTTTTATTTTATGAATCCATGGAATCATTTTCATGATTGTGATAAGCGTTTTGTTTGATCATGGAATCATTTACCTGTAGTTGTCCTCCTGCTTGCTAATAGAAATTATGCCATAATGTATTTTTTATTTCATACTTGTAGTACGTAGCTGCCTCAAAATTTTATGGGTTCATTCTGCTGTCTACCTTTTTGCCAGTGTCTGTGAAAGTGGAAATCTAAAAGGCGCTAGATTTGAAGTTTTCAGCTTTACAGAATGATTGCCACGGGAAGTGCTGTGCCAAAGCTGAAATTGAAGATCAAGTTCCCTTCTCAGAAGGTGGAAGCAATTCAAGCAGTCCGATCTTATGATTGGGTCCAGCAACTGAGTAGTTCTTGTGATGGAAAAAAGACGTCATCTGCTGGAAATTCAAAGGAGACTTCAAGTGCTCACAAGCGTCGGCCAGAAGGGGTGAGTGTGGGTGGTCCACCTGAGAAGAGGCGGAAGATGGACCGTTGCATGACTCAGCATTGTTCTGCTCTACTGAAAGCACTGATGAAACATCCAGCTGGTTGGGTTTTCAATGAACCAGTGGATCCTAAGGCATTGGGGATTCCTGATTATTTTTCTATAATAAAAAACCCCATGGATTTGGGTACAGTGAAGTCCAAGCTAGCAAAGAATATTTATCTTGGCACTGATGAGTTTGTGGATGATATCAGACTGACGTTTGCTAATGCAATGCTGTATAATCCCCCATCCAATAATGTTCATAAGATGGCAGCAGAAATGGAAGATTTTTTTGAGGCTAGATGGAAATCTTTGGAGGAGAAATATAATGAAGAAAATTTTAAGGTTGGGCAAGGGAAAATTCTGAGCTCGCGGCTGAAAGATGTTAATGAATCAAGACAGAGTTATCCTAAAACACTGCTATCTGGAAATAGTTCTCTTCCCGCAAAGGCATCTGAGGATAAAGCTGCAAAGGTGCCTCTGAATGCGAGAGCAACTGAGGTGATAACTCGCAGTAGTAGTTGTAAACAATCATACTTATGCTTGCTTAGGATTCCGAATTGGTGTAAATTCAATATATTGTTAAAGAACAATGTTGGAATTGACAATTGTAAAGCAAATCAGGGTAATAGTCATTGTAGTATTTTGTTGTCAGCATTCAACATCTTAGTTTTCTCTTTGAAGTAATGTCTTGCACATTTCATGTTTGTTACTACCATAGAAGTTTGCATTGCTTTGGATGCTGAATTTCTTGGCTTATTAATAGGTTGAGCTTCCTAAACCGGCACAGAATTGTTTGAGCAAATTGGCAGGAAAAAGCTTACAAAAAGGTATGAAATGGCAGAACAGAATTTCTGCTTTTTGGCTCTTTATGTGAGCTAATTTGCAATGTGTCTTATAGGTACTGTTAGTGGTGGACCTTCTCATGGATCTACCAATGCCAAGCCATCAGTGAGCCCAGGTGCCTCCAGATGCAGTTCATGTGGCAGCATTAAGTGTCAATGTAGCCTTCCAATTGATTCATACCATGCATCTTCTAGCGGTTAGTCTTGATTATTTCTGGTGCTACATCTGATTTGTAGTTTGAGGACATAACTCATTTTTTTCGGTGTAGATATGACTTCAGAAAGATCATTGGGTGGAGATCTTAGAGTGTGTAGCGCTGATGTCTCTAAATTGGTATACAGTACTGCTTTTATAGCAATAGATTCTGATTGTTCTTATGATTAGTGCCATGAAATATGTTATTGAAATTTTATATTAAAAAACTAGGATTCCCAGGCAAAAAGCACATTGACTTCGCAAATGAGCAAGTCTGATCAAGATTCTAATGGTGAGGAAATATTTTGATTTTTTTTATGATTTTCTACTTGATTTTTTATCTGAGTATTGTAATTCTTTTAAAAATATTAAGGGGCTGTAAGTGCTTTGGATGATGAGAATGTATGCAACAGTTCTCAACTTACAACTCCAACAGAAGCTGCTTCTGGTGATGGTCAGTTTTTCCACTAATGTTAACTATTGAGCATTTTCCTTTTTGGCCTTATATAATGGATGTGGTTTCCGGTTGTTTTTAGACCCCTTATGCGGTAAGATTAATCACTTCATTTGTTTTTCTATTATCTGATGTAGGATTGTCGACTCCTATTTTTGATTTGCGGATGTCACCAAAAAAAGCTCTCCGTGCTGCAATGCTGAAAACTCGTTTTGCAGATACTATTTTGAAAGCTCAGCAGAGGGCACTACTTGAGCATGTAAGTTTTGGAAGGCTATATTTTGAGTCTTGTGTTGGGAATTTTGTGTTGCATGTTATCTTAGTGATATCATGTGCTGCCTTGTTAAACAGTGTGATAAAACTGATCCAGTGAAGATGCAGCAGGAAAAGGAAAGATTGGAAAAGAGGCAGCGAGAAGGTGATCTTTGAAGCTTCACACTTATTGTAGTTTCTTAATATTTGTTGCATTGTTTATCATTTTTATTGTTTTCTATTTCCCCTTATGTTTGCTGCCAACAACAAAAAACTTCTAATTCTCGTTAAATGGAATTGAAAAGATGAAACTGAAATTCTCTATTTGTATTTTTAGAGTTGTGTATAGATTAAAAATTACTTTTTTCACTTATTTTTTTTTACTTGCCATTATAGGTTTTGAAGTGCTTTAATCTATGAAACTGTTAAAAAACCCGGTTCGTCTTCTTGATTGTCTCCCGATTCAATCTTATGAGTATGATGCAATATGTGCCACCTATGCAATAATTAATTTAATAGCGTATTGTACAATTTCTCTTTTTCTATCGTGTTTGATGTGATAGTGTGTTTATATCCAAGGGTTATCATTGAATCAAAGAAATGAAATGATTTGTAGGTTGGGTTGATTTATAGACTTGTATACTAGTATCAGATAATATTGATGCATGTATGTTGCAAGTGAATAGGAATATGAATACTTTCGGAGCACACAGGGACATATTCCTTAGTAGTTTTAACTTTTATGTTGGTTAGTAATTGTAGGGCAGTAACGTGCCTAAAGGCTAAAGGTCTTATACATGATCCTGAATCTTCACAGAAAAGGCAAAAATCGAAGCTCAAATCGTAGCTGCTGAAGCAGCAGAAAAAATGATGGCAGAGGTCGAGCTGAAAAAGCAACGGGAAAGAGAAAGAGAAGCTGCTCGAATTGCATTGCAAAAGGTTTTTATCTATTGTTCTCTTTTTGTCTATATATGATTGTGTGTGTGGATTTTAGACGCTAGACCACTGTAATACTATATGTACAAAATGTGAAACAGAGAGCATCAGCGAATGCGATTATTTTACTTGTCTGTTCTTTCAGATGGAGAAAACAGCCGAGATTGAGCAGAACTTGGAGATATTGAAAGAACTGGAGATGCTAAGTGGATGCTCCCTTTCTACTAATCAATTCCTTGATCTTAAGAATGAATCTGAAAAGGCGGGTGGAGCATCATCATATGAAGGAATTCGTGGGAACCCACTACAACAGTTGGGTTTGTTCATCAAGGCCGAGTATTCGGAAGACGAGGATGACGATCTGAATGACGATGGTGAAGAGGGGGAAATACTGTTATAAAAATAGTAGTTTCGGTTGCAGCAGCAGCAGCCCTCCTCGGTGTTCCATTTCCTTGTTAATAATAGTAAAAAAAGCAAAAAAAAATAAGAGTATGTTGTAGGAAACTGGATATTTGTAACTAAAGCAACATGATTATATTTATTTACATATATAGAAAAGCTAAAAACTTATCTCTATTTTCATGAGCAGTGTGGTTAATCATCTTTGCTATTACTCTGATTTTCAGTATATTGGTACGTTGGAAGAAAATCTATGGGTTCTGTTGTCGCGGATATTTTCCCATCATACTCTTCTGTTGAGTTTGTACATGTTTTGGTTTTGGGGGCCAAAGTTGAATTTATAAACATTCAAAGTAGCCTTCTTTTTGTCCCTTTTTAATTGGTAAATTGTTGCCATCTAAAAAAGTCGATGCGTTTGGGTTAACGTAGTTTATAAGATCCGAGAGGTCATCAGAAAATCAAGCTGATCATACTAGAATATTCCGAGAAAAAAGCAGGGAATCCAAAACAGGTGAAGTGAAAGAGAAAAGCAAAAGAAAAATGGGGGTGGCGGAAAATAATCAGAAATCAAAGGGCATCAATGAAGGAGAGAATAAGAACCCTAATCCAAACCTGAAGGAGGATGAAGTGGAGATTGAAGAGGAATATGCGACGTTACCTTCGCCAAATAACGATACAGTGGAGCAGCCCCACCTACTGAAGCACTTGTGGAGCTTCTGGTTCGATAACCCGTCTGCCAAATCCAGACAAGCTGCTTGGGGTAGTTCTAGGCGCGCTATCTACACTTTTTCCACCGTCGAACAATTCTGGAGGTTAATCTTTCTTCTTTCTCTCTTTAAATTTATGATCTCATTTTGGCTTTTTTTAAGTTCTTTGTTTCGTTCAATATCTTTTCTCTATTGGTTCTTGGATTTAGATGATAATTTGTTCCTAGGACTTGTATTTTATTTCTGAATTTGATCATTCCGTTATGTACACACTTTTGGTATGTTTCTAACAATGAAAACCTAAACGGAAATCAGCCTGTCATTAAATATCAAGAGAATGAATCATCTCATTTTTTTACGTCCAAGCAATTCCTCATTACAATGGAATTTAAGTTTGCTTTTCGTAACGTTATTATATGATTATATATGATGAATTTCAGTACGAGTGGGACTGTTTTCGTTGAATTTTGTAAGGATCTTGGAGCCACCCGCTACGAATGCTGTTTCCTAGACTCTGTTTCATTTTAATTGAAGGTGGTCTGTTCTTTAATCCATTACAATTAACCTTGCGAAAATGTGATTTTGTTGGACATATTAAGGGAACTCTTAGTTTATAAAAAATTCTAATTATTGCTCGGTGCTTCCATGTTAGCGATTTGAGTGATCATCAGAGAACTGCTGCCATTGATTACTGATTTTGTGATTCACTTCCAAACTCTTTTTTGTTAGTCTTTACAACAACATACAAGTTAGCTGTGGGAGCCGACTTTCATTGTTTCAAATACAAGATTGAACCAAAGTGGGAAGACCCTGTGTGTGCCAACGGAGGCAAGTGGACTGTAACTCTCCATAGGGGGAAGTCAGATATGTGTTGGCTGTACACGGTACACGTAATACATACTAGTTTATACATGAAAAAATTGACGATGAGTAGGGGGGAAAAAAGGACATGACTTAATCTCCTCTTCTATGTCTGCTCTACTATAGTAGTTGCTGGCTTTGATCGGAGAACAGTTCGATTACGGTGACGAGATCTGAGGAGCAGTTGTGAACGTGAGAGGCACGCAGGAAAAAATAGCACTGTGGACCCAGAATGCCGCCAATGAAACTGCACAGGTAACTGTTCAGGAAAAAATGGCTTGCGTAAATTCCAAAAACCAATCTTGAGTGTTCTGTTCTAAATGCAGATTGTTGGAGAATGTTCATCCCACATCGAGTGGGAAAACATAGTTGGCTTAGTTTATATATGAACCTTGGAAGCCCTCTTTGTTGAAGAGTAATAGATTAGGCTACTGCATGCCTCCCACTGTTGTCTATTTGCCTGTGCGTGTATTTTTTTTATAGAACACTGGAAAAATTTTATTTTTTATAAAAAATTCGGAATAATTTTTTTGTAAAATACTGAACACTGGAAAAATTTTATTTTTTATAGAAAATTCTAAACGTGGAAAAATTATTTTATGGTTTGAAATTCTAAACGTTAATACAATAATTAAGAGAATAATTACCGCATTTATTTATGGAATGGTTAACGGATAATTATGGGAATAATTAGCTGCTGTTTAATACAAAATAATTACCACCTGTTCGTGGATGAACCTGGATTGTGCTAATTATGTTGACCTGTAATACAAGCTGTTATAACAGCTATCCTTTGAATTTCCAGTGTTCCAAACGCGGATTGTTTTTAAACAATTTTAGTACAAATTTAAATGTGCTTAATTACAGCATTTTAACCGGTTTTAATTTGATGGTGACTTTACGTTTTTAGCCCTGTATTTCAACTATAAATAAGAGCTTTCTAGTCTCATTTTATTCATTCAAAAATCAAAACACAAATCTTTCTATCAATCTCTCTGTTCGTTCTATTACTAATCTAGGTTTTAGTTTTTCACGAGTTTTGAAAGAAGGGAAGAACAATACCACTGATCTCCACTCTGAAATTTGCGTGTACAAACTTTAAAGCATCCGTGTTAATCTCAGGGTATAATTCGCCTGTAGCAGCAATTATACCGGTTGGGGCGAATATGTTTCTAAAGCAGTAGTGCTTACCACGATATGGTTCAACTTTTTTCGGTTCTTTTATTTATTCCTAAACAGTGTTAACGCCTTGGTCTTGCAATGTTTTATTACTAACACAGATAAGCATCGGGAAACGGCGGAAAGAGATACTTGATCATAGGGAAACAATAGGCTTCATATTTCATGTAATTAGCTTCTTTAATGTTTCATGCCATTATCAAATATTATGTTGTTTGTCCAAGTTGTTGGCTATATAAACAAGTGCTTGTAATTTGCTTTTTCCAGGAGGATGCAAAGGACGACAGAGGAGCCAAGAATCGCTACACTGACTTGTATAGAGTTATTCTCTATGCTGAGCTCGACGGAACATTGGTTTTCAGGATCTGGAAACTCTTTCCGAATTCTGTGATTTGTTTTCTTCTTTCATGGCTGTTTCTACAAGAATTTTTGTTCCAAGGTTTTGAAAACAATTCTCAATTGCTCTTACATAGTAGCTTAAAGGTGATTGCAGGTTTACTTTTTGTCTCTCAACCTAATACCCTCTTGTCAATCTAAATTTATATGCTTAATTTGTCGAGATTCAAAAGGAAACTAAGTTTGAGTATGAACTTTCAAAAAATAAAAAAGGGAATGAAAAAAACAATTAGATAAAGGGTTTAAATTTGATACACAGACCGACCGTGTAAAATTTATTTTATACAAACCTATTTATTTATATTATAAATTAAAATTAAACTCAAACCCTAAAGAATTAAACCCTAAAATCTAAAAACTAAACCCTAAATTCTAATCACTAAACTTAAATTTTAAACTCAACTTAAACCTCTAAATTCTAAAACCTAAACTATACCCATAACCCCTAAAACTAAAATGCTTGTGTAAACTTTAGTTTATACAAATTGTGTATTAAAGTTATTTCCTTAGATAAATTATTAATTAATTTAATATAATAAAATCGACATGAGTATATATTTAATTTGTATAATTTTTATTTTTAAAACATTACTTTATATGCATATTTTTTAATTATCTAATTATAATATAATATTTAATTTTTAATCTTAGTATTTTAATAAAGTGCACACATTGTCCGGATAAACGGATTGACTCACCCAAACCACCTAGAGATACTAGGTTATCTTTTTTATTGTGATTGTCGTTATTGTCCTTTAATTTTCACTGTTAACTTCTATTATCTGACACGTGTCAGCTTCTTAAAATTTTAAAATTATATTTAAAAATAAATAAAAATTAATAAAATAAAATAACCTTAAATTTTACAAAATAGCCTCAAAATTTGAAATCTCTAACACCCAAAACCCAAATCTCGATTTGACCTGGTTTCGCAGCTGATTGTCACGCTGCCACCCATCACATCTATCGCCGAACCATCACGATCATTTACCCTACCACTTTATCGCCGGAAATTGACCGACGTCGCGCAAAACGCCGAAATCATCGAATGGTTCATTCAAATAATTTGCGACAAACAATGACATAACAGACGATGAACGGTGTGTGAGTTGTTCGGCGAGGATAGGGCGCTTCATTTTTTCGCCGAAAATGCAACCAACGCCGGTGAGAGTGGCCGGATTTGGGGATTTTGGGATTTTAGTACTATTTTGAGATTATTTTAAAATTTTATGATATTTTAAAATTTTTGATTTATTTAAAAAAAAATAAAATTCAGAAAATGTTTAATAATACCAGGTGTCATGTATTTATTGGCTAACAAATTTTTTTAACGTGCAGTAACGACGATGCACCTATTTGAGTAACGTTGAAAATGTTACACACATGTTTAGCTTGAAAAATACTTTGAACACCTGCCTAAAAAATACATAATTTAGACACTTATTTGCCACTTAAGCCATATTATCGCTCTATGTGTCGCAAAATATATGTTGAAGCAGAAAAGTTCAGATTGTCATATATCAAACAACCTGTGATCAGGTCAGGTCATTACCTATATATATCATAGCTCTTTCCCCCTATGATTTCAACTACAACAATAAACTCATATCTTACTTTGAAGATGGGAAACTTGAGATTTTCATCAATGCTTCTGCTTTCTCTCGTTGCTGCTGCTTTTGCCAATAATTTCCATCAAGACGTGGAGATAGCATGGGGCGGCCGCCATGCTCGAATACTTGGTCGAGGCAGCCTTCTAACGCTTACCATGGACAAAACCTCCGGAGGCTCTGGTTTCAAGTCCAACAGAGACTACCTCTTCGGAAGGTTCAACATGCAAATGAAGCTCATCGCCGGTAACTCTGCCGGCACTGTCACCACCTTCTACGTACGTTCTTATCCTTAATATAGTAATATCTTTCGCAAGTACTTTTAGTTTTAGGACCTAAGAAGACACTACTTTTGAGGGTAGACACATAAAATCTCAATATCTCAATTGGACACAATTCATAAAGATTAATTCATAAAAATTAAGAAAACTGAAGTTAAATATGTGAAGTTAAGAAAGTTTCAGCTGGACAGTTCCTACCCTGAAATACACATATATCCGCCACTGGTCCGACATGCTTTTGTTTTCTATCTTTGCAGCTATCTTCCGAAGGCCCATCTCACGATGAGATCGATCTTGAGTTCTTGGGTAACAAAAGTGGCTCTCCTTACACTCTTCATACTAACGTTTTCACTCGAGGACAAGGGGAAAGAGAGGAAGGGTTCCACCTTTGGTTCGACCCAACAAAACATTTCCACACATACTCCATCCTATGGAATCCTCGAAACATCATGTTAGAATATTCTTCTTCGTCAACAGTAGGTCTTTTCTCAAATATTTTCAGTCTATAACTGTTTTTTTTTTTCCATTTGGTTCCGATGGTTCAGAATTTTGGTAGATAACATTCCAATAAGAGTGTTTAGCAACGAAGAGTCCATTGGAGTTCCGTACCCCAATAAGCAGCGAATGAAGGTGTACGCCAGCTTGTGGGACGCCGATGATTGGGCGACTAGAGGCGGGAGAGTGAAAACCGATTGGTCCAAGGCTCCATTCGTCGCTTATTACCGAAACTTCGTTGCCGAAAGTGAGTGGGGAATGCAAGGGCTTAATGCTCGGGGCAAAAAACTACTGAGTTGGGTGCGGAAACGTTACAGAATTTACTACTACTGCAATGATCTGAAACGGAACCAGCACCATGGGAAAGGCGGCCGTCGCCCTCCGGAGTGCAAGGCGTCCATTGGTGGTGGCCATGCAGTAGGAGGAGAGGGGAGTAATTAATGTTTGAAAGATATTTAAGTCTGTATCTGCGGCGGCGTTGCCTTTTGCAATGTATATCAAATATCAACCTGTGCGTGTAGTTGGGTTTAGGGAATAGTCTTTATCATTGTTGAATCGCCATGTCAATCCTGTGAGCCTCTTTGGGTCATAAAATAAAAAAGTATTGTAATCCATTTTATGTTCATGAATCTATATTGACTAGTTGATTGATTTTACAAATTAATTCAACATTTATGTTTATACAAATGGCTATAAAAAGCAAAATAAAAAATATTATCAAACTGAATAATTCGATTAATTATATATAAAAAATCATTATATAAAATAATATTTTTACGAATTGGTGAATAAGCTAAGTGTCTTTTTATGATAAGTTAAATGAGGTCATTGGTTAGACTTGAATTTTGATTCTCTTTAAATTGTTAACGAGTATTCAATCAGATGAATCAACTCATATTAGTTGGTTAAGCGTCTTTTTAAATTAAGTCAATCACATAATCTCGAGCAAAAAAAATGTAAACACTTTAACCTTCCATTTTGTTTTTTCTTTATCTTTGTGATATATCTTTTTCTAAAATCATATAAAAATATTATCTAATATATTGAAAATAATTTTTTGTCAACATACGTGTCTCAATTGACATTAAAAGAGACAAAAAATGATAGTTTGAGCACCTAAAAAGATAAAAAGTTTAGGCACCTAAAACGAAAAAACTAGATAATTTGGACAATTATTTTGATATTAAACCTTAGTTTTAAGAGGGTAAATATATGCTTTAGTATCTCAACTTTACTTCAAGATGTAATTTGATATCTAAATTTTTTGTCCAATTAGATACTTAAACTTGGTTTTAAGGTTAAATTAGGCACCTACAGTTTTTTTTGTCCAATTATTATTTGAACTTGATTTCTTTATTCAAATTGACACATAAAATTGACTTATTGGCTCAAATTGATATTCAAACTTTATTTTTGATTCAAATTGGTTTTTATTTGAATTATGAAACTAAGTTCAAGAATCAGTTTGAACTTTAAACCCAAGTTTACTCATCTAATTAGATAAAAAAAATCAGTGTCAAATTAAATCTTAATAAGAAGTTTAGGTATACAATTGCATCTTAAAATCAAATTCATAAATTGATACGTATGTTTAACCTTTTAAGATTTTAATAATTTTATATATAATATAAAAATTTACGAGTTTTATTTTTATAAATAACTTATGTAAAAAAAGTTACACATTTCTTTATATTTTAAGTATAAAATCTAGAATTTAAATTTTTAACTCTAAAAATCTAAATTATAAATTTTAAAATCTAAACGTTAAATTTTAATCATAAATTTTAATTTTAATCAATAAATATTATAAATTAAACTTTACATTTGTATATCAAATTATTTTCTAAAATACATTATGCATAATGTTGTGGTTTTTCTTTATATTTTTCAAACCAAACCACTTTAAAACTCAAAATTAATAACTCAGATCTTCCTTTTTTCCTCTGATCTGATCCCAAATAGACCCATACTTTTTGGTACTGGTAGTTTACCGACTGACCCCTTCTCCTAAATTAATCTCAAAAGCCACGTGACCACTGACCTCCCCTACCAACCCATAAAGGTTCTTTAATACCAAAATCCAAAAAATGTTTTATTTTTAAAAATTGTTATTTATTTGAAGTATAAAAAATTTTAATACTGAAATTCAAAAATATAAATACAAATACTTCAAGTATATATATATATATATATATGGGTTAGAATCTACTTACACAGTATAATTTTTTTTAAATTTTACACATTTTTTGGATCGTTAAATGAGAGAAATAAATGGTTAGAATTAACTTCTTTTTTTCAAGCGATAATCTTCGCATATTGTATTGTTAATCTCAAATATCTGTTTTACCCATCCAACGATCTAAAAATATATAAAGCTTATTTTTTTTACAGTATATAACCGAATTTTATCCATATATATATATATATATGAACATCTGTACCACTTATTTTCAAAATTTTATCATTCGAAGCCATTTTCATTTTCATATATCGCAGAAGTCCCTTCCAAATGGACCCCATCAATCCAATCTATTTCAAAGACAGGCCCATCCCGTTCACACATCAAAAATCCAATAAATAAATGAATAATAACGTAATAATGGCGCAATTGAAAGATATTACTTGGTTGGACTTGCCCATATTAATATTAGCTAAGCACAGAGATTAACCTCGTGTCGTCATCAGGGAATGCAAAGAGCGTTTCTTGAAGGAGAATCTTGAATTCTAACAAATAATGGCTTTTGCTACTAATTATTTGTATTATTTCTGAAACTACAGCAACTAAATATTATACTCCGTATTTACTTGAGTAATTATACAGCTAGGATTTGCCGGTGGATGAGAGCAGCCAAATACACAAGTAGACTAGTAGAGAGACAGGCTAAGAGAGAGAGAGATCTGTGAAGGAGAAAAAAGAGAAGGGGGAATCATCAATCATGCCATCAGGTTCTAAGAAGAGAAAAGCTGCCAAGAAAAAGAAGGAACAAGCAGCCAACAACATCTATTCAAACATCCCACATGGTACTTCGCTTTCTTTTGCTTTGTTTAGGTGTTTTTTTGGTCGGGGAGGGGGTGTGATGATGGGTTTTTTGCTTGTTATCCATCTACCCATGCTACTTAATCTGCTCTTGAATTACTGTTTTTTTTTTGGAGATTAATAGTGGAGTAATCAGCTTGGTTTGAAACTCTTATTAGCTAATAGTATTGATTTTCTAGTTCATATTACTCATTAATTGACTTGGTCGCTTTTCGTTGGGAATGTCATTCATTTTCTTTGGTAAGAGGAATTGTCATTCTTTAATCACTTACTGTTTACTTTAATTTTTCTTTTGCTTTTTCTTCATTTCCTTTTTGAAATCTGCTTCTGTTACGGTTTTTTTTTTACTTGATTTTGACCTGAATTGTTGCTATTTATCAACTGGATTCCAGGATTATTGTCTGTTCATTTCTTAAGTTATAGGCCGGTGCCTTTTAGTCTTGGTTTTAGTTGCTCTGTTTTCATTATTTTGATTGGACCTCATTTTGCCTAATAAAATTTAATGCTCAGTTTTGTCATCTCTAGAGGGGACTGGTTAACTTTTGCTTTGTGATAAGAACTGTTGTGATTTTATCAAATGGTGCTAGGAAATGGGGATCCAAGAAGCCAAGATGAAAGGGAAAGTGATGGCGGTGATGTTGGTTCCCCTGCATCTCAGGGTGATCACAATCACCAGCATCCATTCAATCACAGGGAAGCAGAAGGGAAAAGGGAGCATTCACCTATTCAATCACATGTAGCTGAGGAGAAGTCTGCGGAAGGGGCCATTAGGGATGCAGAGAATACTGTGATATCAGGATCGGATGATGTTGTTGCTGTTAAAATTGAAAAAGAGTCGGGACCTAAGGAGGATCTTGAGAGCACACTTGTCACTATTCGGCACATTGAGCATGACAAGAGCTCTAGTAGCTGTAGTAGCAGTACAGATGATGAATCTCAAGCCTCTGAGAAGAAGTCAAAGGATAAAGCCTATAATTTTGGTTCTGAAGTTACCTCATATGGCAACGAGGATAATCCGGCTAGTGTTATGTCTGAAGAAGTCTTGAAGGCTGTTGAAAATGAAGCAGTTGGAAATGTTGACAGTAATTCTGCTGTGGGAACTGCTGATGTATACAATTTGGTAAAAACTGCTTTATCTGTGCAAGCGGAAGTGGATCATGCTACGGAAGTTTCTGCAAACAAATCAGTGCCTGGTGTTGTTGAGCCAGGATTGAAGGGAAGTGAAGAGAAGATATTGCCCTCCTCAATTGGCGTCTCTAGGTTTGAATTGGGAGAAAATGAACCAAAAATTTCTTCATCCTCCGCTGCTTCTGCTGAAAGTAGTACTGTGGTGGACAAAACCCAATATTTTGAGTCCCATGATCATTCTGAAAAGCAGGTATGTCTGGCCCCTTTTTTCCGAAATTTTGGGTTTGACATTCTTTATTTAAGTTGACTTACAAGGTTTTGTTGTTTGTTTGCTGAATTGGTTCACAGCCTCTTGTTGCTTTGACTCCACCTGTGGTGCAAAGGACCTCAGTGTTAAGTTGCTGCGGATTGTTTGATGTTTTCACTGGTTCTGGAAGCTAATTGCAGGTTTGGGTTATCCATTGAGTTTCAAAAGGTTGTAGTATACTTTCCTTTATAATTTGCGGTACTGTATGCTAAGATATGCTGGGTAGCTCGTATTCTCTGTGCTGCAAATACTGAGATTATATAACTGCAACTTGATAACTGGAACTTAATGTTATTAATTAACTGGCATTCTTTTGCTATCTTCAGTGGCCTTGACTTTATTGTCCTTTTTTTGTGCCTTCATTGTTGAACCCATTACCAATTAATCTTGGTTGAACAAAATAGACTCGGTGAATGATGAAGACCACTTGGTGGTAGCATGTTCAATTATCTCTCTGGTTGATTTTGTATGGTAAATATTGTCTGATCAATATTTTATCTTCTTCACATATCCTGTACAGAACTTGGTAAATTTTTGCTTGCACAGTGCTGGAGGCTGTGTCAATTGCCTCTGTTCAATTAAGTCATCTTGCTAAGGGAAATTGTATTTTCACCTCAGCTCCATTTCCAATTTGAAAGTTCAAATGTTAATGATTGGGATGTCTATATGGAGACAGTCTTCCAATTTCTAGTGTCTAATTACATACTAGCTGGATCTTGTCTGATAAACTATTTTCTTTTTAATGCAGATTCGATGTTCATGGGGATTTGGTGGACAAGCAGTTCGTCAAAGCCACAAATGGTTTTGGTTTCTATACATCTATTTCATTTCAAGGCTCAATGTTTTCTTAAAAGAATAATGTGCAGCAGGCCTAGCTAGAAAAAAAACTTGTAAGTTTTGTGGTAGTGATACTGTGGATGCAGATAGTCGCTAGTTGTCCGTTCCTAGCTTTGAGTACATTCTTTTATTGGCACTTTTGCGGCGTAGTTTCCTAGCTAGGTTTGTGTTGTATCTGCTTCTTATTTCCGGGTTGTGTGGACTAGTTTCCTTATAAAGTACACTAGTTTTTTTAGTGTAATCTCAACATGGTTGCTATGTCGTCGGACCTTGGTGACAATATCGTGAATTTATACTCTGAGCAAATTTATAATTGTGTTTCATTTCTAAGACCAATAATAGGTGTTGAATTACTACTTTATAATCATGGATTGTACATGGTTGAAGATCTGTTTCTTGAACTTTTCATTCATGAACTAATTCATTAGCATGGCAGGTTTTTTTAGTTTTGTTTTGACACCAATAACCAAACTGTTTTTCTTGATTGATCAAGATGAAACCAATCGGATTAAAGTAAATGTCAGGTAAATCGTTTTAATTAATTAGTACCTTTTTTCTTATGAAGAATATAATTTTAGGGTAAAATTTTGATACACATGTTGTGTAAAATTAATTTTACACAAGCCTGTGTATTTATACTATAAAAACCCAAATACTAAATTTCTAACCCTAACCCTAAAAAACTAAACCCCACACTTTAAACCGTAAACCCTAAATTCTAAACACTAAACTTAAATTCTAAACCCTACAACTTACACCCCTAAACCTTAAACTAAAACTCTAACTCTTAAAACTAAAAGGCACGTGTAAACTAAAGTTTACGCGGCCCGTATCAAAGTTTTTTCCATAACTTTACTGCCTTTTTATAGTTCAACTTCAAAGATAAAGAGGGATTGGGAGATTGATGGAATCTTGTGATTGCAGCAGAAATTCTATTGGTTCCCTATAAAAATCCAATCATAGCACACCAATTACATCTAAAGAATCAAACGAATGCAAAAGAGGATTTCATGGCAATAAAAGATATAAAATGGAAACGCAATCACAGAGCATTTAACCACTTTAACCGTGATTTTCAGCTTAAACTATTTATGCGCCGCCGTGGATTGCTGCAATGTAGGCAAGCTGTGTAACTGTAAGGATGATTATAAATGCTTCCATGGTTCTCTGCAAACAAAGAGATTGTTCACGTTAGCCAATATATACAAGTTGAAGAGTTTAACTGTGTTGAGAACCGGCTGAGTGCTGGATTTCGTTCGTACCAGACGAGCATTCCTGACTTCAAGCTCGATTTCTTTGCATGCAAATCTGCCAAAGAAAAAATTCAAGTTAGTTTGGAAACAAAGCAGCTTAATGGTTTGACATCTTTCAACTTTAGATTTGTTGCCCAAGCTAGTGTGTGTGCAGACCCCATGGCAAGTAAAGTAAGAGTCCAAGCAACTCCAGCAATCGAAGCTGCTGATGGCAAGCTACCGCCATGCCATGAACGGATATGGTTGATACCGGCGATTACTGATGCTACACCGACAACCCCGGCTAACATAGCAAATGTCACAAAGAATCCAGTGGCAGCATTTCCCATGGGGAAGTAAATGGGTGAGAAATGTGCAGGAAGCTCGAAGCCAGGTCCTGCAAGTGTCACTCACATTAAGAAACCATCTAATTTAAAACCTTAAACGTACACTATAGACAAATATTTGAAAGGCGACTTACCGATGATAAAACCATTATCAATAGCTTTATTGACTGCCCATCCGCCGATCCCCAAAACAATGGCATACATGCAGAAATTAAGGAACAAAAGCAGAGCAGCAACGGGTTTCATTTGAGCATTGGCCATTCCCTCTTTTTATCTGATGATTTTAAGACAAAAAGCTGTTGAAAGAAGATGCAATGCAAGAGAGAATATCGCAAGTACATGTGATTTGTGAGTTTGGGGGGCTAATATATACATGCCATCAACATTATGGGTTTAGTTCTTTTCTTGCAAAGGCTAGCTGCGTGGTAGGGTTGTAAAGAAAGAGCATGCTTCATGGTCAAGGCAAGGCAAGGCTTAAAAATAAACACCCAGATTCTTGCTTGCTTTCTCGTTTAGGGCTTATTCTTTCTAACATGCTACATTCTTGAAGTATTCTTAGATTCTTTGCCAGATGATGAGGGGAGCCGATTGGAAGATTATCTGGCGACATACGATGGTTAGTATCATCCCATTTCTTAATTAATTAAATGCTTAATAGGAAAAAAAACAAAACAAAACATATATTTCTCTCTCTACGCAGTACCAAATCCAGTTGTTTTAGCTAATGTTTCTTGGATGCAAATTGACAAATATACACAGTTAAAAAGTTTTTTTTTAGTTAATAATCTCAAAAACACGTGGTTAAAAATTTTTAGTATAAATTTTCTATTTTTTTTTGTTAAATGGTATGATTCTATTAAGAGAACATATATAATCAATGCTTCGTTAAAAACCTCATTTAAACCTAAATAGAAAAAAAGGAGTACAGCTGATTATACTTAGAGTTTGAAAGGAGAATACCCAAACCAACATCTAAGCAGCCAATTACAAATCAAAGCAGAAAATTAGACCGAGCTAGTAATATCCAACGGCACGAGGGTTTGGACCGTGCCGGGGGGAGAAAGAAAATGCCGAATTTGCAAATTCGACTCCGCATCCAGTCGAGCCATCTGGTTACCTGATCGTGCAACAAAATTGAGCTGCAAACTCCAATTACGCCGACGCAACTCCTCAATGTGGAGCAATAACGATCACCCTCGATAACCCTTCTGAGCTTCTTCAATAAGACGTAGCACATTCGAACAATCTGATTCCACAATAACCTGCCTCCAACCACACTGCCAGGCGCAAATGAGACCCAAATATATTCCCCACAATTCCGCAACTAAGGCCGAGCAAGCGCCAACAAATTTAGTGAATCCAATTAGCCAATCCCCCCTTATGATCGCGAATGACGCCACCACAAGATGCATGGCTGTCAGCCGATTGGCAAGAACCATCAGAGTTGAGTTTGACCCACCCTTCATTAGGCGGGGATCAACGACCGTGCTCATTTACTCCAATTACCGACGTCGATCGGACAACCAGAGGCTCAGTTAAAGCAGAACGCGATAACATTTGGAGACGATAACTGCGCTCCAATATGGAACCGCCATCCTCGAGGGGATTATCGAAAGCCACAGAATTACGATAGCACCACAGATTTCATATGATAGCTCCAAATAATAACTCCCAATCCCTGGTGTCGATAGCGAAATAACCGGGATTAGATAGGTTAACAACCACCCAACGCTTGACATCCATAGTGCAAAATTCCTGCACTTTAGTTGGCTGAATCAATCCATGCCAAGTTGAGAAAGCTACCGGACACAAACGGAGCACATGCGATATGTCTTCAGGGTCCGACTAGCAGATCAGACAGCGCCCATCCATCGTAAAATGACTGCGGACACGCTCCATGTTAGTCGTGATCTTACCCCAACACACAAGCCATAAGAAGACCTTAATATGCGGCAACCCCTTATACCGATGAACAATTTTTCATAGTCTCATGTTCATCCTCCAGAGACATAGTTCGAACGGCGTAAGCCGATTTAACCGAGAACCGTCGAGAATCATTACCTTTCCATCCAATAGAATCGCATGGAGAAAGCGATGTTGGGGATTTAACGGCAGCTATGCACAATAAAATGTCAAAAGGGAGAAGACCTTGGCAATATGGCCAATCCCTGTCGCCATCATCCGTCACCATATCTGCAACACTAGGACGACCAAGAGAAGGGATAAGATGAGGCGAGATAAACAAATACAAAGGACCAACATCGGTATCCAATTATCAAACCAAAAGTCGATAGTTCGACCATCTCCAACATTCCGGATAATGTTTTGTCTCACATCTTCTTAGACAAGATTAAGGCCCTTCCAAAGACGAGAACAATTTTAATCCCGTAGTGAACCAGCCCTTTCAAGATCTTTCATTTTTTTTTAAGTTGTTGATTCAATACTCATTATGAGCAAAATTTTATTCCCTCTCCCAGAGATCGTATTAGTTCAATTAGAGAGGTTTCTCTATTATTGGGTATCTTTTGAACAAATTTAATAGATACTAAAGCAGTAAAGCTTTTTAAACTTGGAACAATTATCAAATCAAGTTAAACTATTTGAATATGTAGTATTGTGTCATAACTTGATCCGATTCAATTTATAGGGATAGATTATGCCGTGTTGTGAGAACATAATTTAATATTATTTTTATATCTTGAACTTGAGTTAGATAATTCTTGCCAGGTTTAGTCACCATCAAGATAAAATGTTTATAAGAGACCAAATCACTTAATGTGCACTTTGGGTGACAAAACCTTATAAAAACGGTGGAGGTCGGAAAAAATGATTTTATATAATGTTCTCACAATTTCATTAACGTCTCATAAACTGAATCAGGTTATAATTTATAATACATTAAATCTTATTATAAACGAAGTAGACATAACAAACAACTATACATTGAAAATACAAAATGAAGGCAAATGGTAAAAATAAAAAAGCTATTTCCTACATGCTAGAAAAAAAATGTGAAGGAGGCGACATGAGTAATGAAATTGGAGAATAAAAGGGATTGGGAATGGGGAGGAAACATAATAAAAGAAAATGTGGATGAAGTGAGAGAAATGGGGCAGTAAAAGGGAGTGGCAGCACAATCAATTGATTCTCCAAAACATCGGACCTTTTGGTGACTGAGGATGTAAGAAAATATTTATGAATAAATATATTTTACCATTAAAGAGATAAGCCCAAAGGCAACATCTCATGGAGTCCATACTCCACAGGGTACAAAACAATAAATGGCCCAAAGAACCAGCAAGTCCACAAAACTAGACAATTGCTATCATTTTGTCGGGGGTTTTTTTTTTCGTTACAAAAAGTGGATATAAGATAAGTCTAACAAGAGTTAGACTTGCAATATGGGAATTGAAAATGTCCTTCAAAAACAGCAGTAGTAGCATCTTGTGAAACAATGGTAATAGTTAAGCCTTAATTTGTTCGGATCTGAAGATTGTTTCTAACGGACTAAGTAAACAATAAAAAGAAACAGCTTAACAAAAACAAGGAATTAGAAAAAAAAAAAAAAAACTAGCCGCTCTCGCCCCCTTTCTCTATCCCCTGTTCGTAGATTTTAAAGGAGGTTTGCTTGTTCAGGCTTGGTCGTGGTCTTCCCGCCTCAGTCCTATCGTCGGCTTTTTCGGTTAACTCGAATCGTTGAATGGTGTGATTTCGGAGGTCAACGGCGGTGGGTTCCTTTCGCTGCGCAAAGGCGGTTCCCTCTTTCGTTTCGGGGCAGTTTTTGTGGAATTTTATTTGAGGACAGTAACAGAGGTGTTTCTCCCAACCAAAGTCCGTTTCTATGTTTTTTTTAGTGTTTTTCTCTGGATCTTTGAATGGTTGTGTGTGATCGCCGACGGATTTTGGCCTTTGAAGGCGCTTGGATTTCGGTCGCGGACGGTCTCACTGTTGGCTCATTGACTTTGTTACCCTTTTTCCTTGGGCCTTTTGTTGTGTTTCTCCTTGTTTGAAGTTTCCCTGTTCCGATGGTCTCGGTTTTGCCGGGAACCAAGTCTTGCTCGAAATGGAGTGGTTGCCGCCGAGTCCAAGATCAGTTTGTTGATGTTGGTTGCCACATCTTTATCTCTTCAATGTTTAGGGTCGAGAAGTGCTCGTTAAATGATGGTTTCTCTCCCGTTATTTTTCGTGCTTCCAGTCTGGCACTCTGGCTCATGTAGATTCTTTGATGACAATACCATATCCCTTTAGAAATAGAGAGCCTACTTACGAATGGAGTTTTGGCAAAAGTTATTGATTGGTTCATTACTTCAGAAATTTTGATATATTTCCCTTTTTGTTTTTTAGGGCTCTATCATTTTGTTTGTTGTGTTTTTCGAATAGTTTGTTATCTCACCTCTTTTATGGATAGTGGCTTTTGTCTTGTCGGTTGTGACAGTTTGAAGGAATTATTTTTATTTGTCTCTGTTTGTTTCTCTTGTTGAATGATTTTTTCTTTTACTAAAAAAAGAACAGTAGGTGGTTTCAGAAAAATTGTATGTAAACAATTTAACAGAGATTTGCAGACATTACGATTAAACTTGAATTTTTTATGATGAATATCATCTATTTTTTTACTTTAATCATTTGTTAACTTTTGCAACTGACTTTTAATTAAACAAAAATATTTAATAAATTATAAAATAATCTCTTTCTTTTGCAATTGACTTCAAAACATGTTTTTATTCAATTAAGTTCAATATGATATATTCGAATTATTTGGATGCTTAATTTATAAATATCAATTTGTTTGACCATTTTCACTCATTTATGAAGGCACTTTTCATGTATACTATAGCTTCCAAGTTAGGATTAACTATTTGAACAAATTAATGGGTTTACATTTGATACACAGGCTGTGTAACACAGTCTGCCTATTTCTACTATAAATCAAAAGTAAACCTAAAAACTAAACCTTAAATCCTAAACTCTAATTTCTAAACACTAACCTTAAATTCTAAACCATACAACCCTAAACCCCTAAACCCTAAACCTTAAACTAAACTCTAACCCCTAAAATTAAAAAGTCTGTATAAACTAAAGTTTGCACAGACTGTATATTGAAATTTTTCTCCAAATTAATACCACACATTCAAATTATACAAATAATATAATCAACCTAATTAATAATAATTTACTGTATTTTATTTTTTATATTCACATTTATTTGTTGTTTATATTTTTAATATATGTATTAAATTAAATAATATTTAGAGTAAATATTTGATCCACTGTAAGTATGTCTATCTAAACTCCACCATATAAAATGTAAATCTCGAATCTTAAACTCAAAATCTTAAACAATAAGTGTAGCTCATAAACTTCAAGCCCTAAATTCCAACATTAAACAATAAGTTCAAAACCCTTAAATATAAAATCCTAAACCTTAAATTAAATTCATTTGTATAAAACAAAATTTCTACCGCCAGTGAATGGAATATTTTTCTCTTATAATTTTTTGACAAAGCCTAATTCTAATCCTAATCCTACTTAGAAGATAGAGGAATGGGAGACTCTAAGGAATGTGTGCTCCTAGTGGGTCTAAAACCCTTGACCTAAGAAAAAAAAGAGAACAAAGATGAACAGCTTGACCAACCGGCCAAATATGCTTACTCTATATTTAGGCAAATATAATATAAAAATATATTTTATGAAAAATTGAAAATAAATATAAAATTATTTGAAACATAATAGTACTAAATCCAAAACAGTGTGGATAGGTATTAAAGTTGACCCTTGAATGTCTCTTGATAATGCTCTCCCTTCCCTCGAGTTAAGGCGCGACAACATTTTTCTACTGTCGCCCCCAAACTATCAGCATTCAGGAGAAAATCCCCCGCCTTTCTTGCAGCCAAAGTTCCCAGTAGCGTCAGCATCTTCCTTTTGGCTTTCGTTAAATCAAAGCTAATTTTCTTTTCAATCTCCAAACTCTTTTTTCATTTTACGTTTCAATCTGAGAAAGAATTTACAATCGGCCCAAAGTTACATTTTTTATTTCATCTTGAAAATAAAAGGTGGCGAATTGATATCTTTCCGGCAATATTTTTTAGTCATTCTAATGGGAAACTCTGTGATGATCAACCACCCATCGTCGTGTAATTATCGGACGGCGGAGAATGAAGGCGGTGATTGCGATGCGTTGAAGGTCGAAACCTATCTTTCAGATTTGAATCAGCAATGCCGGGGCCTAGTGCACGAGGCATCTCGATTCAATGTAGAAAGCACAGATAAATTTATGTCTTTAAAGCGCAGGATTGAAGAATTCAACCAGCGTGAAATTCAATTAACCCTTGAAATCGAACAACTTGAACGGAAAGTTCTAATGTCGATTCTCCAGAAAGGGTTCGAAGACGATGAAATGGAGAAATTTGAGAAAGCGAAAGGAATTGAAGAAGGTGAGTTTTTGAAAGAGAAGAAATTGGAACAAGAGTTTGCGGATTTGATGCTCGAAATAGGGGAAATCAATGATAAATTTAAAGATTTTGGGATCGTAGATGAAGAAACCAAGAAAGGTGGAAAAGGTGAGGTTTTTAAAGAGTTCGGAATCGATGTTGATGGCCAACAAGAGAATCTGAGTCCACTAGTACCGGATAAGGAAGAGACAACGGAGAAGTTGGGAAATGCAGTTGATAACGTTGAGCGGGGAAATGTTGATGTCGTATTTGAATCAAAAAAGGCAAATGCGAGTGATAATGATGATGAAGAAGAAGAGATCGGGGACATCGGAGCACAAGAATTGTGCAAGGAAATTGAACTCCTGGAGGCGATGTTGGAGAGGGGGAGTTTTGAATTGCTTGATTTGAAGACGATGATGGAAGAAATGGAGGCGTCAAAAGGGCCGGAGATGGTGGTGGGTGAGATGGAAGTGAAGATGTGGGAGTTGGAGTCCGGCTTGAGGGAGCTGAAGAGAGCTATTGTGGAGTTGAAAGGCAAGGAGTTGAAGGGTTGGGTGACGAGACAGGAAGAGGAGAAGCCCAATTGGGGTTCGATTATTGTCTCGGTTGGAGTTGCTGCTGTAGCTGTTGCTGCCATGGTTTTCGTTGGACGCCCAGTGGGGCTGAAGTTTGTAGCAGAGAGAGGAAACAAGCATAAAACCGGTTAGACTTGTCTCATAATATGAACTTGTGAATCATGTTCAGCTTCTTATTTTGTACTGAATATAGTTCTAGAAAGGCCATGTAGGTAGCACAGGTTGTAAATCTAAGCAGCAGAGCATCTTGTGAATAGCTAGTTATAGCATTTTATTCTTCCATTGCTACGGTTTGGATCCTTGAATTCAAGAAATTAGTGATGAAATTGAAACCAATGCCTAAGCAAGGCATCAAGTTCAAATATTGTGTTATAGAAAATTTCATTAAAATTCAGTGCGACTAAGCGTTTAGTCAAAGCCCCAAACCCAATGACTACCAATAAGCGAAACTAAACACCCCAAAAATGAAACATAACTGCACTTGTATGAGATAGGAGGCTAAACTCAATTGCATAGAAAGAGCTTTAAAAATATCTCAAGACAATATTGTACTTGTAGTAATAATTCCATGATACAAAGTCTGGGTTGAGAATGTTATTGTCAACTAAAACAACAAAATTATCCAACTTCTGCAATAATGCAAACAAAGCTTCAATGCTAAACATAACAACTACAAGCTTATGCTCATTCATCTTCTTGGCTGTGCAGCCTGGCGAGCTTGTTTGTAACGACAACATCAAGCTGTGCTGCCCGTTCAACAATCTCTTTTCTCTTCTTTGTTGAAACATCATGTGCAATCTCAGCACAGTAAGTCCTGACAATCAACAAAAATTGAAATAAAAACAACATAAATGATTTATGCTTTAGATGATGGTACAAACACAGTCTGTATTAGATTACCTGTTGTGCATCATCAAAAGTTCAAGCTCTCCAACATTGTGCACGACAAATTTCTTAAAGCCATTTGGAAGAAAGTGTCGTGTTTTCTTGTCTGAACCATAGCCAATGTTGGGCATCAGAGTGCATCCCTTGAACTTTCTTCTTACACGAGAATCAATACCCTTTGGTCTACGCCAGTTTGTCTGTAACAGCACAAACACGACGAGTCAAAACAAGTTTCTTAGTTGAAATTGGAAAGCATTGAAAATAAAGTTAAAAGATGATATAAAGCATATCAACGTGACCAGGGTTTTAGCAACAGAAAGCTTGTGTGAGAAAAGAGCTAACTGTGTCGCAAGACCTGTTCAAAATTTTATATTTGCCCTCAAAACGAAATGTCCAGTTACAAATATATAAAATCTGGACATCAGATACCACGGGCAAGACACTCTGAGAGAAATCTCTTGAAATAAGTGAAGCAAACTGATATTAAACACGGTAAGTTTAGTATAGCCAATATATTTATATAATCATAGATTGCTTGGAAATGGAAGAAAAACGAAACTACAGCAATTAAATCAATACAAGTTCCAAACTGACCCAAATTTTGAAATGAACAAAAATACAAGACCCGTAATAATAAATGGATCAAATTGCCGAATGATACTGACTTCGCATTTTACAACTCAGATATTTGTGCCAAAGGTTTCCTTCTCTAAGCACATTAACTCAAATTCAATTCAGACCCCCCCCCCCAAAATATTTTGTAGATCGAACTTTTGCAAGCAGGTAAAAGTCGCTCAGTGAAAGGGGGATTTTTTTTAACAAACCTTGACGGAGATTTTGCGGTCACTCTGGGGTCTCTTGAACTGCTTGACCCTCTTCTTCACGATTTTCTTACTTAGAAGCGGCGCCGCCATTTCTCCTTTTTCCTTCTTCTTACCTCTGTCGTTACCAAAGACCAAAACAAATGTTTAAATTGCACAACTAGTTTACAAAATCTCTCAAGAACTACGCACAAAAAAAATTCAGAAAAATTAATTAAAATTGAATGTGCCAATACTTACAGGGAAGTTAGGGTTTTGGGTGGACAGCCCCGCTCTAGAGTTGCTGCATCTTATATATGTGTTTAGAGTGATGGTTCTTAGGGTTTGTATATTTTGGGCTTTGAGCCATTGTTTAATTCCTCAACTGGGTCATCGGATTACCTTTTTCCATGGTTGGTCCATGAAGGCTTTGGGATCCAATCTATAATTGGTTCAATTTGTTTTGATTTCCCTTTTTTATCGAAAAAATAAATTTACTATTATTTTAAAAACTAATATCAGTTGAGATTCAATTTGTTTTAAAATTATATGTGAAAAATTTTAGAATTATTAAAAATAAATTTAATATTATTTTAAAAGTTATTTATACTATTAAGAAAAAAATTGACACCATACTTGTAAGAAAGATAATTATAGTGATTTTAGTTAATTTTTTGACACTTTTATTTTAAAAAATGTCATTTTAATTAGTATTTTTTTTGTTTTTGAAATTTTATTTTTTAAATTAAACTAACTGACGTAAAATGTGTTAAGCTAACACCAATTGTTTTATCTTTTTGTAAATGTTGAAGTTAATTGTTTTGTTTTTTTTAAATTTAAAAAAAAAATATTTTTTTGATAAAAAGGGTAAAATTTTATTGATTAATCAGCTAGTATAAAGAACACTAACATCAACGTTATCATGTAACAAGGATAAAACATCATCAAGAGAGTAAGAAAATAAACACAAATTATAACTATCTTGAGAAAAGAGCTTAGACATTCTATCTGTAATCTTATTTGCTTCACGAGGGATATGAATAAACTTGACCCTATATGGATATTGGAGTAAGCTAGAAATGTGTTGAAGGAGCGTAGAGCACGGTCCTGTCGATATAAAAAAATATTTAAAATGTCAAAACATTAAGAAGTAAATATATATATTTAAATTAATAAAATTTATAAATTTATTAAAATGTAAAAATTAAAAATAAAAACAAAATAGTTGACGCGAACTTAATAAACTATTACTTTTTATATGGTTCAATTCGACAAAAAATAGAAATTTGAGAGAGAGAGAAATGAAAAAAGTTAGACTAAATTAATTTTTTATGATAAGTTTGAGAAGGAAAAATATCATTAGACCGTTATAGTAATTACATCGAGTTTCTATTGACGAAATATACACAATTTAACGAGACCCACTGCTTTTTTTAAAAAAAAATGAAATTTCTAAGAATAAAATATTAAAAGTAATTATAATTAGTTAGGCCCATAATCTTTTTATCATCGATCCCTCTCTGTGTAATCGGCTCAATTCAACGGAGTCCGTTAATAAATTTCCAGACATGTTATACGCTATATAATATAATTACAAGTAATTACTTTAAAACAAATTATTTTGACAACTCTTATTTTTTCTTATAAAATGGATGACTTTTCAACATACCTCAAATTTCGTTAAGAGAGCGGAAGAAAGAACAAGTATTATAATATGAAAAATACTTTGATATACAAGCTTGTGTAAACTAAAATTTACGCAAATCTTTCAATTTTAAGTTTTATAGTTTAGGGTTTAGTGTGTAGAGTATAGAATTTAAGGTTTATAGTTTAGGGTTTTAGTTTAGGGTTTAGTGTGTAGGTTTTAGGTTTAGGGTTTGTGATTTAGGTTTTCAATTTTATAGAAGGGTTGTGTAAATTTTTTACACAGCTTGTATATCAAAATATAACCCAAAAACTATTCTTAACAATTTTTTACAATAACAACTGAATAGATATTAAAAAATCATACAAGATGAGATCTATTAATTGACCTAGTGGTTGAGGATACACATCTTGCCCTATTTTGTAAGGGTTCAAATCCTGAAATGGGAATGTAATACCTCACTATTTATTTAAAAAAAATCATAGAAGATATCACAAAGACAACGTATTCAAAAGAAAAAATAATGTGGACTAGTTCACCAAAATCTGAAACAAAAACGCAAAGGTGCAAAGAAAAGTAAATGCTTCCATAGATATTAGCATGCCGTCAAAACCCAAAAATCATCATGAATCTCCTTGTCTCTATCCAAATGAGACTCTTTACGAGGTAAAAAAGGAGTGGCGAGTGAACCTGAAAGGCTCGATGTCTTCAACCGAAATTAGCGTCGATGAAGGGTGTAGATGTTTCTTTTGAAATTGAAAAAACAAAAACCAAAAAAAGGAATGACAATTTGACATAATCAATTTTAGAGTGGTTCGACCTTCTAACCAAGGTCTACGTCCATTACCTTAGCATCCACACTAAGGATTTTCCAATTCACTAACAATGAATTCTTTCCTTTTTATGATTTCAGGGGTAACCTTACATCCCTATCTTATATGGGCTAAGATAGAACCCTCTCCCTAGTTTTTATAAAGATCAACTAGAACCTAACCCTCAACAATGAGGTCTTGACATTGTAAACTAATTCCCTCTCTAGGTGGGTGTTTACACATTTTGGCTTACTAGGATTGGACTAAAGAATTTGAGTTAATTGCACCACACGTCCCCAAACTATTACCCTCATTTTAAATTGGTCCCTAAACTTTAAAACATTCCAATTCCATCCTCAAACTATGACCTTCATTCTAAATTGGTCCTCAAACTTTTGAGTATTCCAGTTTCATCATCAAACTATAACTCTCATTCTAAATTGATCCTCAAACTTTTTGAATGGTCTAATTTCATCCTCAAATTATCGTTTATATCACATCATATTATTACATAATACACATAAGTGTTTCATGACAATTAACAATTTTTGTAACGATTTTATTAACAAAAGATATGATTAGCATATATTGATAATTAGGGGATGAAATTAGAACGTTCAAAAAGTTTGAGGACCAATTTAGAAATGAGAGTCAAAGTTGAAGGATGAAACTAGAATGCTCAAAAGTTTGGGGACAAATTTAGAATGAAGGTCATAGTTTAAGGATGAAATTAGAATGCTTTAAAGTCTAGGGGACCAATTTAAAATGAGAGTCATAGTTTGGGGACGTGTGGTGCAATTAACTCAAAATTTTTACAATAGATTACAAAATAAACAATGAAAAACACAACTCTCTTGATCTTTAAGCTTAGATGTCCATCCTCTAGTTCTTCAAGTGTCATTGGCTTGTATTTATAGTGTGGAATGTGCTACTAGCCGTTTATGGTCGTTGATGATGGTTTAGCCGTTGAAAAACTTTAAAAGAGAGCATTCAATGCTCACCTCCATATAAGTTTCAAAACTACTCAAGGAGTTTCGAAACTATTTGAGTCGGATTTGAAATTTTGACCGTTGGAGCCCAAAGTTTCGAAACTTTTAAATTTCAAAACTTGAAAACTGTCTGGAATCAGAAGTTTGAAAACTCTTGTTGGAGTTTCGAAACTTCTATAAGAGTTTCGAAACTTTGCTCTAGAAATTTCAAGAATTAAGTAGTTTTGACTTTTTGAAAATATTTTAAGTTGAGGAATGAGTCAAAACACTTAAAAAAACATTTTTAAACATAATTTTCAAGTTTTGTGGACTTTGAAATATTTTTTGCAATTTTGTTTATGTCCAAAAATATTTTTCATTAAGTTATATCAAAATAAATATCTCAACAGAACTAAACATCAGGCAAATTTCTCCGCTACCCGGGTCTGATTACATCAACAAACAACAATCAACCGAGTGGGATCTATTTTTCTATGACCACTGGCAGAATCATAATCAGAAACTAGCGCCGTGAAGATCTATGTACGAGCACCAAAAGACCGCTAAGGTATGTTGAAATCATGCCAAAACGACAGATGAAACGAACCTCAAAAACAAAGAAAAAGCGTGCCACAAAAGCAGAGGGAATACGTGGCACAAATGCAAAGATTCTTATTAAAAATATGAAGAAACAAGAAAATAATAAACTCCGGTAATCAACCGCTGATACTAAGACTGGTTGCCGACCACCGGACAAGAAAACATATGAAAAAAGAAAACTGCGACGGATTGGGACAAAGAAAAAATTAGGTTAAAACATAAAGCAATAGTTGTTCATGAATTTTTTTGAGTTCCTATCATTTTTTCAGTTTTATATATCTAGCATATATTTAAATATTTTATCCGCTAAAAACTCTTAAAATATGATATATTCGTGTAAATATTAATGCCCTTGACATATTGGCATTGAAATGAAATGAAATGAGAATGTTCTGTATGAATTTTGGTTGAGAAAAATATTTAAAAGCTAGCTGCTGAAAAATTACAAGTAAAAACTATACATTAAATCTAGCATAATGGACTAGCTAAGTCTGAGATGATTTCCATTACTGAAAAAGCATTAATCCCTAGAACCAGAGCCCAAGAAGGCATCTCTAACAACTTGATTCTGCAGCTAACAGTCATTCTGCAAAAGCAGCTATCATATTCTTAACGTATCTATGACTACAACAACTTAAAGATTCTATGCTCTTCCTTGGTTTTTTTAACCAGCTTTTATGTATACATAGATCCAGAAGTATCAAAATATATAGATCTTAAAAGTGTGAACATCGCTCTCATTGTTGATTCCCAAGCTTGCTGAAAGTTTCCGAAACTCTGTTGGCGAGGCGAGCCAAAGAAATCGCAGTGGTTCATGGAAAAAGTAACTGAAAGTTGCTTCCTTTATGTCTAGAGTTTGTTTGCAGCAACAAGTGACATTGTGGCAAACAGCAGCAGGTAGCTGAATGACACAGAGCTTGGGAGTCTTGTTGGTTCTGCTGAACCATACACCGTGTCCCCTCCCGGTCCGGTAAAAGGTGGGCTCATCGTAAAGGGCGGGGTTAAGGTTGTGGTATCCTGTGGCAGTAGGGTGGCCGGTGGCGTTATGCTGGTGTTTACATGTTAAAAGAAAAATATAAGCACGCATGTATGTCTTTGTCTTGAAGATTAAATTGATATGAGAGCCAGTTCCATGGTGGTTGTAAGATATTTACCTTGTTGGCGAGGATGCTGCAAAGTGACAGTTCCCTTTACCTGGATCAATATACAAAGGCAAATTTTAATTGAAAGATTATAATTGAACTGTAGTTTAGAAACAACTTCATTTTTTTCTCCTACAATACCATACTTGGGTCTGTATTTGAAAGCTGAGCAGTGCCTCCAAAAACACAGCTCGTTGGAGCAGGGTGTTTCTGGTAGTAATCATTGAAAGCATAAGAAGCATGATCCTGAATAGTGTTGGGTTCATAACAACTTCCACCAGGTTGAATAGCCGAGCAGTCCGCACCGCCATATCCGCAAGCATAGTCTAGAGCTACCTGTAGTGCAGTTGGTGAAGCACCTTGGTTTGCTATACACCAGGAACCTCCTGATGATGTCCCAGGAGTTGGGGTTTGGGTTGTTGGAGTTGTGATCGGGGTAGTGGGGTTGGTGATTGGGGTAGTAGGCGGAGATGTCGGGTTGGTGATTGGGGTAGTAGGCGGGGATGTCAGGTTGGTGATCGGGGTAGTGGGGTTGGTGATTGGGGTAGTAGGCGGAGATGTCGGGTTGGTGATTGGGGTAGTAGGCGGGGATGTCAGGTTGGTGATCGGGTTTGGAGTTGTGCCTGGAGTTGTAGGGTTGACAATGGGAACATTATCTAGTTAGTCGGTATTCAAGGGTGGAGAAGCATCTGGGATTCTCGGTTGCTTTGTTTTCTCTGATTGATATCTTGGAGAGGAGGTTTCCTGGAAAGACTTGAACCTGAAGAGATTAAAAAAGCAAGCTAAGAATTGGTTTGACAGAAATTTTCCCGAGAAACATTCACTCATTGAGATGACAATTGTTTCACTCTTTAAAACATCTTCTCTAGCACCAATGACATGAATAACTTAATTGAAGTCTGATTTAAAAGGCATGTTATCAGAAAATCCTAACAAGATTTCCCATAGAAATACATGAACATGACAATAGGTTGAAGAAACAAAACATTCTAAAGGCATGGATATAAAAACACAGCAATCACCTGAACATAGGAAAAGATGCAAGAGAACTATTGTGAGGAACGGAACAAGTCTAAAATCCATGGTCTTGAATGTGCTTGAATAGTAGCAGGTAATGAAAATCTTGTTTAGCAAGAACAATAATGTGGGTATTTATATAATGAAACGGGCCAATGGAGGTATTGCAAAGAAGGGTCTAGTAATCATCCTTGCATAAAAATAAAATAAAATAGAAGGGGAACGTGAAGAATCAAAGCTTCCTTGGATCGAAGAGAGATGGAAACAGAGAAAGGAGAATATAAGAAAACTTGATAAAGGAGGCATCGGGATGTTGGAATTAGCAAGCAACGGAAGGTGCCCAAATCTACTGCTTCTTAAATCATGTATTATATATATATATGTTTAATTAATTGGAACTGATGTGGTGGAGTGGCTTTTCTTCTATCTCTTTTCTACTGTTTCTGGGACTGAATCAAAAAAGGTTAAAGGCTGGCAAAGGAGAATTATATTACTACGATTTTTGATACAGCAAACTGCAAAGGGATGCCAATCTTAATGAAGCTTTTTATTGACTCCTCAAACATTAGATTTCAAATCTTGCCAAATGTCATCTTTTTTCCCATTCATAAATTGTAAAGGTAAATAAAGAAAGAGAGAAAAAGCAAAGGGATAATAGTATGTAAATGCTATGCAAATAACAAAATATATCCTCTTTATCAACATAAAAAATCATTTTTTTGTGTGAAAAAAGCATACATTAGCCAAACTTACGAATAGTGGGAAGGCCTAGGTGATGGAATTTCATCAAGTTCGTGATGAAGTAAATATGGCTGCTGATTGTCTTGTCAAAACTACTAGCTCAACAGATGGCTCTCTATCAATATTTGAAACAAGCCGTCCCCAGATTTTATAAGAGATTTCCACCACACTTACGAATAGTGGCCTGTTAATGTAATGGCCTTTGGCCTTCTTTAATTAAAAAAAACATACATTATCCGAACTTCCCGTAAGAAATAAGTTTACTACTCGTTACTGTAATTGCCTCTGCTGCCTCATGGTAAATCCGTCTTGGTAGTCCCTTTTACTTCTGCACCTACTGGGCAAGCAAACCCAGATCATAACTCCATTTAACTGCAGGATTATATACCATATGTCTAGAATATATCTGACCATGAAGAGGGGGGAATGTTGAAAAAAGAAACAAAAAAAGACAAGGACAAACCTGTTTCTAGCCTTGTCGAAGTGAATTGCATCTCGACAGGTGCTGTGCAACATCACTCCAAGCAGCATATACAGCAGTGTTAATCATATATCGAATATTGGGCAGTTTCAATTCATTGTTAGTGTTAGGAAATCTAAGGTTTAGGTTTACATTTGGAGTTTTGAACAGCTGGGACTAGCAAAGATAGTTTTTTTTAACAAAGGAATCAAATGAGGAACATAATTTTTATAAATTATAATAGACAAAAATTTCAAGATATATAATTCAATAACTAAATCAGTAAAAGACTTGAACTCAATCTTTTTAACATGGAAAACATGGCCTTCCATTTAACCAAAATTATGATTTCTAAAAGCTTTGTCTCGTAAAATTTATTAAGCCCAATTGTCTCGTGCTTCAATGTTTTTATTCTTCTAGCCCGATTGTTGTCAAAGATCAAACCCAATTAACTAGAGGTGGCAAAGAAGTCGTTCGGATCGGGTTTGGTTTTGGTCATTTCAGTTCGGGTCAGGTTCGTTTTGACTACGTTCGGTTTTGGTTCAATTCGGGTCAGATCTGGTCTGATTTGATTTTAATTCGGGTCCATAGTGATTCGAGTCGGATCAGGTCGCATTGGTTCATTTGCTTTTTGAGTCGATTGATAATGGGTCATGTATTTTCGGGTCAGCTGGTTTTGGTTCGGGTCAAGATCGGTTCAATAGGAGATCAATATGTTTCAGTTGAGTTTTCAGGCCAAATCAGTTTTTTACACCCATATATGGCTTTATAAAGCCAATATATTTGACTTTTTGGTGAATTGTGCGATGGTTCACATCAAATCTTTCATTATTTCTTTTAATATCTTTTGTTTATTTCGGGTTGCCTTTGGTTCGGATAAAATCGGTTTGGGTTCATTTGGTTCGCTTGAAAATCGGTTTGGGTTCGTTTGGTTCGGTTGAAAATCGGATCTGGTCCATATCGATTCAACTTAATAATCGGGCCGGTTTCGATTTGATTAAGTTTATTTCGGATTTCGAATCAAATTCGAATCATCAAGTTCGGATCGATATCAGATCTCGGATCAGATAAAATTGGTTCGAGTCTAAAATCTTAGGCAAGTTTGCCACCTCTACAAATAAGTGACTAATTGAATCTATTATTACTAAATGAAGTGGGGCGATATTTAATTAGTGGCATGCCTACGAAACATCCTATACCTTTTGTTAGAATTTCTTATGATATGTAACTGAAACAAGTTTTTATTAATGGTAAGAAAGAAGCTTTAAATGTGGGTGTTATTCTTATTTTTCTAGAGAGATTTGAGTTAACCCTTCTGATCGTATTTCGCTCGAAATAAAAGAAAAGATATGTAATCTGTCTTTTCAGAACTACTGCCCCAGTAAGAAAAAATATTCTTGTGATAAGTCTTGTTTCTGATAAAAAAATATAGTGAAATCACCTTTCTTATTCTTTCTCCGGACCCTACTAGTAATAAGGATGTTCATTTCTTAAAATATCGCATATACGTAGGCGAAAACAGAGGAAGGGGATAGATTTATCCCATCGGGAACAAAAGTAACAAGTACAGTAATACTAAATGTATTCCCAAATTTTTTAATAGAAGCGGTTAGTTTTACTAAAATATAAAATATCTAAAATTACAATAAGAATTTACAACTATCATCGTAGACTAAACATATAATTTAAACATTTTCTATAACACGACACAAGAAATTGGCTACTTTTGATTATACAAGGATCATACTCAAAAAAGTTAAAAATTTAACTGAAAGACTCAAATGAAAAATAAATATGGACAAATCTGACTATACCGATAAACGAACTACAAGAGGAGATTAAGCTATTAAAAGACCATAGAAAACTACAAATTAGAGCCGAACGTCGTAAAAAACTATCCACGAACGCAAATCACGTATCCAAATTTGTTACAGTGTTTTGATAAAAACACAGCACCACTCTTTATAGTGTATTGAACTGATTACGCCACTAAAGATGCATTCCAAGTTTCAACCCACCCGTTTCAATCAGTTTTATAATGGACTTGTTCAATTCCAAGTTGGATTTTCTTTTCATTCCAAGTTGACTTTGTTTATACATTTTTTTTTTGTGGTTTTAAACTTTCCTTTCTTATATAATTAAATCACAGTAATATCAATGTATTGATGTCATGTACCGTCCATAAATACATTATTAAAAAGTAAAGTAAAATAAAATATTATTGCAAGATTTAGGAATAAATCTTAATAATTTAATTTAGATCTAATTAAAATTACTCCTCTGATAATTATTTTCTATTCCCTCCTTTAAATCATATACAAAACTTTCAGATGTAATTTGAGTAACATATATTTGTATTTTTTTGGTAAAGAATTTGAAATGTAATTTAATTTTCTTAATTGATTAATAACAGAATTCTGTTACATGTTTACAATAACAACACTTTCAAATGAAGAATTCGATGATCACAGAATCAATTATAATTAAATTTTTTTTACAAATCTCAATTCTACCTAGATGGGAGAGAAAGTCAGGAAAGAGACTCTAATGAAAAGAAAGAGTTCTTCTAGTGGGTCTAAAACCCATTTGCTAAAAGAAAATGAGGGATCAAAGATAGGGGTGTGCATTCGGGTAAGTTAGTTAACCGACCAAACCGAATTACCCAAATTCATTAACCGAAATTTTTTATTTTAACCGTTAACTGAACCGAATTTTTTTCCGAAAATTTTTGACTGAACCGAAAATATTAGGTTAGTTCGGTCGGTTTTCAAATTAAGCGAATTTGTTATAAAATTTTGGGTAAATTACAAAATTGGTCACTAAATTATGCTAAACTGATTTTTTAGTCACTGAACTTTAATTTTATGCTAATTTGATAAAAGTTTAATGACCATTTTATAATATATAAAAAAAAAATAATCATTTCATAATTTTTAAAAGTACAATGACCAAAAATAAATATATGTAATATAAATAATATTTAATATATAATAATTTTGGGTAATTCGGTTAATTAACCGGTTTCAAACCAAAATAATCGATAACCGGATTTCCCCAAAAAATTAACCGTTAACCGAACCTACCTAAAATTAACCGAAAAAAATTCGGTTCGGTCGGTTAATTCGGTTAAAACCGAATAATGCACACCCCTAATCAAAGATGAGCAACTTGACCAACCGGATAAATGTACTTGTTCACAATTATGTTTTTTAAGAATCAAATAATAAAGATCACAATAATACCAATATAAATAAAGAAATGATTCAAAGTGTTAAGAACCATATATAGAAATAAAAGATTCAATTGTTAGAGGAGACTTAAGCATGCAAAACAAGAAGAATTTGAAATTCGTAAGTGTTGTATAAAAATTGCTAATTTGAGACCGATAAAGAGGTTTAGACATCAATGAATATGTTGACTTCAAGAAAACTTTCAATTGTAATATGATTAAATGGCTATTTTAATTTTGATCCATTAAACTTGTGTCGATTCTTGATATTTGGCTGTAAATAACAAATTTCAAAGTGGCTGTCAATTAAGGATTTGTTGGGGTCTCTCTAAAGTAAATCCACAACCACAAGAAGTAGACGTGTAATGAAAGAGACATAACCCAACCAGGCAAGGTGTCTTGATTAAGCGTGAGCTTGAAAAACTTGAAATCAGTTTGAAATAAGCAACAGCTAGAGCTGGACCGCAGGCCATTAAAGGGGCACTAGCACTAACAAAACCTGCAGATGCTCGCTTTCGTATGATGTGTTCCCAATAAGAAGCACAATGCTGCTAAACACAAGTGGCCTCAAGTATGACATGTTCGACCATGCCCTAAAATAAACTGAAGAGAACACTTGTGCAACAGCCGTTGAACCAATCACAACACCGCCGGCATTGGCCACGGCTCCAAGGCAAAGGGAGTAGTCATCTGCGGTTGGTGTTGATCGTATATGGAATGTGTTAACCAAATTCAAGAGCAGTGACATAAAATTATATTTTTTGTTCTGCAACATAATCTTCAGGTGGACTTGGTTGGTCAATGGGCATGATAAATGCATGCTTCCCCCAATAACTCGACTAAATTTGTTGAATTTGATAATCTATTTACTCAGGGACGGAACTATCCCCATCCCCAAAGAAATTTTTATTCACTTTTGTCCCCCTATTTAAATTTTTTAAAAAATTAGTTTATTTATGAATTTGTCTCTCACTTTCAAACATTTATATTTTCCCCCCTAATCTCAAATCCTAGCTCCGTCTGTATTTACTACTGCTTTTGTAGAAGGGATAATATTTGATGTATGGTCAGTGCGTTGGTCTCATGCACCATCGGTAAAGCAAGTTATTGGGGCAAAACTATTGATTTAGGGTTCAGGAAAAAATTATTCCAAACAAATTCTGCTCTTCCTTTCTGTGTTTTATTAATTATTACTATTGGTGCAATTTGAATTTGTTAGAAAATTCAATATATTTATAGGCTTAGCAGAAGGGCATGTTTTATTATGTTTTGATACAATTCATTGGTTGACGACAGCATCTCCTTATTCACAATGCAAAAACAAGATCATACAAATATGAACATCGTCCTTAATTTTGTTGATATAGAAAGTGACCATAAAAATAAAATGCACAAAGCACGTAAACTTCACTAAACTTGTCTGAGTAATCGACAACCTCCCAAGTCTCAATCCAGAAACAGGAGACAAGGTCAAGCCTCTGACTTAGACAGCGAAACAACACTCTGTTCTTTCGTTTCACCGCTCAACTTACGCTCGTCCAGGTACTGCTGATACGCATAAGAAAGGAAGCCCCAAAGAGCCAACGCCATCGATATTCCCTTTAATCCATTCATCTTATCATGGAAAACAATCATGGCTGTTACTGGAGCAATCGGCATTCCCACTGCACCTATGACGTTGGCCAACAAAGCTGACAATTCAAACACCAATGCTACGCCACAAAAGATGGAAACCTGCCGACTAGCAGCAGTCCAAACCAGAGTGTTGACATAGGCAGATTTCCCCAGTGCATACCCCTCCATTTCACTCTTCAAACCTTTCCACTCCCCCGACGCCAAGAACCCTGTGGACATAACAACGGATGCGACAAGTGATTGATAGATTGCAACGTCCATTACAACTTTAACCGACTGTCTCTTTAGAACTTTCCGGAACACCATCTGTTGGGAAGCGAGTGACAAGCCGCCCATTGCAGTTGCAGTAAGGGTGCATATGATCCCAAGTACATACTTTCCGTCAGAGACTGCAGGGGGCTTTTCGGAGTTACTATTTGCTACCAGGGTAATTGAGGAAAGGGTGAGAAGGAACAGAGAATTGATGATGAAAGGAGTTAACTTCTGGGAATTGAGGAAATAAGAGAAGAAAGCGTTAAACGCCAACTGAGATGCTGAAATTAGGGACAAAGTAGATAGAGGAAGGTACTCAAAACCAATTGAAAACAGAAACGCGTTTCCAGCAATGAGTAGTCCGAGGTATGCATAGACGCAAACCAGTAGTAGGGAAGAAGAACGGGGAAACCTACGACTTGAACAAGTGCTCCCACCCATTTGCTTGTTCCACATTTCTCATAGTAAAGTCTTGTAAGCAGCGAAGCCACTGATGAGCTTGAGAAGCCGACAATTACGTAGAGGGCTTTACAGAGCCACTTGATAGGGTTTGATCTGCTACACCACTGACGGAGAGACAGAATCTGAACCAAGTTGGTTTACCACCACTGACGGAGGCATAACCCACAAAATGCTTGATCTGCTATGCCACCGACGGAGAGGCAAGATCTTGAAAGGGTTTGATCTACTACACCACTAACGGGGAGGCAAGATCTGGAAGCACTAGGATCCACTGCACCATTGACGGAGAGATAAGATCTTTAAAAATTTGATCTACCACACCACCAACAGAGAGGCAAGATCTGGAATAATATCTAGAGAAAAATTTGATCTACAACACCACTGACGGAGAAGCAGTCTCTGGATTAAGCTAGCCCACCACTACTAACAGAGGCAAGATTGGGAAATATCGGTTCTATTGTTCCATGATGGGTATTCGTACCCTGAAAACAAAATAAAACATTAGTTAGACATATGTTCAGAAAATTTATTGTTTTCATCTGCATGTCGAGCTTTTCTGTATATTCAGCCTTCTTCAAGGCTAGAGGTTGGTCATGACGTTGTTGCCCCATGATCGAGGTTCTTCGTTCTCTTCCCTAAACCTGTTTGTACATTCAAGACAAAACATAAATGAATGATGGATGCCCCTAACTTTATGCCTAATGTGTATGTCTAATCTAAATGCATGATAACTCGTATGAATGTATGATTCATGCACTTGGTGTTAAATGATCTTAATGAATGTGTGAATGATTTTTTTGCCCCTCAAAGGGATGCCCCTGACTCCTCATTGGTCGGATTGAGTTCTCAGTCTTGTTTCGCGAAGATGCCTTAAATCTCTCTTGGCTCTAATCATCTTCCTTTATCTTTCCGGGTATATGCCCTAAAATTATTTTTATTGAACTCTGGCTAAAATAAAGCAAATTTGAAGCTCGGAGTATGTTTTTTCCTTTTTCTTGAAGGATAAACGCGTTATGTTGCCCCCCCAATCGGGTCTGTGAATTTTTTGTGTTGGTTCATGTCAGTTTATTACTTTTGTCTCTGGCAAAATGCTACAGATGATAATTAATGTAGTTGTCTAGGGTACAGAAGTCTTGCTCGGCACCAAATGCTCACTTTTAGAACTCGTCTGTATGAATGTGGGGACTTGTAGAGGCATGGTGTATGTATGAACACTGAGGTTATTCTCAAAAATGCCCCTAGACTGGACTTTCTCATAGGTTCGGTAAAGTGCTAGATCGGTCAACTTGTGCTTTATCTGCTATTGCTAGCACGGGGCATCCCGGGGACCAGTTTCAAAATTGTGAATGTATGCATGTAAATGCAAGGTGCATGCCCTAGATGCGGAGGTACTGACTCAAAAATGGTTCTCACAACTCAACTCTCAAACTCACGGGATTTATTCGCAACTTTGAATGTTGCATTGATATCTAGGTACTAGATTTTCTCCCGATGATAAATCTTTTCCAAATTGGGAACCAGTCGTGGATCAGTACCTCATGCTGGCGAAATGGAAAAAAAATGATGGTGTCCTGCAATTAATGCAGAATGAATGAGTCTAATATGATGTGATCGAAACAAGAAAATGAGGTCAGTCCAAATAAAAAAATAATCAAATGAATAGATGAATAAAATAAAAAAAACTGTACAAAAAAACAAATAAAGGCACCAAAGCCTACAAAGGGTGACCGCTAAACGGGCAGGGTTTCGCATGGCTCAAAAGGGTTGGCTCTTACGGCTCACTATATGAGGTTCGGATCTAAAGTAAAGGGTACCCGAACTGTCGCGAGGACATCGATTCGGGGGAATACGACCCTTTTACCATACGGGGGGAAAACCCCACGAAATATAAGGACCAATACTCTGAAAGTACATTACAACACTGTAAGGAGGTAAAAAAACCACTTAGCGAAGTAATCCCTCCCACTTAACAAGGTGAGGAGCCCAGGTAGAAAGCTCATGCATGAATGTCGAGGGATTAAAAATTAAATCAAATCAAATTTTAGAATTTCTTACAAGACAACACAAAATCAACATTGGCCTGACTCTATAAAAAAATCCCCAGCGGAGTCGCCAAGCTGTAACATGGGTTTTTTCACCTCATTCGAAAATAACAATAAAAATAGGTTTTAAAAAAATGTTTACGGCATCAAAAGAGACGTCACCCGAAGACCGGGATGACGCTCCCAGCAGAACACCGTAAAATTAAAAAATGGATAGAAAATGGAAAATTAAAAAAAATAGGAGGTGGAGTCGTTACCGGCCACTTTGGTAGGCCAGACACCGTTTAAAAACCCCCAGAGATTCAAACGTTTGGGTTCGGGAGTCAATTACGCGTGGGGAAGGATTATAACCCCATAACGACCAAAATTGGTACCGCGTTGATTTAGTGTTGTCTTTGCAAGAAAAAAATTGATTTTAAATTTAAAATCCAATCCCCAAAAAACAAAAAACGGTATAAGGAGAGCATTTCCTTATTTTACGAAAACCGAGGAAGATGACACCTGAATGAGTCAGGATGTCACTTCCTAGCCGGATTCCGAAATAAAGTGAAAAATATTTCCTTAAATTGGTTGAGTTTAAAGAAAAAATATCCGAAATAAAATAAACATAAATATATGTATAATAATATAATATACATATGAGGTATAATGCACATATATTATATAGTAAAATAATAATAATAAGAAAAATAATAATGTACATATATTTTGTAGTATACTAAATATAAAGTTATACATGTTATAGTAAATATAATAATATTATATACATGAAAATAAAAATAATCATAAAAGATAATGATAAATATATTAATATGTATATTATAATATAACAATATAATACTATATACTATTTACATATATTATGCATTAATATATGATACTATATAATATACACATATATAAAATATTAAAATAATAATATAAATATATATAAATATAAAATACATAAAATGTAATAGAAATATAAAAAATATTATAATAATAATAATAGTAATAATAATATATGAACATGATAATAATAAAAATAAAAAACAGAAAATGACCTAAAATAAAAAATTGGAAACTAAAAAAAGGACGATATTTAATAACTTTCAAAACCTGTAGGGGCTGCGAAGGGAATTAAACCATGTGGCAGACCCAATTTAAAAAAAAAACCTTTGGGACGGAGGGACTGTCCCTGTAATTTTCCCATTAAAAATCGGATAAAAATATAATTTAGTGACCAAATCGAAAACATTTTAAATTATTCAGGGACTTGGAATATAATTGTCCCATGCGTCAGGGTAGAAACAAAAAATGGACTGATGCAGAGGGACATAGCGTGCAATAAACCCTAAAAGTTACTCTAGTATATAAGTTAAAAATTAAAAAATAGGGATTAAACCCATTTGTTTCAAATTAAAAAAAAAATCTCTCCATATGCTCTCCCCTTCCCTCGGTCGAGCCGGGCCGCCGGCTTGCCAAGCCCTCCGTGGCGCCGCCGTCGTTGTTGACCGAAAGTGGAAAGGTCATTCTTTTTCGGCGCTCATCGACGTCCCGAATTCGAATCCGAATCCGACCTCAGATTTTGCTCAAAACCCCCTAGGTGAGTAGATCTAGAAGTGAAAATGAAAGGTTTTTTTTTTTACCTTTTTTTACCTTTGTTTTTTATTTCGACTTTCTACTCCTCTTTGTTTTGTGTTCGATATGTAAATATTTTTTTTAAACAACCTCTATTTTTTATTTCATTCGAACCTTTTTTTTTACATCTGAATCTCTTCTCCTTACATTTCGGTTTGCATGGGTTTATATAACCAAAAAAATATAAAAAATAAGTACAACTTGCTTCCCACTTGCTTCCTTTTTAGATTCGAAATGACTATTGCTTCTTTTTTTTGCAGATTTGGGCGGCGGCGGGAGGAATGGTCGGGGGTAGCGCATGTACAAGCCACGGCAGCCGAAGAGTAGCGCCATGGCAGTTGGGTGGCCACTGGTGCCGCACGTGGCGGCCACGCGCGGGAGGTGAAGTGACAATAGGGGCGGCGACGATGATAGTGCAAGTGGGATTAGGGTTTTGGGCAATTTTAGGTTTAGGGGTAGTTGGGTAATTTAGGATATTGGGGTTAATGTGGGTTTATTTTAATTAATGGGTATTTGGTAAATGGGTTTGGGCTGCTGGGTTTTTTAAATTGGGTAAGGGTTTGTAATTTAATTTGGGCTTAGGCCCGGACTAAAAATAGTTATGACAATGCCGATAAATATGCTATCTGGAGAACCGATTACCCAATACCTCAGGTGAATAGAAATTATCTATCCTTTTTGGTGCCTCTATTTATGTCTTCGTACTAAAAAATAGAGTTTAGAGTTTAAGGTTAGGGCTTATGGTTAATGCATAGAGAATTGAGGTAAAGTATATTTTTAGAGTATAGAGTTTAGGGTTTAAGATTTAAAATTAGGGTTTAGAATATAAATTTTTAATAATTTTTAGTGTTAGAGCATTGAAATGTGCGTCGAAAAGTACTCATTTACCCGAATTTTAACCCCCCTATCATCGACTGTCCCTTCACTTTTTCCCGTCGGGGAATAAGATAAAGATATACAACAAGATATTGTACTGATCTGTTATAATATTAAGCAATGTCATAGCAAGATTGTGGAAGCACCGTTTTTTTGTGTTTAAATTATGGTGTCTCTCACCTGTGTATTGCTAGGTTCTAAATAAAGATTAATCTCATCTAATCACATAAGATCATAGAAACAATAAAAATATTAACGTATTCTCACGTAGATTTGTACCTAAAAAAATATTTGGGTAAATTACACCATTGACCATCGAACTAATTGGGCGTACCTATTTTGACCACCGAACTATCGAACTCGTCAATCAGACCACCAAACTTATTAAATTTACCTATTTTGACCACCGCCTTTAAAAAACTAACGGATAGGTGACGGAAGGTGTCGTGGCAATTAACGAAATGTTATAAAATTACACATCTAATCCTTGCTATTTACACATTTTTTCAATTTAGTTCTAATTTTAATTAATAAAATAAATTAATTAAATTAATTAGGTGGTGACATGTGTCAACATAGTATTGGAGGATTTTAATTATTTATATATTTGATTTTATTAATTTATTTCCTCATCCAATCAGGTGGTGACACGTGTCACCACCAGTTTAGAAGAAAAATGAAAATCAAGCAAACCTGCACTTGGTCGGAGTTAAACCCGGGTGATGCAGGGGTAAAGTCAGTGGCTTAGCCACTGCTCCAAGCACATCTTTGTGCTTCAAGACACTATATTTAATATATATGTCTTATTGTTTTCTATATTTATTCTTTTAATTTAACATATATAATCATCGATTTAATTTCACATATATAACCCCAAACCCTAAACACTAATTTCACATCAAATTAATTTCACATATATAACCCCAAACCCCAAACCCTAAACACTAATTTCACATATATAATCATCAAATTAATTTCACATATATAACCCTAAACCCTAAACATTGATTTCACATATATAATCATCAAATTAATTTCACATATATAACCCTAAACCCAAACCCTAAGCATTAATTTCACATATATAATCACCAAATTAATTTCACATATAAAACCCTAAACCCTAAATGCTAAACACTATCAAATTAATTTCACATATATAACCCTAAACTCTAAATGCTAAACACTAACCCTAAATGTTAAACCACAAACCCTAAGTGTTTAGGGTTTTAGCATTTAGTGTTTAGGGTTTAGGATTTTGGGTTATATATGTGAAATTAATTTGATGTTTGGGGTTTAGGGTTATATATGTGAAATTAATTTGATGTGAAATTAGTGTTTAGGGTTTGGGGTTTAGGGTTATATATATGTGAAATTAATTCGATGATTATATATGTTAAATTAAAAGAATAAATATAGAAAACAATAAGACATATATATTAAATATAGTGTCTTGAAGCACAAAGACGTGCTTGGTGCAGTGGTTAAGCCACTGCCTTTACCCCTGCATCACCCGGGTTTGACTCCTTCCAAGTGCAGGTTTATTTGATTTCCAATTTCTCCTCTAAACTGGTGGCCACCTGATTGGAGGAGGAAATAAATTAATAAAATCAAATATATAAAAAAATTAAAGTCCTCCAATAACATGTTGACACATGTCACCACCTAATTAATTTAATTTATTTATTTTATTAATTAAAATTAGAACTAAATTGAAAGAATGTGTAAATAGCATGGATTAAATGTGTAATTTTATAACATTTCGTTAACTGTCACGTCACATATCCGTTAGTTTTTTAACGGCGGTGGTCAAAATATGTCAATTTAATAAGTTTGGTGGTCTGATTGACGAGTTCGATAGTTTAGTGGTCAAAATAAGTACGCCCAATTAGTTCGGTGGTCACTGGTGTAGTTTACCCAAAATATTTTTTAGTGGATAAAGAGTCAGGCCAGGGTTATCATTTGTATTTAGGTTCGCAACCGAATTTGATTCCTGGAAAATTTGTTTAAATCTCCCCGCCGATTGTCTTGTGCATAATTCCTTGATGCTTCTGACTAAAGCAAAGCTGCTACCACCTGGTTATCAGTCATGATTCACTACTTTTCGACCAAGCAGCCGATAAATCGTCGAAAACAGCCCCATAACTCGGCCTCCGATTCTCTCATGAGAGCACTGAACTGATATTATTGGACCACCTCATGCTTTGTGCCATAATGTCAGCTGCAGCAGAAATTATCATTGCTATATATACCACCATTATTGCGCTGCTTTCCAGATTCTTCAGGCAATGCCCCCAAATAACATGCCCCCATTCCACCACCTCTAGCACTCGAAAGCTATTCTGAACCCACTAGTTTCAAATTATATGGTGGGTGGGTGCTTCTTTTTCGATTTCATTTTTTAGTTGTGATTTGAACTATTGTGGTTTTCCTCTGTGTCCAAAATTTACGTCATTTCATCACTTTCCTTCTCATGACAACGAAACGACCACGTCTGCTTCCGGGGTAATTGGCAAACATATTAATGCCACTTAAATAAGCTTTTTAATCCAGCAGTTTCAGACAATTTTCTATAATGGAATACTTCTGTTTCGAAGTCAGCAGCTTCACTGGGCTGGTCCACGCAAGGTAATTGGCCGCCATATTTGCCCATCTGGGAGCATATTGGAATACTTCTCTTTCGAACTCACTTTTTTTTCTTACTTAAGCATCTATTATAAATAAAAAAACATAATCAAAATACCCTGATCATTTCTAAAGACTACCATTATCTCTGCTTCCTTATACCTAATTGTAATTCTAATCTTACTTAGAGAAGAGGAAAATGAGACTTTAGAGAAAGAAAGAGAGTATTTTTAGTGAGTCTAGAATCCATAACCTAAAAAAAATGAAAGAACAACGATTAGCAATTTGGGATGGAATTGTCATGGGAAACGACCATGTCTGTTTTCGGGTAATTTGGCAGACATATCAAACACCAATGCTTGAAAGATTAATCATTACATATTCTAGAAAATCAAAGATCATTTCTTATTAGATTAATGCCACTTAATTAAGTATCCTAATTCCCACACCACCAGTTTCAAACCATTTTTTATAAATGGAGTGTTTGTTGACTTCTCTTTTGTGGTTCACGATTTGTTTGTTGACTTCTCTTTTGTGGTTCACGATTTAGTGTCTGCCTTTTCTTTTTCAGTATTTGCACAGCTTATGAGATCCATTAGTCAAGATACAACAAAATTACATAAGACTCTGCATTTAAATTAAAAATTTTATTTTCTGTTGTATTATTAAGAAGGAAAAACTATACTGGTGGTCACCAAACTATCACCTTTTTCTTGTTTTGGTCACCAAACTATTTTTTTGTCAAAATCGTCCCTCCCGTTAAATACCTTTCCTATTTTAGTCCCTATCCGTTTAAAAACTAACGGAATCGCTGACATGGCATTTTTTATATTTTATTTTTCACATCAGCATTCTCTTTCCTCGTCAGAATATTATATAGTATTTTTTATTATTTCAATCGACCAACCAAGAAGTGACTCGTGTCACCTCCAAATTTTGAACAGATTAAAGGAGAAAAAATACTCCTCAAGTGAATGTGGGCAAAACCAAACCAAGGTCCAACGCCTAACCGTTGAGCTAGGCTTGGGATTTGATTAAATTTTAACCAAACATATATTTAACTTATACTCTCTCAACCTCAAAAATAAGAAAAATTGCCTCTATGGTGATTTGAACCAGGAACGCATTGCACCAAAATTAATGTGTTTAACCACTAAGCTAAATAGAGAACATAGTTTATATCCTCAAATTTTAATATTTAGTTTAAAATGTATTATCACCTCAAAATTAAATCAAATTACTACTAAAATCAATCTAAAATTATTTTTTCAATTCATTTGGGAATAAAAAACTAATTATTTATTTTTATACAAATGTATTAGATCATTCTAAAAAATAGTTAAATGTAAAATAATTTTCTCATATACATGTCAATGAATTAAATGTTATTTAAAAATTATATTTTGTCCTAAATAAATTATAAATTTAATTTTTAGAATTTTTTAATATTAGTTTTATAAAATAAATAAATAAACATTTAATTATTTTTTATTTTAAAATAAAGTGAAAAATAATTCTAGTTTGATCTTCAATTTTAATTACATTTCAAGCTAAAAAGTTTTTTTTTAAATAAAAATAATAATTTTAAATATAAATAACTATTTTCAAATAATTCAAAATTTATATTCAAAATTTTTAGAATGATATAATACATTTTCAAAAAATAAACAATTAATTTTTTATTCCAAAAGAATTAGAAAAATAATTTTAGTAGTATTTTGATTTATTTTTAGGTGATAATAAATCTTAAATTAAATATTAAATTTTGTGGATACATAATAAACTCTTAACCAAAACTCCATAGATGTAGTTTTGCTTATTTTTGAGGTTGGAAGAGTATATGTTAAATATTAGTTTGGAAAAACTTTGCACAAATCCTAAGCTTGACTTAATGGTTAGGCATTAAGCCCCTAATGCAAGGGGCCCCTCGTTCGATTTCGCACACATGCACTTGAGGAGTACTTTTTTCTCCTTTGATTTGTTCAAAATTTGGAGGTAACACGTATCACCTCCTGGTTGGTCGATTGAAATAATAAAAAATACTATATAATATGCTAACGTGGAAAATAAAATAAAAAATGTCATGTCAGCGATTCTGATAGTTTTTTAATGGAAGAGACCAAAACAGGAAAGATATCTAGCGGGAGGGACGATTTTGACAAAAAAATTAGTTGGGTGACCAAAACAAAAAAGTGTGATAATTTGATGACCACCAATGTACTTTTCCCTATTAAGAATTATGACTGAAATATAATTCAATTTTTATTTCTATCCTATTTTCTAAAACATTTCAAATTCTTTTTAAAATAAAATCAAGCTTTAAAGTAAAATAATTTTTATACCTAAATTAAAATCTTTAAAGCATATAATTATAATGGTAAATGAAATGGAAAATAATTGGAAATATTAATCATTAGGTTATAAGTAACTCCTTTATTTACTTGTCGCTTTTCACACAACCTTATAAAAATATTAATCCTTTATTTTCGCTCTATGCTAATAATGAAGAAAATATCGTCGATAATCTTTAGAACAGGTGGTTAATGTTCTCAGTTAATATATTTTCTTCTTTTAGGTCGTGGCGTCAGTTTTAGTGCTGGTCGTCATCGCCGATAGTCTTTTTTTTTTAAGTACTTGTTTTCTTTTATATTTTGTTTTTTTAGTTTTTATCTACCTTGTAGCACGATTTTTCCTCTGTTTTGTGGCACGCTTTTCCTCTGCCTTGTGGTATGCTTCTGCCTTATGGCACTTTATCGTCTACTATTATAGTAGATCTACGTTCGTGGATACGTTTTTCACGACGTATTGGTTCTGACTTGCATATTGTCGGTGGTCTTCAGTAGATTCATCCTCTTTTGTAGTTCGTTTGCTGATGCAATCAGATCTATTTTACGAAACAGTCTCCACGATTGCTGATTTTGCACACCGCTCTTACTTCAAGCCAGAAGCGTATAGGTGGATAGAGATAAGAAGTCTTGTTCTCTGCTTCTAATTTCTTTGGTGTTTCATCTTTATCATTGTTTTGTAGCCCACTGAAGGTGTTTTGCTGGTCTGATGTTTAGTTTTTTAGTTTTTTTTCTTCAATTTAGGTATGGTAGATCTGCCTTCATGGATACGCTTTTCACGACGTATTGGCTCTGATTTGCGGATTGTCGGTGATCTTCAGTAGATTCATCCTTTTGTAGTTCGTTTGCCGATGCAGTCAGATATGTTTTACGAAGTAGCCTCCAAGATTGCTGGTTTTGCACACCACTCTTACTTTAAGCCTGAAGCGTGTAGGTGGATAGAGATAAGAAGTCTTGTTCTCTGCTTCTAATTTCTCTGGTATTTCATCTTTATCACTGTTTTGCACCCCACTAGGGGTGTTTTGCTGGTCTGATGTTTAGTTTTTTATTTTTTTTTAATTTAAGTTTTATTGTGTTCTTGTTTTTCTGTTATAATTTTATTTCTTCTTGAATTGTTTTTCGATTTTAATTTCTAATAAAATTCAACCGGCATTTGTTTAAAAAGATTAGTGTCCTAGTAATTATAAAATCTTTTACATTTGCAGTCGTCAAATTGATTTATAAATTGGGAAAAATATTTTATAAATTGTTCCTAAACCAAGTAGGAACATATTAAGATTGAAAATAAAATAAAGTCGATGCAAACTTGAAAAACAAAAAAAAAAATCGAACCGAACTGAACCATCTACGTATGTAGCTTCGCCCCAGCCAACATAAATAGCGGTCCCAAACCTAATACTAAGGAAAAAGGAAGGCCCATTTACCAATTTAATAATGGCAATGACCACCCCCACTGCAGAAGAATAAATAATGGTCCTAATATTTTTCTTTATTTATTCCAATTCTCAATTTTCGACAGCAAAATATGATTAAATAATATTACAGATTATTAAATTCAAACCTTAGCACACATATAGCAACCAGAAGTGAAGACTGCTCTAATTAAGATTTGGGATTAAGGCTGCCTTTAACTTCCTTAATTTGTTACAAAAACAGGACACGGAGGCTCAGGCTCAGGCTCAGACACCGAAAGGACACCTCTTTTTGATTTCGGCATTAGACTCGTGCTCGTCCAGGTACTGCTGATACACATAAGAAAGGAAGCCCCAAACCGCCAACGCCATTGATATTCCCTTTATGCCATTCATTTTGTCATGGAAAACGATCATGGCAGCTAATGGAGCAATTGGCACTCCCAATGCACCAACGGCGTTGGCGAACAAAGCAGACGATTCAAACACAATTGCTATTACACATAAAATGGAAACCTGCCAACCAACGGCAGTCCAAACCAGGGTGTTGACATAGGAAGTTTTCCCCAGAGCATACCCCTCCATTTCTCTCTTTAGGCCTTTCCACTCTCCCGAGGCCAAGAACCCTATGGACGTAACAATGGATGCGACTAGCGATTGATAGATTACGAGATCAATTACAACTCTAACTGTCTGTCTTTTTAGAACCTTCCGAAACACCATCTGTTGGGAAGCAATGAACAAGCCATTTATTGCGGTTGCAGTGAGGGTGCATACGATCCCAACTACATAGTTTCGACCAGATACTCCAGCAGGCCTTTCGGAGCTACTATTTGTCACCAGGAGAACTGAGGAAATGGTGAGAAGAAACAGAGAATTGATGATTAAAGGAGTGAACTTTTGTGCATTGAGGAAATAAGAGAAGAAAGCGTTAAAAGCCAACTGAGATGCTGAGATCAGGGCCACCGTAGATACAAGAAGGTACTCGAAACCAACTGAGTACAGATACCCGTTTCCTGCCATAAGTAGTCCGAGGTATACATAGGCGCAAACCAGCGATCGGATCGACGGTGCCGGTGGTGCTTGGACGGCGGCGGCACTGTTGGGCGCCATAGCTTTGCGATGTGGAATGAAGTAATAAGGAAGGAGAATAGGGAAACCTACGACTTGAACAAGTGTTCCCACCCATTTGCTCGTTCCACCTTTCTCATAGTAAAGTCTAGTAAGCAGTGAAGCTGATGCCGTGCCGGAGAAGCCAACGATTATGTAAAGGGCTATCCGGAGCCACTTCATCGTGCTGCTCTGATGATGAGGTCGAAAATCTGATCTTTCACTGACAGCTCCCATACTCGAATTTGAGGCTTTAGCGTCTGGCATGTATTCAAAAGGTACTATAATAAATCCAGATGAATGAACATTTGATAAATTAATAGTTTTTAATAATTGATTGGGTCCAATGGCACTTTTGCAATGAATTAATCATTTAAACATGTATTATTTGTGATTTCCTATAATTATACTTATAAATTTAAAGGAAAAAATCTAAAATAGATAGAAGCTTTTGAACTGGTTGATTGGCTGCGAATTCTAGCGTAATGGATTGGTTTATTTTATCATTACCTTATTGTATTATTTTTCCCATACTAATTTTAGAAAAAAATTTAATAAAGCAATTAATAACGTCTTTGTATGATTTTCACTATAAATAAAATTATACGTTTTGATAAAAAAAAATGGTAAACAGTTTAAAACCCAAATATATTTTTTTGTACCAATTTTTGTTTTCATCATCTTCATTCACAATTCATCATTGGTTAGTCAAAACTTAAAAGTTCAACGGTTACGTCTATGGATGACTCTTGTCAACCTTTACGGCTGACAAACACATGGCGTGTTTCATTAATATAAAAATGAGAGTGAGAGAAAAAATCATTCTAAAATCAATATCAAATGGAAATATTAAACTATTTTTAAAATAAAAAGTCATCATTTATAACTGGTTAACTTTTGAAGAAAAACAACGGTTAACTAAAATAATATAACAATGGTTAACTAAAAAAAATAAAAAGATAAAACCGCTTTTATGTCTCATTAATTTTACAAGTCTAGTCATTTTTAAACTGTATTAATTATAAAATAATATATATATTTATTTTAATCTTTCTAATAACGTACGCATATTATACATATAAATACAAAACTGCTTAAACTTAAATCGTATAAAAATAATAATAATTTATTTTTTACTAAAACATTTGATGACTTCAAAAGTCTAATCATTTTAACAATTAAACTTTTTATTGTGTCTTTTAACCTTCAAACTTTTATTTTTTTAAATTAATTTTTATCTTAAAAACAATATATATATATTTAAAGATTTTGACAGGTAAACCCGTGGAGTGATCTCAGTGATAAATGATGATATATTCTATTCAGGTGATCCGAGTTCGAGCACATGTATGTATGGTATATGTGCGTTATTAAATAGTTAAAAAAATTAAACAGATACTATCTTGTAATCATATTAACATATTAAAAAAAATTGACAAGGTAACTGTTTTTAAAAAAAAATGTTGACTAAGCTTTCTAACACGTGGATCATTCCATTAAAAATGAAATAAATATAGAAAAGTCATAACTCATGAATATTTATCTTTGCTATTAATCATTTAATGTATTATTAATTGTTAAGCTTTGAAAAGTTAGGCTGGCTGAAGCAAAGAAATTAAATGGTCTTAAATGCTTGCAGATATGCAAGAAACAACATGAGATGTAGAAAATAATGGGCGGAGAATGGAGATGTTGTACTGTTGATCTCATTCTGAATGAAGTATGAACATAAAGTCTCTTAAGTATGTAAATTTTCCGAGAAGCATGTAAACAGCAGAGTTTGAGCGCTTACCCTGGATGTGAAGTACTTGTAGTTGTTGAGCTTCAGCCATGCCTGGAAATAGATAACAAAGACATGGGTATTGAAGATTCCTAGTGACTGGCTTTAACCTACTGACTAATTTATTGTGATACTGACAGCCACAGGTAATGTCAAATTGGTAAAGCCATACAGTATACTTGGTAGGACTGCGTTTTCTTCCGTCATTTGTTTTCCCCTTAACCCCGCTTATCTTTTTTTAAGCAACGTTTAGTTCACGAAACGAAAGGAAAAAATTTAAACTGCAGTGCTTTTTTATTAAAAATAGTGAAAAGTCATGCTCATCATTTTGACCAAAGAATATAATTATTTGTCATAATTTTTGGGTAAACTACACTTGTAGTCCTTTTTATTTTTGGTCTGTTCTGTTTTGGTCATCAATTTTGAAAAAGTTTGGTCTTGACCACTTACGTTATTAATCTGTTACATTTTGGTCACTCAAATATTAATCTCTATTAGATTGCTGATATGACACGTTAGTAAAAAAGTTATCTTTTAAATTAACCCTTGAACTTTCAAAACTTTATTTTTTACCCTCTTCAGAGCCCCCGAATTCTCCTTTATTTTCTCCCAAAAATCTATATTCTCTAACCCTAACCTCATCATAAATTTAAGATAATCATAATTAGAAACATAATCGAAATTATTAATGGTGAACTCAACTCTTGCTTGATGCTACAAAGATGCACAAGGAAAGATGGAGTGGACTACTTCCTTGGCCACAAAGGCTGCAACACAATCTCGCCTTGAAGAAATCGGTGTCAGTTCTGAAAAATTGCTTGAAGACACTGTAAGTTTCTAAGATCGTAGGAGAATATCAAGTGCTGTAGATATCTCTTCTTTCTTTATCTAGATTTGTTTATTACTTTGATGACCAAGATACTCTTATATGATACAAAGAATATGACATTCTAGAGTGATCGGATACGGGAAGCAGATGGAATCTGTTATAGAGAAGAGTTTCGTTAGAAATATCATGGATACGAATTCAAACCCTGGTGGTTTTGCTGCTGCCCTTAAAGATAAAGATGTCTGGGTAATGAAATAATGAATGTTGAGGCTGAAACATCTGTATCAGATGTTTGGGAAGAGTTGATGGTCTTAAATTCATGGTGGGGTTAGGGTCAGAGAATAGGAATTTTAGGGAGAAAATAAGGGAGAATTTGGGGGTTTCCTGAAGTTGCTTAAAAAAATAAAGTTTTAAAAGTTTAGGGGTTAAATTAAAAATAACTTCGTTTTCTAATGTGCCATGCCAGCAATTTAATAGAGATAAACGTTCGAGTGACCAAAATAGAATAGATCAATAACGTAAGTGACCAAAACTAAACTTTTTCAAAACCGATGATCAAAACAAAACAGACCAAAAATAAAAGGGACTATCAGTATATTTTACCCTATTTTTTTCTTGAAATATTTAAAATTTAATTTGTTAAAAAGAAAATATATCACAAACATAATTTGGTAAAATTTTCTTTCGGTTAACATTATATTCTTCCAATCAAATATTATAATTTTATCTTTCCACTAAATAAACTAAACAAGTTAATATAACACTCTAATTAATATGTTAAAAAAATAGTAAGTTATACTAATCATATTCTCGTAAATAATCTTACCTTCTATAAACTAACGTTTATAATTCAAAAAATTGAGTTTTTATTTCAATTTGGCATGATTCGAATTACACAATATGGTTTTATAAATTTCCCATTTATTATTATTATTATTCTTATAACGTCGGTAATGACAATACACTGCAATTCCAATTGTCTTTATCCTGAAATTTATATGCTCCATTCTCTCCACTTTGTAGTTGGATCAATTTGGACCGTTCCTTGTTTTCATTTTGCGGGAATAATAGCAGACGAAACTCTGATTATATTTATAGGCTTGGTCCTTCTCTTGTCTTAATCAATGGTTAGAAGCCTTGTTACTTTTGGTAAGTAAAAGAACTCAAAGAAATTCCGTTATGCAAATATTATCTGTTAAGCAAACCCAATTTATTCTCTGAAATATATCAAGAATGTTTGGTAAACGGCTGATAGTTAATAGTTGATAATTGATTGTAGTGATTGGTTTGATCAATTAATTTTATTAGCTGATTTAAGAAACTGAATTGATTAACTTTTTATATAAAAATGTTTGGAAAAACATAGCTAATAGTAGATAGGTAATATGAGTAAAATGACAAATAAGAGTGTGATACATTTAGTTGTTAAGTACATATATGTTTTTATAATACTTTAGTCTTTATTGGGGTGAAATTATTCGGATAAAATACTTTTGACAAGGAATTAAAAAAATTTCTGAAGAAAATTAGTAAATATTTTTGAAAATTTTAAATATTTTTTAAATTTAATATTTATAATATTAATCTTGTAGAGATTGATACATACTATTAACCTTGTATAAATGTCAATACTATAATTTTTTTTCTTCACTTTCATGTTTTGCTAAATTTTCTTAACTAAAATGTATTTGAGAATCTACAGCTAAAAAATAGAATAGAGACTATTTCATTAGATTAGGTTTTATGGCAAGTATGTAATTATGGAAACAATAGGGTTATGTACGTATTTAACATTTTATTTTATAAATCAACCCTTCTAATCTACTGAATTTTTCAATGTTTTCTTTTTTAGCTTATTTTGCACAATCAACTCTTTTAAAAATGTGTTTATCAAACACTAGAAATAGAGAATTTGACTACCAATAAATTATTTATGAAAAATAAGCTACAAATTCTTTAAAAATTGTTTACCAAACACCCCATAATAAGATAAAGATTTAAAAACTTAGTGATCACATACCTGTTGGGATTCAAATATATATAAATTGTTAACAAAATTATACCCGTTCGCCCAAATTTATGAACAGAAAAAATTAAATTAAAATCTGTATGTAATAATAAATTATTAGAATTGTTAAAATTTTACTTATATTAGAAAATTGCATTATATTTATACCAAAAATATAGAAGAGGGTTAAAGAATAATTATCTCATTCATCGGAGTTAGGTTCATCTATTACATAATTGTAAAAAAAAATTTGACATAAAAATGTCAGTTGATTATTTTATTCAAAAATAAAACGAAAGAGGGGAATACATCGAAGGATAAAACAAACCAGAAAATAAAAGGAAACAACACATCAAAAATGAGAGAAAAGGAAAGTAACCGACAAGTCTTCTACAATTTGGGAAAGAATTTGAAGGATCGGTGTAGAAGATTTAGTAAGGGGACTCTAAAAAGAGAAATTAAATCAACCCAATGTAACACTTCCTCCCTTGCTTAAAAGAAATCGAGTTCGGAGACGCTATTGATGAACGATGGCGATGATTGAACGATAGAATTAAAAAAAAAATTTATTTTCAATGAGACAATGCAGTATAGCTATATCAATATCATTACAATGTGATCATTGATGAAAAAAGATTCATTTCATAGTATGCAACATCAATAGAGGGACCTATTTATAATATGCCTGAAGTTTAAGGACTAATTCATAAATTCATGATTTTATTATCATTCACTATAATTAAGGGTATTATCAGTCATTCATAACAATATTAGGTCAGAGTGAAGTTTCATGTCAATTGAACAACAATAGCTTGTATCAATTTATCAAAGTCATACTTTAAGGATCAAAACGTAAAATCTACAATTTATCATCCCCTTCTTGTAAACCAATGCACCCCTATGAAGTTCAATGATCACTCATCATACATGTCCAAATTCATGCCACTTAAACTTTAATCAATAGCCTGATTTGCCTTATCAATATTAGTGATTAAATTGTAAACTTTGAAACTTATCTTTAAATCAATAACTGAATTATTTGTATCGGTATCGGTACTCAATAGGCTGTACCGGTACACCTTTACAAAATTTTAGTTCCGTTATTTAATAAGGAATCGGTACAGACCAAGTTCTAACTTGAGAAGATAAATTAGGTTGTACCGGTACTCATAGGCTCAAACTTATCTTTTAGGGTCGTATCGGTACCCTATGAATTCTGTTTCTAATATATGGTTTTGTTGTAACTTGAGTTTTTGTTATGTTGTCTAGTTATTTTGATGTTGTGCTGAGCGATGCTTTTTTGGCCTGTTTTGGTATGATTATAAGTTACAACATATGAGGTTGTATTAATCAGTGATACATCTAACTAATTAAACTATAAACCAGGGAAATGATGTAACACCTTCAACCCGAATGTCACATTTGAGCCTCAAGCCTAAACTCAAAATCATAAAATTTTTAAACTGGATTAGTCCAATAAGTAATTCGCAAAAACATTAAAAACCAACGATTAAAATAAATATATATGACTAAATAAAATGTTACAAATGAGCTCCAATTTAAATTTAAAACAATTGAAGGTACATTTTAAATAATACAATTTCAAATAATAAATACAAACTCTAACGTGTAAGGTCCTATGAACACATAGCCCACTAAATTCAAGCATCGTACTCTGAATATCACCATGTGCTAGAATCTCGGTCTGATAGTGCTCCTCGATCCCACGATCCAGCGCGCAACGTACGCACGAAAACAATGATTCTGAGCGCTGAGCTTACAAAGCTCAGTGGTACACATCTACTCTACTATACTTCATGCTAATCATAAACGTAAGCATGCAAGCTAGTACGAGCAATAAGAAGAGATAAATAAATATGTGGCACTACCATAATCACCTAAACACATATAAAGCATATAAGAAACATCACAATTATTACAAGCATATCAATAAGGCAAACTAAGAGCGAGGCCCATTGTCATCCGACACTGGGAAACTCCACTTATGCTCGGAATATCACATCGAGCCGCTCGAAATCTCACATCGAGCTTCTCAGAATCTCACATCGGATGGCCTTCATTTCATCACTCGGAATCTCACATCGAGTAGCCTTCATGTGTTACAACACTCACTCGATAGGTATCTGGATCCCACCAAACAAAGACACATAACCAAACAGGTGCCCACATATGGCACACAACCATACTCGATCCACCAAGGATCCCTACGAGTGCCCTACCTGGCACCTAACCATACATGATCCACCATAGATCCATACAAGCGCCCTACCTGGCACATACGGGTCCCTATTGTTGCTATTATAACCAATCAAGCATTACCGAGTTATTACATTTTATGGAGAAATATACAATTCATTTCCATCAATTATTTCCATCAATCCACATCATCTCATTGATTATGATGATAACTGCTTCGTTAATCATATTCGTCAATTATTACGACCCCATCATAAACTATCATTATATGCCATTAAGCCTGATGTCGTCAATATTAATTACAGGGCCCTATTCTACCCCTAAAGCTTATGGAAGTCGTTAGGGTTTGTTGCTAGAGCATTTAAATCATTTAATGTTAACTACTAATTTTTAAGCATTTAATCGAATATTTATCAGTATTATCTCTTAGTTGTCATTTTAGCCGAACCTATCCACTTATTCAAGCTAGCATACAAGGCATCATCATTTACCAATCAATCAACCAATTATCAGATATTTCCATCAATTTAACCCAATTAGTGTTGATTACCGGTTTCATAAGAATTTTATCGAGTATTTGCTGGTATTAGTCCATTATTACGACCCCATCATAAACTATCATTATATGCCATTAAGCCTGATGTCGTCAATATTAATTACAGGGCCCTATTCTACCCCTAAAGCTTATGGAAGTCGTTAGGGTTTGTTGCTAGAGCATTTAAATCATTTAATGTTAACTACTAATTTTTAAGCATTTAATCGAATATTTATCAGTATTATCTCTTAGTTGTCATTTTAGCCGAACCTATCCACTTATTCAAGCTAGCATACAAGGCATCATCATTTACCAATCAATCAACCAATTATCAGATATTCGCACGAGTATTTAAACAGACCTAAACAGTCTCTAAAGCTCATAATATACTCAAACATTCTCAAACTCATCAAGTATCTCAATAACCGCCAAGCCTCGTAATATCAGTACCGGCGCATGCTTATTACTCATCTCCTATTTTGCAACCACTAACATGCAAGTCAATTACACTTATGATGCTCATGAAGCATTTCGGAGTTCGAGGTGTACTAACCTTAAGCTGATATTGCTAAAATCCTTATCCAAACTTCCTGAACAATCCACTTCTTCCAATATACAAACTCGAATAATCCTCGCATATCAACAATTACGAAAAATACTTAAATTCCATGCATCTCTTATACCAAGCGAAAGGTCAAACACGTAAAAATAGCTTATCGGATTCGAATTTGGCAAAACGGACTGCGCCATTGGATTTGGAACATCGAGAAACCCCAAGGTAGGGTCCCCCAAAAAATTCAACGCCGGTCAACGGTCAACAGCAGCTTGGCTTGGTTTGGCTCGGGTTGAGTTAACTCAGCCTGACTCGGCCGAGTCCACTCGGGTGACTCGGCCGGCCATGCCCACGCGTAGCGGCGGGGAGTAGGTGTGTAATACCCTAAATTTTGCTTAGTGACTAAAACATAAAGAATCAAAAGTTAGTGGTTTTAGTTTAGTGAAAGTTTGGTGGTCAAAGTGAAAAGTTGAGAAAAGTATAGGGATCAACATGGTAATTTTCCCAATAATTAATTTCAAACAAGTAATTTTATTCAGAGTAAATCGGATCGAAATAAGTATTTTGATGTCTGTTTTGGGAATTAAAATACAGTGGAAGATATCGATTTTGGATCGAATTAAATTATTAAGTGAGCTCAAGCTAGAGAAATTCTATGATGAGTGACCTCTGGGAAGGTTCCATAAAAGTGTTTCTGAGCAATATTTTGGACTCGGTAAAAGTAGAGAAGATTCGTATGAAATTATAGAATTTTTGGAATTCGGTAGTTCGTAAAAGAGAAAATCGCAGAAGAAGAATTTTACGAATATTGGGAAATCGGATCGAATAAAAATATTAGAGATGTATTCAAAAGCTATGAAAAAGGTATGGAATATTATTTTAGGAATATTCTATTATGGTTTGGTTGGATTCCAACTAAATTGGTTGGATTTTTACTAGAATGGCAAACTAGTAAATAATAATTTAGTTGGAGGGCAAAATGGACATTTCACCCTTATTTTAATTAGATAATTGATTATTTTTGGATAAGAAATACATGTTTTGGAAGAGGATTGGTCATAATACAAGGTTATAGTAGTCTTTTGACTATTAAAGAAAATACTAAATAATATTTGGTTAAGTAAAATGCCATTTGGCATGAAATAAAAGAAAGGAAAGTTAAAAAAAAAATATCATCTTTCTTCTCCAATACACAAGGCTGCTGATTGCTCTTCTTTTCCATAGGTAAGGAAAATTTTCAATTTCATTTTCAAGCTTGTTTAGTTGGATTTTAGTTAGAGACATGAAATAAGAAATTGTTCTCCATCAAATTCTCTATCTTTTGACATAAGTTTTGTTTAGTTTCTATGTCTCTAAGCTAAGTTTGAAGATTAGGGGTGATGAAGAGCATGATGAAATCTTGAAGTATAATGGTTTTTCTTCTTGAAATCATGCTCGCGATGTTATTTCTATGATTCAAGCGTTGAAAAATGCATAAGGGATTTTTCGGTTATGATGGAAAATTAGGGGAAACTATGTCAAAAATTATTTTGATGATGGACATGGTGAGAAAGATGTTTAACAAGCTTGAATTAGTTGTTTGAATGAAGAAATTCTTATGTTCTTGAATTATGAAAATTTAGGGTTTATGTAAAGTTGGGAATTTTAAGTTGTGAATGAAGGAAGAATGGTTCAAAATGATGATACAAGGTAGTTGGAATGAAAATCCCTAATTATTTTGCATTAGGGACCAAAATGTAAATTTTGGGAAATTTAGGGACTTGATTGCAAAGCTTGTTTTTGAAATATTTCGGGCTGGAAGATTTAGTTAAGTGGTTGGAAGGTTGAATTTGGAGTTTATATTGACTTTAGGATCAATTTGTAATTTTTGGCAATATTGGGATTGAAGTGTAAAATTTTAAAGTTTAGGTCCTAAAGTGCAAAGAGTGAAAAATGAAAGGATTAGACTTGGAAATGATGATTGGAAGCTCTAAAGAGTCCATAGGGACTAGAATGAATATTTTGGAAAAAGTTGAGGAGTTATGGAAAAATATGAATAAATTATGGTTCGAACATAGAAAATTCTATCGGAATAATTTTTCGTATAATGGATAGTTATTTTAGTTACTTTCCATTATTTTGTATAATGTGAATATGTACTCAAGGTTTCTTGTGTTATGTATTTAATATACATACAGATAACAAGCAAACTCGTGATCGAAACAAGTTGAAAAACAAATAAAAAGTTTCAGAATAAATACGTTTTGGTACAAGTAACTGGTGAGGCTTATAAGGTGAGTGCATTTATATGTTTTAAATGTATTTTGATAAATTTTGCAAAATTTATTTATATGAATTTATTTAAAATGACAACATGGTTTTTGTACAAGCTATACATTGTTTTACAAGCAAAGGAAAAATGTTAGTATATATTGGGGTATGAACTGTCATATTATATTGTTTTGACAATTTATTATTGAATAAGGATGATATACGGATCATATGTTTTATCGATATTTTTACGTCTATAAGATAAATTACAAAGTTATATGAAATGGATTTATTGCCCAAGTTTATGATAGAGAGTGACAGTATAGTGGCATGCCATTAGAGGTCCAGTAGTCAAGGACTACGTGTAGCTGTACACCGATCTTCGAATCCATATGTTATTGGAACTTATGTGTTTATATGATATCGACATTAATACGTCTATTTGATATTGACACTTATGTGTTTCATATAGTATTGACACTTTATGTGTTTTATATGTTATCGTCACTTCGGTGACCAGTACTCAAGGAGTACAGATCTCGCATACTTCAGTTTCTCTTTATACCATACTTGGGCTTATTGAAAGTTGAGATATATGAATATTTCCATTTCTTATATATGATGGTTTTACCTTATATAAAATATTTGATTTGAATTTGCTTAACCATGTTTTCATAAATTTAAATATTTAATTTTATGACTACTTATAATGCCTCACTAAGTTATACTTGGCGTGTGTATTTTGCATGTGCACACGTAGGTTGAATACTCGGTTCGTAAGCAGGAACGTTTTGGGCATCACCTCGCAGGCGAGGAAATAATACAGGTTATCTTAGTAACGATTTGACATCTTACATCATGTTTGAGTAGTGGCATGTATATTATTGAATATGTTTATTTTGTGTAAAAGGGACTTAAAATTACTCTTTAGTATGTATATGTATAGCTAAAATATGGTCTAGCATTACTAGTATGTGGAATGAAACGACTTATAAATAGTTGGAGAACTTAAAATGGAATTAGATCAAAGCTGTCCTGAAACTCTGTTTTAGGCAGTGAGTTTGAAAAATTGCCATAAATTCCATAGGTTGAATTAGAAAATGAAATTTATATGGATGAACTACAAATTGAGTCTAGTTTCTTTTAAAACAAACGGTGACTGTTTTCGAGTTTTGTGCAAAAAGTTATGAATTTTTATTCGATGCAAGGTCAGAATTTTCAGACAGCAGGTATGCACTGTATTGCATATTTAACGAATTTTCTGCATTTATGTGCCAAGAGTTAAGTCCTTTAACGTATATGAATTGATAGCTTGATGAATCTAGTTTACTAGGGATTTTTCCAAATGAAGTTTTGAAGCTTACAAAAAAAATTATAATTTTTTTAAGAAATGACGGTGCGAGCTGTCAGTTTTGTTTCAAATAGTGAAAATTGTTTAAACTTGTTTTGCAACATCATCAACTCGTGTTTGATAACAAATACGGGAAGAGGGTGTTACAAGGTGCGCGTGACAGCGCTCTCGACGGCTTCTGGCGACCAAACTTCACCGGCCGACTATTCTCGAGCCGGTGAACTCGATGGCGGCCTCCGTTTCTCGATTCGATCCCTCTAACCCCTTCAACTCAGCAACATGATATTTCCTCTCTCTCACCTCCTTCGACGGCAGCTCCGATGGTAGTGCCGTTGGTACCGACAAACTCGTCTAGGCGAGATGAGCATAATGACGATGATGGTGTTGCGATCGGACAGTTGGATCTCCGTAGATCGAAATTTAAAATTTTCACTCCAATTTTCTCCTTTTCATCCCTCTCTCCCACCATTCTCATCTTTTCCTTTTCTCTCTCCTCCATCGTCTCCCTTTTTCTTTTCAACCACCCACCCACATATTTAAAATTCAAACTATTCCCTTTTTCTTTTTTTATTTTCTTTTTCTTCTGTTCTTTTTTTTTTCTTTTTTACTCTACCAAATAATTAATAAAACTCCATCTTATACCATAAAAGCTCAAATCCAATTTCTTAATTGGGCCCTCAATATAAGGCCCAATACTCGGGTTCAAGACCCGATTCGCTAATCCGAAATCCGGGTCGTTACAAATGAAAAAAAAAATCCATTTCAAAGTTTATATGTAAAATTGAAACAAAATAATTATAAAACATTTAACGTGTATTTACAAAATATGCTGTTGAAAATAAATTATTCATGACATTTTTATAAAGAACTTATATAATATTTTAAAAATATGTTTATACTTGACTATATTATATTTTATATTTTTATTTATTAATAATTAAAATAATTTTATAATTAGTTATATTTTTTATAATTTTTTAAATAAATATTTGTAAATAAAAATAAATAAAATAATAATTAATTAGCCAAAGACAAATTCATCATAAAAAATTCAGTGGGATAAGTGAGTATTTTTCAAACTATAGAGAGTAAGAGAGAAAGTCGTCTACCCTAATTTTTATTATACCATGTTAATATAATGAATAAAAAATAAGAAAAAAATGACATCCAATCTTCCAATAAATTACATCAAGAATTAAAAAATGATGGATGGTGATACATGGATTTGATAGGGTCATGGACATATTTTTGAATTATTGATGTTATTAATTGGAAGATTAAACGTCATTTTCTCCATTTTTTTATTCATTAATATTTATTCATTTATGTTAACATGGTTTTTTTATGTATATGAAATAAAGACTTAAATAGTTGATTGATTGGTGCATGATCTCACCTAATTTGTTAAGAAAATGAGATTCGGCTGCCCCTTGTTACCTGCCGTAATTATCTCTCACTCTTTAAAAGAATTCAAGTGAAACCTACGTATATACTGTATACAAAATTAATAACACTCCTATCATTTTACTATTAATCCGATTGTGAAACGGAGAATAATTTGAAAAATAATTACAACTTGAAAACCATGAAGGCTTCCTTGATCACATTAACAACACAGTATAGTATGATAATTAAACATATATAAATTTGGTAGCACAATTCCTTCCTGTGCTGAAGGGGAGTTTCAACTTTCAAGCTTTGGAATTGGAAACTTCAGTGTCTTTGTTAGTTTCAGCCTTCAAATCACGATCGTCAAGGTACTGCTGATAGGCATAGGAAATGAAGCCCCCGATAGCCAGCGCCATTGATATTCCCTTTATACTGCTCATTTTATCATGGTAAACGATCATGGCCGCGATCGGACTAAATGGCAATCCGAACACTCCTATGACATTGGAAAACAATGCTGATAACTCAAACACCAGCGCCACTCCACCGAAAACGAAAGCCTGCCAAGATACGGCTGTCCCAACGAGAGTCATCACGTACGATGTTCTCCCCAGTAAATATACATCCATTTCAGTCTTTAAGAGTTCCCATTCTCCCGATGCGAAGAGCCCCACCGATGTAACAATGGTCGCAACGAGTGATTGGAAGATTACAAGATCCAACACCACTTTAAATGAGTCACTCTTTAGAACCTTACGAAAGGTTAGCTGTTGGGAAGCAACGTTCAATCCGTACGTTGCAGTTCCAAAAATGGCGCATATGAACCCAAGTACATATCTCTCATTAGACTCTCCGGCAGGCCTTTCGGAGCTGTTGTTTGCCACCAGGAGAACAGAGGAAATGGTGAGAAGAAACAGGGAATTTATGATCAAAGGGGTGAATTTCTGGGAATTGAGGAAATAAGAGAAGAAAGCGTTGAAGGCCAATTGGGAAGCTGAGATCAGCGCCACTGTCGACACGGGGAGGTATTCGAAAGCAACTGAGTACAGATACCCGTTTCCCGCCGCGAGCAAACCGAGGTATACAAAGGCAAAAACCCGGAGCAGACATGTTGATGGTTTCGTGTTGAGAGCAGCAGTGAATGAAATTGCTTTGCGTTGTGAGATGAAGTAATAGGGAAGGATAATAGGGAAACCCACAGATTGAACCAGCGTTGAGAACCATTTGCTTGTTCCACCTTTCTCAAAGTACAATCTTGAAAGCATCACTGCTGCTGTTTGGCCACCCAAGACAAAGATCGCGTAAAGGGCTATCCGGAACCACCACATCATGTTGCTCCGAGGAGGTCGGTAATCTGGTCGTGGGCTCACAGGTCCCGCGCTTGAACTCGCTCCTTTAGCTTCAGGGTCTGCCAATCCATGTATCAAAGTGATAATAAACTATTCAGTTCTATCTGTACAACGAGCTAGAATTTGACAAAGTTTAAGTCGACAATTCTTACATGATGTTCAAAGCATGTGAATACTTACGCATGACGTGAAGTTGTATTTGTTGAGCTTCAGCCATTGACAGAGCGGGAGTTCCAGAAGATCAAATTCAAACCGAAGGAGCCTGAGTGAAAGTAAATGCATTTTGCCAGTTTATTTATAGAGGAAATCCAGGTTTGGCGATGATAAAATGTAGATCATGAATCAAGATTCTCTCTTTGCACTCATTGCATAATAAAATAATGCATTCTGCTTCTGATACCAGAAAAGATTTATAATAATATAATACACAAAACATTGAATTAAACCTCACTTAAAACACTGTACTGCACTTTCCAGGAAACTTATTATATAATCTACAATCATAGAAAAGAAGATTTCCCTTGTCTTCTAGTTGTAGGAAAGCACCCATGTCACGAATATTAATCTTATCGTAGCGAATTTAAAGGCTTATTTTATTCACCATTTTTGTTTTAAATGGTTGCAGGAGTTTGGATTATTTTTTATTCTCTATTAAACTATGAGTAGGTGTAATTTTATGTAATGACCCGAACTTCAAGTTAACAAAACGGGTCTTGATCCCGGGTTATGAGGCTTTATCTTGAAAGACTAGGTAAGGACTTTTAAGTTGGGCCCATTATGTAATAGGTTTGAATTTTAAAATGATGGAAATAGGTGAAAAAAGATGAGGATATGATGGAAAGAGAGAGAAAAAGAAAAGTAAGAGAGAAAAGGGGAAAGTGAGAGAAAAAGTATTGGGGAGATTTAAACCTCGATCTACGAAGATCCGATCGTCCGTTGTAGACACCTCTGCTGCCATTGTGTTTATCTAGTCGAGACGAGTCCACCGATACCAGCGGCACCACCATCAGAGTTACCGTCAGAGGGGTGAGAGAAAAGAAGTTTTGGATTTTTCAAATATTGGGGTTCGAGTGTTCGAAACGCAAAACTGAGGCCGCCATTGTGTTCACGGGCATCGAGGGAGTCAATTTGGGCATTCATCGTCGTCGTCTGACCACTGAAAGCCACCGTGGGCGACGTTCGGCCGAGAGAGCAGCTTATCCAACTGCTGGCTGGGCAGCTATTGGGCCAAGCCAGCCTGCCAAGCTGCAAGCCATGCCGACCCGAGTCGGTCCACCAAGCTGACCACCCGAGCCGAGCCAGCCGCAGTCGCGCTGTCAGTCTCCACTGCCAGCCGTTGTGCTGTTGTTGATCGGCGTTGACTTTTTGCGAGGGATCCTACCTGGGGGTTTCTCGACGTTCTGAGTCCGATGGCACAGTTTGTTTCGCCAAATTCAAACTCGGTAAGCTGTTTTTACGCGTTTAACCTTGTGAATTGATGCATGAAATTAATGTAGTTTTGTATTCATTTTTATACGAGGATTATTTGGGATCAGATATCAGATCAAGTGGAATAATCAGGAAGCTTATACGAGGATTTATCGCTTTGGCTTAAGGTTAGTACACATCAAACTCTGAAATACTTCATGAGCATCATAAGTGTAATTGTCTTGCTTGTTAGTGGTTGCAAATTAAATTGATGATGGATAAGCATGTGTTGAGACCAATATTACGAGACTTGTATGTATTGCGATGCCTGATGAGCTTGAGAATATTCAAGACTATTATGAGTTTTAGAGACCATGTAGGGTCGTTTGAATATTCGTATAATTATTTGATTGGTTGATGCGCATGTTGTGTTGCTAGAGATATGAATTAGCATGTTCGATGAAGATTATATTAATGGCCTGATAATTGGTAATATTCGAATAAATAATTACGAAGCCGATAATTAATGTTAATTGAATAGACGCATTAGTAAGCAACCCTTAATGACTTTCATAAGCTTTAGGGATCGAATAAAGCGTAGTAATATCGTAATTCGAGGAAATGGTATGAATCTGTGAATAAGGTATTAGTACGAACTTTAGCCGTATCGATATGCGTTTGAGGACCGTATTGGTACGGGATGACCCTTACCGGTATTTGTGGAAATCTAAGATTTCCAGTAAGCAATTTCTGTATCGGTACGCGTGTGAGTATCGATACCCGAAGACACTGTATTAATACTCGCGTTCGAGTATCGGTACCTTATATGCTACATAATCAATAAATGTAAATTAAAGGTGGAGATTGATGTGTATATTAATAATTGAATTATGCCTTGATAAATGAGATAATATGGATTAATAAAGATAATTAATGTGGGTGGTTAATATACACTTCTATGATAGTTAATAACTTGGTAAACGTTGGGTGACTTGATGATAATAGCAACCGTATGGATCTTTGGTGGATCGCGTTACCAACGCTTAGTGGTACCGGGCTTCACCCTAAAAAATGTATGAACCCGATGCTTAGTGGAACCGGGCCTCACTTCAAGTGCATGATCCCGATGCTTAGTGGGATCGGGCTTCGCTCCTATATTATGGTATAAAGCTTACATGTTATGATAAGCTTATACTTTCTTGCTATGCTATATGATTTGGTGGCTAGAGGTAGCGCCATATTTATATGATATTATGATGACATGTTATGAGTATGGTTGGTTCTTGTGTGCCATGTATGATGATTGCTTTGATGAGAGCATGTGTTTAGGCGACTAGTGGTAGTGCCACGTGTTTATTATCTCTCCTTATTTCTCGTATTAGCTTGCATGCTTATCTTTATGATTAGCATAAAGTATAGTAGAGTAGATGTGAACCACTGAGCTTTGTAAGCTCAGGGATTGGAATAATTGTTTTCGTACGTAGGTTGATCGTCGGTTCGTGGGATCGAAGAGCACTATCAATACGAGAATCTAGCATGCGGTGATGGGTTTAGTGGGCTATGTATTCATAGGACCTTATGTAGTGGAGTTTGTAATTCTTATTTTGAAATTGTATTAATCAAATCGAAAAGTTCAAATGTTTTAATTTAAATTGGAGCTCCTTTTTATTGTTCTGATCATTTAACTATATTTTCAATTGTTGGCTTTAAATGTTTTGAGATATACCTTGTGGGGCTAAACCCACTTTGAAAATTTTTATGGTTTTGTGAAAGGCTCGATGTCTTTAACTGAAATTAGCGTCGATGAAGAGTGTAGAGGTTTCTTTTGAAATTGGGAAAACAAAAATCGAAAAAAGAAAAGACAATTTGACACATTCAATTTTAGAGTGGTTCGGCCTTCTAACCAAGGTTTACATCCACTACTTAGCATCCACACTAAGGATTTCCCAATCCACTAACAATTAATTCTTCCTTTTTTACGGGTTCAAAATGGTAACCTTACATCCTTATCTTTTCACGAGCTAAGATAGAACCATCTCCCTAGTTTTTATAATGATCAACTAGAACCTATCCCTCAATTATGAGGTCTTGACAATGTAAACTAATTACCTCTCTAGGTGGGTGTTTACACATTTTAGCTCACTAGGATTGGACTAAAGAATTACAAGAGATTACAAAGAAATAAACAATAAAAAACTCTACTCTCTTGATCTTTAAGCTTGGATGTCCATCCCCTTCTCCTTCAAGTGTCTTTGGCTTGTATTTATAGTGTGGAATGAAAAACTAACAGTTGGAAAACTAGCCGTTGGAGACTTTCAAATTACTTGAAAATATTTGTTAGAGTCAAAAACACTTTTAAAAGCTTTCAAACATATTTTTCAAATCAAATGGACTTTAAATTGTTTTTGCAATATTTGTTCAAGTCTAAAAATATTTTTCACTTTGTATATCAAAATAAATATCTCAACTATCTTTCCATTTTTAATATAACGAAACCACTTGAAAAAATATTTTTTAATGCTCCCCTTAGAAAAAAAAATTAGAAAAAGAAAATATTTTAGAAAAATATTTAAAGTTCCCCCTTTTTTTAAATTAATTTTTTCAAACTTATCTCTCCCTTTTTGTTATATAAAAAATAATTTAAAATCATTTAAGATTCAAAATAACAATGGAGAGTAATTAAATTCTTTTGAAAGCAGAGATCCCCCTAAAAAATGTATTCCATTTTAAATTTTAGCTCAAAATATTTTGGCACTTAAGAAAATCATTGAATTTCAATAAAAATGATCAAGTTTTAAAAGTCCATAAAATTCAATCTATCCAAGTCTTTTTAGAAAACTTTATGCGTTAAAATGAATAAAACATATTTAGAACTCATATGCACAAAGCCTCAAAGAATGTTATGCACTAAAATGATTTTAACACTCAAAATTGCATAAACATTCAAAAATCATTAAAAATAAGCAACCAAATATATAATCGAAAAGATTAAGCTTAGAGGTTACTCATCTTTAATGTGTGAGCATGCCACCATTGCAATTGAGAGGAGGATTGATGGTTCATCGTGATTTCTTGAGCTTAATGTCGAACAAATTAGTTCTTCAAGGTCGGCTGAATGTAGAAATGGATCGAGCACTCCTAGGATCTTCTCAATGGTTGTTAAACAGTCAATTTGAGTCCCGCTCTAATACCAATTAAAAGGCTTGATGTCTTCAACCGAAATTAGCGCCGACGAAGGGTGTAGAGTTTTTTTTTAATTGGGAAAACAAAAATCGAAAAAAATGATAATTTGACACATTCGGTTTTAGAGTGGTTCAACCTTCTAACCAAGGTTTACATCCACTACCTTAGCATCTACTCTAAGGATTTCTCAATTCACTAACAATGAATTCTTCCCTTTTTATGGGTTTAAGGGGTAACCTTACATCCCTATCTTTTCTCGTGCTAAGATAGAACTCTCTCCCTAGTTTTTATAAGGATCAACTAGAACCTATCCCTCAATTACGAGGTCTTGACAATGTAAACTAATTACCTCTCTAGGTAGGTGTTTACACATTTTGGCTCACTAGGATTGGACTAAAGAATTACAAGAGATTACAAAGAAATAAACAATGAAAAACTCTACTCTCTTGATCTTTAAATAAATATCAAAATAAATATCTCAACATATTTTACTTTGTTATATCAAAATAAATATTTCAACATTTTAATTTTGGCTTGAGGTCCAAATATGATACCAGATTGAGGGTATTACATTTTAAATCCAGCATGCATATCGTGCCATGTTTATTTTTTATTTGCTTCAATTTTATAAGTAGACGACGACAGGAGTAAGTGAATTGTGCTTTTGCGTGGCATGAATTTGTTACATATAATACACAATAACTTTAGTTAGCTGCAGTTTTTTAAACAACGTTAAATTAATCACAATATTATAATCTTATCTCCCATATACATCAGCAGAACCACTACTTGATTATTAAATATAATGTGTTTTATCAATCTTTTTTATCCCTAAAATGACATATGGATTAACTGCATATTTAATTATTATTATTATTATTATTATTATTATTTCAAATTCTACAATGAATACCTTGGACTAATATCCATCACTAATATAAAATATAAACTATTGATTATTATTAAGTGAATATAACAGTTGGATCAATCAAAGTTTATAATTAAATAGTAAAATACGTTAACAGTCCCCACTATAGAGTGCTTTTTGTTGAGTCCTCTGACTATAAAAAGTTACAAAATGATTACTCGACTTAAAAATAATAATAATAAGTTGATCTTTTTCCGTTAAAAATTTAACGATAGATGATGGACAATTAATAAAATTGGCATAACAAAAATTTAGCTCTCTAATTTTATACATTGTTATGATTTAGTCCTAATTCTAAAAAATTAAACCTCAACATTTTAAAATTACACCAATTTAGTCCTCACTTCACTCTTTCTTCTCCAATGGCTTTCTTTCGGATTTCGTTGTTGGGTTCTTATTTGAAATGTTCAAAGCTAACAAACCTGAAATTGACAACAAATTAGATAAGAGAACAAAAGTATCTTAAATATGATTTTGAATGATGTGAAGAATAACCATTTAAATTAAATGAGAAATGGGCATCGTCCAAAGATTCATGCGTTTCAGCTAGCATTACACTGTAATTTAAACAAAATAGCAGAGCAAACATGAAAGTAGGCATCAAATCGAATTAATTTATAGTTTTAAAACCAGACGGTAAGCAACATGAAGGCTGAACTAAAGGAGGGTGAATTTTTAAAAGTCCAGTAACACGAAACAGGAGGATTTCAGATTTATGTCTTTTGGAGGCTTACTTTGCTTCTTCAGTGGATATGGGCTTAAACAAACGGAGCAAATAAAAAGAACCCATCCTCCTAAAAGGACTCAAGCTTTGGCATTCCTAGTGGATATGGACTCAAACTTGTTATTTTATTACCCATAGCTCAGACATGCTCAAAGCCACACAGAAGTAGTGACAGAAGCAACATAACTGGACTACAATATTCTACTTCTTGAAATATTGTTTTTTTATTAACAGATAAATATATATTTTGGTACATAAACTTTGTTTCAATATTCAATTTTCAGGTATCTAAACTTGGCAACTTGGTTTAAACTGATGCCTAAATTCGGCTTTCTGAACCAATTTTCAGGTATCTAATTAGACCAAAAAAATTTAAGTATTAAATTGAACCTCGAAACTTAGTTCAGATACCAAGATTATATTTACCCTTTAGTAATTTAAGTACCAAATTTCGTTGATTCATTGTTGAGTATTATTGTTTGATTATATATGCAGCAAATTAGAGTTTGTAGTACACAAGCTCAAGGAGATAGGAAAAGGACATCATTAACATGCAAGTTTCCTAGCTTCTATAATATTCCAGCCTTGCAATACAATGAAAGTGCCATAGGAACTAGCAAATGTCACTAAATGAAATCAAATAATGTTGTAATCAAAACGGGTGAACTTGGTCAGAAAATCCTGGCCAGTGCGTCCTTCAGCAGCTTGAATGGACTGCAGACATTAATGATAGAGCGTGGAATCTTACAGTGAAGAAGTTAATGATGTCGCGTTTTGTCGCTGGAGCCATTGATGTTGAAAAAATACGTGCTCCTTGTTGATTGCCAATTCTATGGTGCAGCTATGTTTATCTTGGATTGTTATTAACAAAGGTTGAAATATCATTTACTCTACCCTTATCATAAGCACTTTTTATGAAAAAAAATTTGCTATTTTTATAGCGGTTTCTAATTTCTATGTACTAAAATATAATAACTTTGACATATTAATCTTAAATTTTTAATTGTCCATCATGAATTGAGTAAGTACGTTTGACTGGTTCTAAACTGTTTATATTTGTTTTCTCATATTCTCTCAGGTCATGTGTTCTAAATCTACTAGAAGCACTATTCCTTCATCTAGAGTCTCATTTTTCCTCCCCTATAGGTAAGATTAAAATTAGAATTAAAATTAAAATTTGTCAAAAAAATTGTCCACCATAAATTAAAAATTAATAACTTGAGTATACTCAATCCCATAATCCAATAAATATACTTAATTAGTGTAGTATTTTGTACTTGATTTAAGTGGGTTTTAAAATGTCTGTTTTCACAAATAAACCCAAACTCAATCAACCTTAGTATTAGGTTAAGATTAAGTCATCAAATATCCACTAAACTTGATTATATTTAACAAAATTCAAGGATTCAATGATCGCCCCACCCTATCATCAGTAGATCAATGATTTCATTGGCCGCAATCACATCCTTCAAAAATTGGGTTTCTGAAGCACTTGTTGCTCCTTTGATAATTGACATAGTCATTAAAGGACAAAGTATGAGGCAACATTTCCAGTTCATAAAGAAATATTCAAACTGTTGACCCATTTTTATATTTTATTAAAAAAAAAAACAGCTGATAACACCTAATCCAGCATATTTTTGGCTTGAAAAATACTAAGCCTACAAACATCAAATTGTAGGGGGAAATTAAGCCATCAAGATTAAGAAACTTTACATTGAAGTCAAGTCTTCTTTTTTTAAGGTGCACATGATCATAATGAGAAGAATAATGAAATGAATGCAATCTTTTTATTGTGATTTAGCAGGAGGAAAATTCAGTGTAGCTTTTTTGAGCGTTGAACAAATAAAAAAAAATGGGCCTTTTAGACCATGCGTAGCTATGTCTTTCATAAAGCGAACTTTATATTTTTAAATTCAAAAGTTCACTTTATTAGTATATTTGGCCGGTTGGTCAAGCTGCTTATTTTTGTTCCATAATATTTCTGTAAGTCGCGAGTTCGAGACCCACTAAAAACACTCATCTTCCTTACTTTGTTGTCCCTTCCCTCTAGTTAGGATTAAATTTAAGAAGTTCACTTGATTATATGGAAGCTATGAATCCTCAAGAATCGTTTTGCTTAACTTTTGATGGTGGATAAACCCAAACCCTAACTCCAAAAGCTTTCTTATTTCGTGTTCCCCACAAGATTTCTTTATCCTCTCCTTTTGCCCCCGTACCTTTAGAGATTAAATGTGAGATCATCAAAAGCAAACCCTTTCTAGCTGAGCTGTATTGAAATAGACTGAACTGTCTTCATCGCTGATCTTGATTATGGGATAAAGACGACCTTGAATCTGAATTCAACAATGTGCCATTTATCTCTCTTTTTACTAGACTTAACCATTGGTATCTAACTTATTGGCCCACTAATTCGGATTGGATTTTACAGAGGCCTAATATGGGGCGACACTCCAACTTAATTTTCTCCATTCATAATGCCACGATTCAAATCTCTAATCTTGCTGAAGGGATATAGCGCATCATCCAGCTAGATCAACTGGTTGTTGGTTATTTTTCTTTTTTATAAAGAAGAAAAATATAATATAATATGAATAATATGCATTGCATGATAAAAAAACTATTAAATTAGAATTGAAGCCAGAAAAATCTTTTAAAACCAAAATTGAATTATAAATTTTCATGAAAGTCCAAATGTATTGATTTAAAATTTTATTATTTTTAAAAGGTTAAATCATAATTCTATCATTTTAGAAGTCAAAATGTGATTTATCGTGTATTAACTTATAATTTTTATCATTTTAAGGGACCAAGACCCTTGGCTACCCCTATTAACGCCAAATCAAATTTAAATTTTAATAATTTAAATTATAATATTTTTATATAAGTTTTTAAAGTAAATAAAAGAAACAGAAAGAGTCGTTTTCGTCTTTACTTTCTTTAATAATAAAGCATTGTAGTCGATATGATGGTGGGGCAAATTATTAAGATTAATAATGAAACTAGTAATATAACTTATGAATGTGGGACTGAATTATTTATAAAGAAGTCGACACTTTAGCTTAAGTAGCTAGACTCGGCCAAAAATGTGTTTTGACTGCTTCAAAGAATCAATCAGACCTTTCACATTACAATTATGCATAGCTCCAACTTACCTTAGTTTTGGGATGATTTACACTATAACTAAGATATTTATTTTTACCGATGGAATATATTTTGTCCCAAAAAAAAAATTATTTTTATGGACATGAATTTGTCAGATTAGATAATTGGGTATATGCTTCAATGAACTGAATATTCAAATGATGGATTTTGTGACGGATACCAAATAAATTAGCTGCTTAGTCATTATTGCAATGTTACTAAGAAAATGAATGAATTAAATTTAAGAGAAATCTGCCAAACTTATACCAAAAGAAAAAAAAATCAAGTCAAATTTAGAAAAATATTAAAACAAACAATTTCATATGCTTTGTTCATTCACTGTCATGAATTCCACACTCGTTTCCAACATTTTTCCATGCAAACCCCACTATCAATGAAGTTTCATGAAATCCATTATTATTCAGCCTTCGTTCAAATAAAATATTACGAATATATAGAGAGAGATGGGAAATATTACGAATATACGATAAGATAACGATAAATAAATAATCATATGTTATTTTATTACAAAGAAACTTGAACAATATATAGAGAGAGAGGGGAAATGTTGGATTGGCATTGACCATGTTTCTATGTAGTAAGCTTTATTAGAAAAACTTGGGATTTTGGTTGATGTCATTCATGTCATGGATGAGTATTTTTTTTTTTTTTTTGAGAAAGGATGAGTAACTTCCTCTAAGCTAATTATTAGACTGATATCAGCAAATTAAAAAGAATTAATAATTTTGTCACTCTGCAACTAACAATTATAAGAAGAGGATAGATTTGTGCCATTCCATATTAGAATGAAAATGGAGCCTTACCCTTTGAATATTTCATTACTATACTCAATTAAATAATGCAATAAAATAACGAAAACAGAAGAGGGAGAGGAAAGAGTCAATGGTCTAATTCTCTACACAACTTGGTAATTTTGTATAGAAATGTAACCTTTTATAATTTATAATATCGAAAACGTTTTCTAAACAAGCGAATTCGGAATCATTTTTAAATTTGCTCTTCTCTAATTTAAATGATCAAATAGCTTAATTAATAATTTTATATATAATTTTCAGTTTGAAATAGATGGAACCTATGGAAACAAGTGAATAATTTGACTTGTAATTGTAATATCTATTTTTGTCCGGGCCCCAAAATTATATCCTAACTATTTACCCTATTCGAATCAAGTTTAAAAATATAGTAAATTCAAAAAAAAAATAATAATAAATAAAAATATAAAAAAGGGGAGGGGAGTGGAGTGGAGCACAAGGCTCCTCGTCACCCACCTCACCCCTCACTTTGCCTATAAAAATGGGCGTGGGGGGGGGGGGCATTTGAAAGCAACAAAATGAGCCGGTAGTGGCATACCAAATAAGGGGGCTTAGGCTCTCGGCTAGCCAAGGACTGGGGCAGTGTCCTCGGTCCTAACCGGTTCGATCGGGGTCCTATTTTGGATCTAATCTAGTTATTTTTTGGAGAGGTCGTGGTAGATCTTGGTGGGGTTCAGTCGGGGCTCGTCATTCGAGCTCCTAGTTAGGTATATTTTCTTTCATTTTTATTTGTGTTGTAATTTTTATGATTTAATGAAGTAGTAGTTAATTTAAAATTGTGTTTTTTTAGTTTGTATGTTTATTTATGTTTTAGATTAGTATTTATTATGTTTTATATTAATATTTTATTTATATTAGATTTGTTTTTATTTATGAGTTAGATTAATATTTATGTATGTATGTTTTAGATTAGTTTTTTATTTATGTTAGATTTATTTTTATTTATGTGTTAAATTAATAGTTATGTATGTATGTATGTATGTTTTAGATTAATATTTTATTTATGTTATATTAGTATTTTATTATGTTAGTATTTATTTATATTTTATCGCAATGTATTTATTTATATTTGCCATGTTTTTTAAGTTTGCATAACGGATATATATTTTGTCAATGCGGTGCCCTTTTATCCGAGCGTAAATGGGGCCAGTATCAGGCGTAGTGATAGTGGTTGGGCGTTTATTCTCGGATAACGGGGCCTTTAAAATCTACTCGCACTTATAACCAAATTTTAATTTAATCGTCACTTTAATATGGAAAGTTTAATATTAACAAAGCGGTAATTATTAAAGTACCAATTTTGGCCGGTGTGGGGGTGCTAATCCTTCCCCATCGGTAACCGACTCCCAAACCCGACATTTTGAAATCTCTGGTTTTTACGGTGTCCGGTCCACCTTGAGTGGCCGGTGGCGACTCTATTTTTAAACAAAACTCGATTTTTCAAAACTCCCACGGAAGACATTATTTTCAAAATAAACCACTTTTTTTAGCGAGAGGGATATCATCGCTACAGATGGCGACTCCGCTGGGGATATTTTTGTTTTTTCAAAAAAAAAAAGAGAGTCGAGCTTTTTTCAAATAATTACCGCTTTATTAATATCGGAAATTCTGGATTAAAGTGACTATTAAACTAGCATTTGGTTATAATTGCGCGCTTATTTTAACGCATTTAAAATTTGGCATATAAACTCGTCCTTTTAAGTGGGGGGAAACGCTAATGCTTTCGTGAGGATATCATTCCTCCGTGTAGGCCTAGCAAGTACCTTCAGGGTTCGAGTACCTTATGCTTTCGTAAAGATATCGTTCTTTCGTGCAGGCATAAGCGAATGGGTCCCCCTGAATTGAACCCGGTTGAAAGGAGCCTATAATGGGTGATGACCGAGGGCCTTGCTACTCTTAGTAGGGGACAACAAGGACAATTTGGGTACCCCTTAACACCAAAACTGCATGTAGAGAACATATAGAAACCCACCCTTTTAGAACCATGCGGATAACCTAGGTGTTTTAGACGGGATGTAAATAGGGTTGTTTTGTTTTTTTACCTTATCTAAACTGTTCTTCTATTTATGTGTTATTGATCTTATCCGGTACTGACTCGTTTTCTTTTTTGTTTTACCTTTTTTTGCATACATCATTGCATTTGCATTACATTAGGGTGTTGGTTCAAGTGGTTTACCCGATAAAAAATCTTTCATTTTTACCCTATTTTAATCTACTCATTTGATTATTCTAATTTCAAATTGACCCATTTTTGTGATCACATCATATCTATTCATTTTAGCATTCACTGCATGTCATATCATAACACTTTAATTTTTGCATTTTATCAGCATGAAATGTTGATTCACGACTGGTTCTCAATTTGAAAAATTATCATCGGGAAAAAATCTAGCACTCTAGATATCAAGGCAATATTCAAAGTTGTAAATGAATCCCGTGAGTTCGGAAGTTGAGCCATGGGAACCATTTTTGAATCAGTACTTTCACATCTAGGACATGCATTTCGCATTTACATGCATACATTTTGAAATTTCAAAATTAGTCCCTGGGTTACCCCATCTGATACAACTAATTTGGTCGATCTAGCACCTTACAGAGCCTCTTACAAGAGCCTGATCTTGGGGCATGTCCAAAATCACCCTCCACATCTTTTACAAAAATTGTGCCCCTAACAAAGCCCAGTCTGGGGGCATTATTTGCCAAGGTCCAGCCTTCACTGCCAAGTCAAACCCTTGCACCCCTAAAATGTCTACATCAATCACAGTCTGCAAAATTGCACCCAATCCAAAAAATAATGAGCTGTCATGAACCAACACAATTTATAAACCCAACTTAGAGGGAAACAAAATGTGCACCAGAGTTTCAAATTTGCTACAAGAGCAGTTTCAAACAATAGCATAGAACGAACAAGTTTTGGGGCATGCACCGAGACGAAAGCTAACTCAGATGAAAGCTGATCGAACCCGGGACAAAGTCGGGGCACCGCCACATACAAAAGACCAAGATCCTGACAGGACCAGTGAGGAGTCAGGGGCATCCCATTGAGGGCCAGAAAAATCATGTCACGTTCATGCATTTAGTTGCATTCATCTTGCATTAAATCATTTTTGCATACGTCATACATCTATGTTCATTGCATACACTAAAGTCACCTTGCATTTAGGATAGATACATGCATTTAGGCCTAAAATTCATGCATTTTTGCTTGTACATACAAACAGGTCTACGGAAAAGACCGAGATACCCTCAACATGGGGGCAATGACAAGAGGGCCAACCCTAGTCTTGAAGGAGGTCAAACACGAAGAAGATGCTGAAACACCCAAAATAAAAGGTATCAACGACAAAATCTTTGACAATTACTGACCAATGTTTTTTCTTTTGTAGGATTTGATTCCGCCAACGATGGCGTGACGGACGCTAACAATTTCCCGACTATCACTCTTGCCAACAGAAATTCTTTTCAGATCCCGTCCTCTGTCGATAGAAAATCAGCGTAAATTTTTCCAGACATTGTCTCGTTGTCAGTGACGCAGTCATCCAACATCTTACAAATCATGCCTCCGTCAGTGGTGGTACGCCAACCTATCCAGATCTTGCCTCCGTCGGTGGTGTTGCAAATCAAAATTTCCATTCGGCCCTACCTCTCCGTCGGTGGTGCAGCGGGTCTCACATTTTGCTGATCTAGTCTCTCCGTCAGTGGTGTAGCAGATCAAATCCTCTCCAGGTCTTGCCTCTTCGACGGTGTTGCAGCTAGACCAAACTTTTCCTTGGAATTTGTTTTCAGTTACAAGAAAAAGATCAAAAAATCAAGAAAAAATAAAAAAAAACGAAAAAAACAAACAAAGACAAAAGAAAGAAAAATGAGAAGAAAAAAGAAAAAAGAAAAAAAAAAGAGAAAAAAATCAAAATGAGCTTTCAACCAAATTCCGATCATGCCTATTCGTCAGAGTCGTAGCTTGATCACACAAATCCACCAACTCTCCGATCCTGCCTCTTCGTCGGTGTCGTAGCTGGATCAAATCTTCAGACCTTGCCTCTTCGTCGGTGTTGTAGCTTGGTCAAAATTTACTAATTTTCAAATTTTATCAATGTTGTTTCTTGAAAAAATGAAGAAAAAGCAAGAAAAGAGAAAAAAAATGAAATTCAAAAAAAGAGAGAAAAAAAAAGAAAAACTGAATGAAATGAAAAAAAAGAAAAAAAAAGAAGAAAATCAAAATGAGCTTTCAATCCTTCGATCATGCCTCTTCGTCAGAGTTGTAGCTGGATCAAATCTTCAGACCTTGCCTCTTCGTCGGTCAGGAAACAAAGTGTGGGTCAGGAAATGCTAGGCATAACCGGAAATGTTTACATACTAGAAGCCACTTTGTGCTTTTCCCATTGGAAGATGCTTTGTCAAACCCTTCTTTATACACTGGTTTCTATCTCTCTATCTTTTCATCCTGACGTTTCTTTATATATAATTCAAACAACATAAAGAGATATGAAACCCTGAAAATCCAAAACCAAATACTTGAGGCCAAGTTTAGGTTTTCTCTCTCTCTCTTATTCTTTTGTATTTCGTGTTCATAATTTCTCCATGTCTGATCATGGATTTAGAGATTACTACTACCATGCGAGCGCATTCAGCAATGATCATGATCAGCAAAGTTTTGGTGGTGAAACTGATAGCATCTATAGGGTTTCACCATCCTCTGTTGACCCTTCATACATGAGCTTCACTGATTGCTTACACAGTACTTCCATGGACTACGGTTCACTTGAAAAGGCTTTTGGTCTGTCTCCGTCTTCGTCGGAAGTGTTTTCTTCGCTCGAAGGAAGCAACCGGACAGCGAAGCAGCTGGTCGGTGCGGAGGATTTTGGTGGAAATACCGGTGAAGTTACGGGGACTCCTAATTCTTCTATTTCTTCTTCATCCAGCGAGGCTGGTTGTCAAGAGGATTCAGACAAGAGTAAGAAAGACGGGCAGCCAAAAGGATCAGAAGATGGAGGCGAAAGCTCAAAGAAAGGGTAAATTAACTGTTTTTTTTTTTTTTTTTGCTTCATTTTCATAATATTTGATAACGAATCTAGGGGTGTAAGTGCAATTGTTTATTGTATCTAACAGGAACAAATCTAAAACAAAAGGAGAGAAGAAGCAAAGAGAGCCACGATTTGCTTTCATGACTAAAAGTGAAGTTGATCATCTTGAAGACGGGTATAGATGGAGAAAATATGGGCAAAAAGCTGTGAAGAACAGCCCATATCCGAGGTTTGGTTCTTTCACTTTCTTGATTTACAACCAAAACACATGTTTGTTTGTTTGTTTGTTTGTTTGCATTACATCGCCCCTTCTTTTGACTACACCAAGAAGAGTCAATGCATGAAACTTAACCCGCAAGCAATAACTTTCCTTTTCTTCTCCTGTTTGTTTGTTTCTCTATATTTGAATATGACTAGCCTTTCTCGGGAAACAAACACAAACTTGTTGTGCAGCTTCTTTATCATTATCTAAGACACAATATTTCTGGGGGTTTTTTTTTATCAATGCAGAAGCTACTACAGGTGCACTACTCAAAAGTGTACGGTGAAGAAGAGAGTTGAGAGGTCATTCCAGGATCCGTCGACTGTGATCACAACATACGAAGGCCAACACAACCACCCACTCCCGACGACACTAAGAGGAAGCACCGCCGGTCTATTCCCACCTTCCATGTTAACCCAATCGCCATTAGGGGGACCAAGCTTCCCACGCGAATTGCTCATGCAGATGCCTAATTATCACCGTCAGATGAATAACCAAGCCACTGTCGGTTCAATGTTTGCACAAAACGTTAGCCCTTTTCAGCAGTACGTCCACCAACACCAGGTTCCGGACTATGGACTTCTTCAAGACATGGTTCCTTCCAGGTTCCTTAAACACGAACCATGAGTCCCCAACTCTCTTATCTCTACATCTTTTTACTGTTTGTACTTTGTATATACATACATATATATATGTGTGTGATTTAGCTACTTTTATTACTCGCTTCATCTAACTTCTCTCTAGAGCCTAAGAATTATTCTTCAATTACTGGTGTGAAAGGGCCTAACACGAAGGACTAGATGGGAGTGTGAATTTTTCTTTCTTTCTTTTTTTTTTTCCACTTAGAAAACTTGGTTAAGTCTGTCGCATAGATTTAGAGGAGAAAGCTTCTTTATTAGGGGTTTTTGAAGAACACTAGAACAGGAAACCAGGTTTTAAGAGGATTTGCAGACTTGTAATACTGGACTAATTAAAGCTGCAATTTTATGTGCATACAGTTTATCATTATCGTTGATGGAATTATTGTTGCAGAATTTGAAAATTATAAATTAATTTCCTTCAGTACTATTTTTTTCTTGAGCCGGTTATGTAGCTTATAATTTGAACTCTAATCAGAAAGTGTGTACTAATCATACATTATGTAAACCTAATTATTTTGAACGAAAAGGAATATAGTATGAAAAGTAATTAAAATTATATGGTCAAACTATAAAATAATAAGAGTATATCATAAATTAAATATAATACCAACATGTTGTTTATAATACCTTACAAATATAGTACATGTACATGAATTTTTTGGTCCAAAAAAATCATGGCAAATGACCTAACATTCCCTTAATTTGATATTCAAGTAATGACCCGGTTTAGAACCCTTTTTTCCTCATTATTTTTATAAATTAGTAAAAAAAAATTCCAACCTTGTATACACGACATTTGACATATAGTATGGTGTAGAATAGTTAATTAATTGAATTTAATGCAAGTGCCTTTCCTTTACGATGTTGTTAAATTTGACTTGCGAGACGTAGAAGCCACGTTTTCAGTCAAGTCTGAAGGAAATTATTGGTGATCAGTTTCGTGTTGATATCACCAAATTCAAGGGTACCAAAAAACTAAGCATATAGCTCGAAAATTAATAATAATAACAAATTATTATTATTATTATTATTATTATTATTATTATTGTTGTTGTTGTTGTCCGGCTGCTCCTTCAGCTCCGCCTAATTATGAGAGCGTCATATCAGTCAAATTATATAGTATGAACAATTACTATTGTTACTAGTTCTGAAAATAACATTTCAAAACGTATCCCGGCGGTGCCTTCTTAGCATGTTCCATTGTTCTCTTCCACGCTAATAAAATAATCAATCGATTTACATAAAAAGAAAGTATTTTTTTAGAATAATTTTATAGTAATCATATATGGTACCTTATATATGTATATAGCAAAGCCAACATGTTAGATGGCGATTATCCATGTTACATGATCCCTAACTAAACCCAACCAATATCATCATTATAAATCATAATATATAGATTTATATTGCTCTGGATTAAGAGCCAGAATTAACATTTGACTGTTTAAATTTCGACTAGAAATAGTAACTTCTAGAACGTGATTTTGGTTTAGTATAAAAATAAAAGGAAAGATCAAATTAATTTAATTTAATCTAACATGCAAAAAATTTAGGAGTCAGAACAGAATTTTGAGGACTGTATATTTCAGCAAAATTCAAGAAGAAAAATTGAAGGGAATCGAAAATTTAAATTTCAATGACATTTGTGAGATATTATTAATATTAGGTTAAATTTGGGCTGCTAAAGATACATTGAAATAAAACATTGTTATCTCAAACATCATATTATTCAAATCATATTTTGATTAGGATAATGTGTTAAAAATGTTCTTTTTACTGGTAAATTGCATTGATGGCATATTTCTATAAAAAATGAGAGATAAAATAAAACAAATAATATAATACAAATAGTTATTTATCTTTTATTGGATAATTTCAGTGATAAAGGATAGTATATTTCTCTTAAATGACTCGTGTTCGAGCAATATAATCTCTAAGTATAAGTTAGTTTAATCAAATTTGAGATCGGATAAAGATATTGTAATTATTCAACATTGTTGTTTGGGGAGATTACTCCAAACAATTTAAAATTTTGAGAATTTCTAAGTTGAGATAGCAGTAGCATTGTTTATTACCCAAAAATATTACAATTCATTGTTGTCTTACATAAATTTACAATTTTAAAATGTCCCTAAAGATTAGGATTATTACACCATAGAATATAACTTTTCTTTCAACCTTAGAGCCCCATAACCTATCTTCATTTTCTTTTTTTTATTTGTTTTTTTTGCTGGCGGTCGGCAACCATCAAATTTCATTATTTTTTTATTTTTTCAAATTTTTAATAAGAATCTCTACTTTTGTATCACACGTTTTCTATGTCTTTGTGATATTTTTTGTTTGTTTTATCTGTCATTTTGGTATGATTTCAGCTTATCTTAGCGGTAATTTGGTGCTAGTATAGATATTTGCACGGCGCTAGTTTCTAATTTTGATTATGTCGGTGGTCATAGAAAGATAGATTCCACTCGGTTGATGGTTGTTTGTCGATATAATCAAACTTGGGTATCGGAGCAATCTGCCTAATAATTTGGTTCGCTCATCACTCCTTTTTTACCCCGTAAAGCGTCTCGCTTGGATAGAGATAATGAGATTCAGGAAACTTCTAGATTTTGGTCGTATGCTAATCTCTATGGAAGTATTTACTTTTCTTAATTTATACCTTTGGGTTGTATGAGATTTTGGTGGACTAGTCTCATTATTCTCCCTTTTAGAATGCGTTTTATTTGTAATATTTTCCATAATTTTTTAATAACACTCAGTTGCCATTGTTGAAAAAATATCCCTAAAGATTAAAACTAAACTAAAATTAACGAAAACCACCATAAATTCAAAAAAGGTGTACTAAAATTAAAACCATTATAACTTTCTGAAAATAGAATAGATTATTATTTATTTACATGTTTTATTAGTGTTGCTTAACAAAATTATTCTTTCCATGGAAACCACCGTGAAATCGGTTGAACAAAAAAGTGTTAAAAACGTTTAATCCCGTCTTTTTTAACCTTTCACTTGGATTACTTTGAATATTTTAACAGGAGGATCAATAGACAGTCAAATTGGGTCAAGCTGATGCATCTGCGCATCGTTTACCAGCCTGTAAGTAGAACCTTAATTTGATACCAAACAAAAGAGAAAAATAAAATTTGATTTTTAAAGTTTTATTTGATATATTTTCAGTATAGTATAGTGGGATGAGGATCATTTTTATAATAAAATTTTAGATTATCTAATTTGGATCAAATGGTCAATAAATTAAATATAAATTATTATACTAAATAATTATAAACATTTTTTATTTTTGGTCATTTTTTCGATGAAATTTAGTAAATTTATTTTACGGACCAAAGTGAGATAATTGTTCAAGTTTAATTGATTGATAAAATATTCTGATAAGAAAAAAAGTGGGTTCCTTAGTCTGCACTTTTTTTATGAAACTTAATCTGCACTTTTGTATGAAAAACAATGTAACAAAAATATAAGAGTTTCCTTAAATAGAGGCAGATTAATAAACATGGGTCAATTTTACATATCTATTTATGATGGACGATGAAGAATTGAATTAAAAGTTTCTATATACCAATAAAATATTAAAAATTGACTGATATCAGTCTAATGTATTAGTACGACAACTCAGCAATAATGTTATCATATTAGTAACAACGACAATCTATCAAAAACAAATTTAATTGTCTTAAAAAAAATTGATTTTTATACGAAAACATGAAATGTTATCTGAGATCAATTTTAATGGAGTAAACTTTACCAGAAATTTCTTATGTTTAGGGCGTATTTTATTTTGGTCACCAAAATTGAAAAAAAAAGGTTATTATTGTTATTTATGTTTTTGACCGTTACCGTTTTGGTCACCCAACCGTTAGCCTCCGTTAATCTTTATTAATACGATGACATGGCACATTAGTAAAAAAGTTAGTTTTAAATTTAGCCTTCAAACTTTTAAAATTTTATTTTTTTCACCATCTTCACAAAAAATCCCTTTCTCTACAAAATTTCTCTAATCCAAACCCTAACCCCCTCCCTTTATAATAGCACATCTATACTAGGTGATTTTCAGTTTCTATGGAACAGAGGCGAGCTGTTTTTTTTTTTTTTTGAATTGTAGAGTTGCCGTTGTGTTAATGTCATGGCTGTGAAGGGTGGGTTCTCTATGTTGGTGTCAGCAACCTTGCTGTTATTTGTGAATTCGGTTACTGTGGATGGAAGTTTAGTTTGGTACATAAAATGGTGAGGCAGTGCTTGTTATCCAGTTTTAATTTGGTTCTTGGTTGTGCGCAAGGTGCATTCCTTAGTGTCTGAAAGTTTATGGGAGTGAAGTTCGTGTTATTTGTAACTCCTATTCGTTGGACATGCATTGGATGCTTATGGGGTGAAGTTCTTGTACAGTTTTGGATGTTTGTGTTTAGTTTTGATCTTGAACAATTAGAAGGAATATAGAGATTTTGGTGTTTATTAGGATCAAATAGGATAGACGAGGAAGAACATACGATGAATTGGGTGTTATTGTGGATCAGAGAGAGAATTTTTGGAAGAACGGACGATGAATTGAGTTTGAATATGTGTTTTTGATCCGAAAAGGGAAAGAAATTGAGAATTTAAGCCACGACTTATCAAGATGACGCTCTTTTGATTATCCTATTGATCTCCCTATTTTGGATCCTTGAACTGAATATGACTACAAGCTTACATTCACCGCTCTTGTTCGCGATTGAGTTGTGGTAATAACCGTGTTGTCAACGTTCATTATTATTATAATATGTTTTTTAATGTTGTTTGTTGTTGGTTTTTACCTTTAATCGTCGAACTTTGGTGATGTTTGTATCTTTTTGTTCGCGATCTAGAGGCGTTAATTTTCGCATGTTTATGAATATGTTCAGGTCAAATTTATTTACCTGAGTTGTAAACTCTCATTGTATTTTAGATTTTTTCTCTTGTTTAAAACTAGCGTACTCATATTCAAAGTATATATACAATTATATATTTTAATTTTTAAATTTGTGTACTCTTTATTTATAAATATTACCACTTTTAAATGTGTTTAACTATTTACAATAATACCAAACTTTAACTTAAGAAGCTTTAATAGAAAGTACACAACAGTATTAAGTTAGAAAGTTAATCCTATCTCTTTGGACTTATGTGTGTCACATTAATATTTTCGTAGTTTATTTTTATATAGACTTGACAATACTAAATATAAAAAATATATTAATTTTATTAATAATATGTGATTTTTAAAAGAATGTTATTTAATTTATTAATTTTATGATAATATATTAAATCTAAAATCTAAAAAAATAGTGTTACATTCATGATTCAACAAACCAAATGCCTTACGAGCCACTGCACTAAGTAATTTACGTAATTAATCAGAATATATAATATAATTAAACATTTTAACAGTTTTTTATAAATTTTATTAAGTAGAGATTAATTACATTTTCTCAAAAAAATAATAAAAAATCAAACCTATAAAAAATAAGACAATATAAGTATCCTTAACTACCCAAATAATAAATGAATCTCATAAAAAATATTCGACCTCCAGCTGTATTTTGCTGGAAATAATTATGTTAGATTTGTTTTTTGAATAAGGGTAAAATACCTATCATCACTCCATTTTGTTCTGTGATATATTTTGGTTACTTAACTTTCAAAATGATCAATTTTAGCATTTGAACTTAAAACTTTATCCTATTTTGGTCACTCCACCGTTAAATCTCTAACACTGTTTATGACATGGAAATAAAAAATAATATATATATATATTTTAATACACACCATTAAATAAAAAATATTTAAATTTTAAAAAAATTAAAATTTAACTCTCACCCTCCTTCACCCTCACCTCACTCATTCCCCAAACACCCACTGCCATACACACGAGCATCATCACCGAAACCACTCTCCATCACTCCATCATTGTCACCCTTAACCTTTACCAAACGAAATCTAACCACGACATACCATCACTTCTATTAACCCGTCCATCCATTGCCCCCTAAACTATCGATCATTCACCAACTTCCACCTCTTGACACAAAACCGAGAGACCCCAGCCTAAACTTTCACCAAAATCAGCCCCTCACGCACCCATTTGCCCCTAAACGACAACCCAAATCTACCTATGTAGCCACCGAACATCCTTCACCATTGAGCCCTCAACCGTGCCCCATTCAAGCAACCACCATTAGGCCCTTCACTGCCACCATCACCCTTATCACTTCCCACTCAAAATTGAGAGCCAACCAATCCCTAAATCGAAAACTACATTACCATCAACACCCCCTCAACTACCCCCCAAGCTTCAATTACCCTCACCCAAGACTCAACCGAGCCTTGTATCCCAATAATTAGCAGCAACGATAGCGATAGAAGAACAAAAAAAAACCAAAAAAATATAAAAAAAGGAGAAAGGGAGGGAGGTAGTATATCCTCGGCTAAGGTTCGTCGCCAGCAACCTAGGCATCATATCAGAAGAATGGTCAAAGTGCATTATGTACAATGAAGAGTGACATATCTCGAAACAAAAACTATCCAAAGATGGACGATGTAGATTTGACGCCGACGAATTTCAAACGTTGGAGTTATTTTTGAGAGTTTTGAGTACTTAGAGGAGAAAATCAATTTGAGTGAGAGAAAGAAGACAACGTGAGGAGTAATGTGATGATCTCAGTTCATCGGAGTGAGCGGCGAAGACGGCTCAACGACAACAACAAGGCTGACGAGTGTTTGGGGAATGAGTGGGGTGAAGGAGGGTGAGGTGACGATAAGAGTTAAAATTTGATTTTTTTTTCTAATTTAAATATTTTTATTTTATTTAATAATGTGTATTAATATATATATATATATATTGTTATTTTTTTTATTTTCAAGTTAGAGATCTAACAGTAGAGTAATCAAAGTAGGTCAAAGTTTTAAGTTCAGTACTATAATTAATCATTTTAAAAGTTAAGTGATCAAAATAAGTTACAAAGTAAAGTTGAGTTAGATTTAGCTGTTTTACCCAATGAATAATTTATGTTTTCTCCGTCATTAACAAACAAAATCTGAAAGCAAAATAGCAACCAGAGCCAAACAACAGCAACCATGGCAAACAACAACCGTTTGGGAGAGTTAGAACGACGTCATATCTAAAATCCCTTTTAATTTTTCTCTATTCTTCAAGCAAGCTGCTCAGAGATCTCTTCGTCTCCAATTTTGTTATTTTATTTATTAAATAAAATAAAATTGTTGTTTTCGGCGTTGTATTTATGAGCATGTCCTAGCACAATCTCTCTCTATTCTACGCATTGGTTTCTCTTTCTTCGGTAACTTCTTCTGCTGCTGCTTCTTCTGTTTTTCCTTTTTCACTCTTAATTATATTTTTGCCTTTTTTGGATTGGTTTAATTCGGCGCTGTTGCAAATGCTAGAGTTGGAGGAGGTCATTATTTGATCCAGAAAAAAATGGTGGTTTCTGGGCCAATTACGCCTGGACAGGTACGGTTTCGAATTTTAATTTTATTGATTCGATGTTTTAATTTTTGGTTAAGTTTAATTTAGTTTTGAGATTTTGTAATTTTATTGGATTTAGACAATGCGATTTATTAGCTGAAAATTATTTGTAGGTGCTTTTGCAATTATTGAACTTGTGATTTCTATGTACTATTTTCGGATTCTGTTTGTTTTGTTTTGTTATCGAGAAAGTATGTAAGATTCATGCCAAACATTTTGTATTTCTTTTTCTTTTTGTATAGTTTCAGAGCTTAATTTAATATCTCATGAATTTTGGTAGAAAATGACCCCTCCTAGATTATTAACAGCTATGGTACTTCTGACTGTTGAAGTTTGATTTTATTTTCCTCACTTTGAATTAAATATCTTGTTTCTTCTAAGAATTTATGAATTTCTATATATAGTTAATAGATATACATAAGTGGCTAGCTTGGTTTGATGGGTGAACAGATTTGACTCGCATCTCAGTGATAATGTATATAATCTGACGACTTATGGTTATTTGTGATGATACTAGTGTTCTTAGTGTAAATCTAAGTGGAATGGTCTTGGGAAATCTATGTAGTTTTACTTGATATCTGATTGAAAGAATTTACGTACGGTTGTTATAATGCAGGGATAGCATTTTAATCGTTTCAACATCTATTTGCAATTGGGCTTTTATTTTTAATCTTTTGAACTTCATAACCATGCATTATGTGAATATTTTACTCCACTATTCTGACTTTAGTTATGTCACTTGTTCTTACTATTTTATAGGGTTTGATATATCTTTGAACTGTTATGCTTGTTCTTTTATGCAATAGTTTTGCCTGAAATACATAATGAACTTTTTTTTTATAATTGTCACAGGTGTCTTTTCTCTTAGGAGTTATACCAGTTTTCATTGCATGGGTATATTCAGAATTCCTAGAATTCAAGAAACCTGCATCTCTTGCTAAAGTGTAAGTAATCATTTGATGTAGAAGTTAACACGGGTGCAAATATTTGATACGCTGCTATCACTATTCTTCGGTGATATTGAATTCAACATTTTCTAATTCTGATAATGGTGTTTCATTTGCAGCCATTCAGACACTAATCTGGTTGAATTAGGAAATGAGACAATTAAAGAAGATGACAGGGCTGTTTTGCTTGAAGGGGGTCCAATGAGATCTGCATCTACTAAATTCCATGCTTCGGCCGTTAAAACGAATTTGATTAGGTTGCTTTCTTTACGTTTCAGTCTTCTTGTGGATTTTCCATGATTGTGCTCTTTAAACTCATTTTAGCATTTCCCTTATAATTTCCAGGTTTTTGACTATGGAAGACTCTTTCTTGCTAGAACACCGAACCACTTTGAGAGCAATGTTAGTCATATAAAGAAATACGCTTTTTGTTTTTGGCAGCTTTCTGTTTTGTCTTGTATTTAACTAGGCAATCTATTGCAGGTCTGAGTTTGGGGCTATTCTGGTGTACTTCTACATAAGTGATCGCACAAACTTACTAGGAGAATCGACCAAGGTGCTTTTATACTTGTTTGCGTTATTGATTATAGTTCATGCGTTTATCTGTTATTTTTTCCTTTTTTTGAAAAAGCTACAGATTTGTACCGTTGCACCTGAATACCAATTAGGGTCTTGTTTTTCACTTGTATATATAATGATATTCTTTTGTGATTTCTGGTTATGTTGATTCTTATTTTTATCTATGCCCATCTTGTTCACTCTTAATTCCTTTCCCCTTCATAGTGACAGAAAGAGGATTAGTTTTGGTTCACCTGTCTCCTAAAAGTCTACAATTAATTTTCACATTCCAGTATCCTTGAAGCTCATTGTTTCTTGTCCTCATTTTCCTTCTACTTTAATTTTATAAACAACCTTTTTTATTCCCTTGTACTTGCATCCTTCCTTGAGTACTTAGTTTGGGTGGCTATTTAATACCTCTGTAATAGGCAGGTTGTGAGTTGTGACCGCAATGTCCTTTCGCTTATAGTTCAAGATAAAGGGATGTCATACATTGTCTGGAAGTATCTTCTTCTCTGGTGGTTGGAAATGTTTGATGGCTAATTCCCCCCTATTTAAATGGTGTAAAGTAGTTGTATATTTTCACATTGATGGTTGGTTTAGGATTCTACTTGCTTTCTTATGTTGATTAACACTATAAAGATTATTTATTTTTTATATTATTTCTTATGTGTGTTTCTTGGATAGAAATACAACCGTGACCTTTTCCTCTTCCTCTACGCTCTTCTCATCATAGTTTCAGCAATGACTTCCTTGAGGAAACATACCGACAAATCTGCCTTCTCTGGAAAAACCATGCAATACCTCAGTAGGCATCAGACTGAAGAGTGGAAAGGATGGATGCAGGCAAGTGTTTATCGTTTGACTTGTTACCTGTGAACGAGTAACTACTTAAGCATAGGCACTCTCCAAATACCTATTTTGAAAAAGGTGGTATTTAGATTATATTTCCTTTCCTCAATATGGTAATTTCATTCTTAAATCTCTGAAAAGGTCAAGGTGATAACTTTCTGCGACAATACCTTTTTTCTATTTTGTCATAGCTAAGCTACCTCAATTATGATTTGAATTTTGATAATTTTATTTTTCATCTCAACAGTCATTCATTTGTCTTTTTTATCCTTGCTAACTTGTTGCAACATTGATAAGAATATAGGGAAACTTTCATATGAAATGCTATATGATAACTGATATGAGTGTTCACTGTTCAGTCTTTATATCTACGCTAATGTTCTTATGGGGCAGTTTTCATAACTGACTGCAAACCACAAAAAAAAAAAACTTTTCACTGCCAAATAAATGATATCGCTTGTGTCTGCAGTTCCTTGAATTTATGCTATCTACTGACCATTGCTTCTGCACTTGCATGTCTCTTTTTTTGCCTTTTGTAGGTGCTATTTCTAATGTACCATTACTTTGCTGCGATGGAGATATATAATGCAATACGTGTCTTCATTGCTGCATATGTTTGGATGACTGGATTTGGCAACTTCTCATACTATTATATTAGAAAGGACTTTAGCCTAGGACGCTTTATTCAGGTGATATTCTCTTTCTGGGTTGTAATACGTATCAATAAATCTGTGGTCCTTATATAAACTTCCATTTGCTGCAGATGATGTGGCGACTAAACTTCTTTGTGGCACTTGGCTGTATTGTTCTCAACAATGACTATATGCTTTACTACATCTGCCCGATGCACACGCTTTTTACCCTAATGGTGTAACAAATATAATGAGATACCATCAGTGATGGCTGTGAAAATTCTTGCTTGCTTTCTTGTAGTCATCTTTATTTGGGAAATTCCAGGAGTTTTTGAAATATTCTGGTGTCCACTAGCTTTTCTATTAGGTCAGCAACCTACCTACTTGGGTCTTCTTCTTTTCATTTCATTTATCAGCTTATAAGTAATTTACGCCTTAGAATGTTCATGTCCTTATATTCAGCTCCCTTGGTGATATTCCTGCTCCTTCTCTTCTTTTTATTTTTTGTTGAATGCCTTACTTTGAAACATGTGTACCTCACATGTGAATGAATCTCAGTTGAATAACCTTTTTTCTCTCTCTCATCAAATGGCAGGGTACACTGATCCTGCAAAACCTGATCTGCCCCGACTGCATGAGTGGCATTTTAGATCTGGTCTGGATCGCTATGTATGGATAATCGGAATGATGTATGCTTACTATCATCCCAATGTAAGTTCAATTTATTAGTCACCAGTTCTGTACACTTGCGGCACAATGAACAAATTCTTTAAAATGATTAAATCTTAGGTTGAGAAATGGATGGAAAAGTTGGAGGAATGTGATACCAAGAGAAAATTCCCAATCAAAGCAAGCATCATTGCAGTTGCTTTATTCGTAAGTTGCCTGATCCTTTCATCACTATATTGATGTTATGCATTTTTGGTTTTTGATAGATGCATCTTTTTCTTTCTTTGTTCTTTTTTTGTATATTCTTAAATTGTTCAGGCTGGGTATATGTGGTATGAATGTATTTACAAGCTGGACAAGGTTACTTACAACAAATACCATCCCTACACATCTTGGATTCCCATAACGTATGTACTAAGGATTTTTTTTTTCTGATTTACTCGGACATTTGAGGAAGTTTTGTGAAAGCACAGGGAATATCTTGTAAATAGAGTCTGATTATCAGGTCTTCTTTATTCTGATTCTAGTGTCTACATTTGCTTGCGGAATTGTACTCAGCAGCTTCGGAACTACTCTTTGGCTCTCTTTGTGTATGTTTCTGGACCATTATTAATTCACAGTTCTGTCTTTTTTACAAGATAGGGGATTATTTATTTGTCTTTTGACGAGTTTCTGGCGTTATTTTACATTGCTCTGATTAATGCTCTACATTTTTGTGCTTCCCAGGTGGCTTGGCAAGATAACTCTGGAGACTTACATTTCTCAATTTCATATCTGGTTGAGGTTTGTCGACCATTTAAAACGCCTCAATTTAATTTGTTTCTCAAACTGTTAAAAAAAATAATAGCCTGGTAGCGGAATCAGTTAACCTTGATATCTAGTTCCGGCTTTGCATCCTTCTTAAGGCATGATAATTCCACAAGCATGGATGTCAGCATAAGATTAACAGATTTACGTGTCTATAAGATTGTCGTAATTGCTTCTCATATATGCAGATCAGACGTGCCTAATGGACAACCCAAGTGGCTTCTTTCTTTTATCCCGGAATATCCCCTACTCAACTTCATGCTCACAACCGCTATTTATATCTTGGTAAGCAAATGTTCTCCTCTTCAATATTTTGGCAATAGTTTCACTTGTATTCATTCTGTTAACTTTGGCTGCCATCTTGCCTTGCTTCTGCAGGTATCTAATCGTTTATTCGAATTAACAAATATGCTTAAGTCAGTTTTCATACCCACAAAAGACAACCGACGGCTGCTATATAATTTCATCACTGGAGTAGCCATTTCACTCTGTTTGTACTGCACTTCACTCATTATTCTTCAGATTCCTCAATCTACTGTAAGCTCCCGTTTTCTGAATCTCAAACGATGTGTTGGCTCTTCTTTTATCATAGTTTGTTGTGTTATAATCCCGCATATAACTGATTTCATACTTACAGGCCTGAAAAGCAAGGACTCGAGAGAGGTTAGACGCACTTTTACATTGGACATAGAATATATATATATATATATATAATTAGTTGGAGCAGAATAAGAGAACTTGAAGTCAGCTATGCGATCTAAGCTTCAAACTCGAATGTTCCCAACGATTTTGAGTAAAACTGCCCTCTATATTCGTCCTCGATCCGATTATGAATCTCGGCTTTGCCTTGGGACTGGGGGGGGGGGCAAGCGTGCAACCAACAGGAAGTAAATCTTTTTTTCCCCTCACATTATGTTGAATATCGATGAACTCGTTTTCCCTTGTTCTTTTTTGGTCATTCATTGAAGAAAAAGATGTAGATTCATGTGACATAGAATGTGTTGTTTCAGTGCCAAACAAATTGGTGGTCCGATTCTTATTCAAAAAAGTTCTTTTGAACTTTGCCGCCTCGTAACCGATCATAAATCTTTAATTCTTTGTATCCATTTACAAGTGGTGTTTACGATACCCAAACTTGGTATCACAAAATTATTCAACTATTATTATCACTCAATTGTGAAGATTTGTTTTCAAACTATACACTTTTAATTGCTCATAATAATATTTATTACTTTTATTTCTTTCACCTAATTAAATAAAAATAAATAAATCACGGCACTATCAATAAAAAAATCAACCCTTATTCAGATAAGGTTCAATTGTTAAAACAAAATAAATTTCCAATATCCTCACTGGTTTTGTCCAATTAATTAGATTTTTATAATATTTATTACAATATGCCTCTTTTTATGCTTAGGAAAATTAAGTTAAACTTTTAAATGTAATAGTTTGATTGATATTTTCTGATGAAAAAATATTTAATTAATATGTGATAGACATATCCGTTCAATTTTTTTGAATATCAATTTTTAAATAAATCAATTTATAGTTAAAATCTAATTATTATAATAAAAAATATAAAACGAGTATAAACACAAAATTAATAGAACATGATACGAAAATAATATATAATTAAAAATATGAAAAAATATAAACTATAAAAAACATTAGTAATTTATCAATTTATCCCAAATATAAATCCCTTAACTATAAATTTAGTTGAGAAAAAAATAAAAGAAATTACAAATTATATATGTAATTTGGATTTGTCTAACATAGTATTTTAGAAATTTAATTATAATTAAAGATAATCATTGATTATAACAACATCAACATTAATATTTATTAAAAAGTAATTTATACTGAAATTTATTAATTGATTGAGTGATAAAAATATTTATATTATTTTATCTTATATATATTTGAATCATAACTTTTCTATTTAATAAAAAATAAATCAAACTAAGAATATTAATCAAATCAGTATTTGATTTTAACATGATGTTTTATATTTCATGTCCAATGCTCGCAAGTCGAATCGCATCTCAGATCTCCTTTGGTGGCGGCAAATTTAGGGGGTAAATGAGTTGAGTTTGAACGAATAAAATTATGCTCGTGTTTGCTTGTTTATTTTTAAAGGTATTCATGTCCGATTCGTGCTCGTTTAAATTTTTAATATTGTGTTCGTGTTTGCGAACTTGTTCGTTTAAGTGTTCGTGAACATGTTCGTTAAGTGTTCAAAAATATGTCCGTTTAAATGTTCGTGAACGTGTTCAGGAACATGTTCGTTTATTCGTTCGCGAACATGGTCGCTTTTATGTTCAGAAATGTTAACTAAATTAAAAATAAATAAACAAAACAAAAGCAACAAAATAAAACTTATAGTTCAACATGAACTTATATTTTCTTCTTATATTTCTGATAAGGGTAAAACTTTGATACACATGTTGTGTGTCATACCCGTATTTTGTCCGGGTTCGAATATATAAATAAATAAGGCCATAAATAAATAGTAATAGGCAAATAAATAAACAATAAATAAATAAATACAATAAAACCCAATAAATGTCCAAAAACATACAAAAACACCCAAAGCCCAAACATAAATCCAAAAGCCCAATTTACATTTGTTTCCCGCCCAATTACAGCCGTTTACAACCCACTACCAGCCCAACAAACACAAATATCAGTTTTCCCGCTTAAATCCTGATCTAAAGGGACACATATTAATCTCAAATTCGTCCACACCATTTCACCCAGATTATGGTTTTGTCTGACGTCAGCCTTGGTCAACCCTATAAATAGAGAGAGAAATTTGTCAGATGGCAATAATTATCCATTAATAAACTAATAAATATAGTTAATAGTAAAAAATATAATAAAGAGAGAGAATTTACCTTCTCGGTAACAAAACCGATCTGGAAACTCGTATCGTCGCCGAGAAGCCGAGCAGTCGTGGCCGGGAAGTTTATCGGTCATCGAAAAATCGCCGGGGACGATGATCGAGATTGCAAAACTGTCATCGGAAGGTATTTTCTCCTCCAATCTTTGTTACCTGCAAAAACAATAAAACATGTTAGTTTAGCCAAAAAAAATAGTAATAAATAAATAAAAGTGATCAGAAGTTTTTGTGGTTGCCGGAGTGGTTGTGAGCCGTGGCAGAGTCGAAAATGAGTGCCGGACTCGGGTAGTCTAGGCCGGAAAAGAAGGGTAGATCATGCCGGATCTGGGTAGATTTTAGGCTTTAGGGCTAAAAATGAGAGTTTTGGATAGTTTTAGGGTTCGGCAACGACAGAGGTAGGGTGGCCGAAAATTGCCTCATGGCGGCCGAAAATCGTCTTGCGGTGGCCAGCAGAAGTAAGGTGATGGCCGGAGATGGTAGACAGTGGCCGAAGTTTGAGATACGGTGACCGAGAAGAAAAACAAGATGGTCGGCGAACACCTGAAAGTCGTCGGAATACGGCGGAGGAGGATTGATGGGCTGAGACCACGGCGGATAGTTGCCGTGATCTGGGCTGTTCATCGTGTTCTTGGAAGAACACTTTGAAGATTCATCCTAAAACCTTTAGTTTGATCTAGTTTGGGCTAAGTTTTTGGGAAGTTTGGTGTTGCAATTGAGAGGATTTGGGAGAGAGGGCTGGAAGAGAGAGAGTAATTGGGAAAAATGACCGAGTTCAACTCGGATTTCTCCTTTTATGTTTGGTTCGAAACGGTGCCGTTTTGGCACCGGGTCAAAGGAGGGGATCCGCGCATTTTTGTACGGGTCGGGTAACCCGCGTACATTAATACGGATAGTCTTTGGTTTTTACCTAAAGTTTTGTTTTCTTTTAATTTGGTCGTCATGCCTTTGTAATTGAGTTGCATATTTTGTAATCCTCTCAATTCGATCCCCTATACCCCTAAATTGAAGCTTGAATTTTGTAATTAGTGCAATTAGGCCATTAGACAATTTTGTAATTGGACATTGGATTTGTGAATGTTACAATTTAGTCCTCATATTAATAAAAGTTAGTTTTAATGTTCAATTTGTTTTATTTTCTTTATTTATTTAATTGTTTTATTTTAATTGCATAAATTATATGTTTGATGCATGTTTTAAAATTAGCATATAGAATATTATGTTAGGTGATTAAATGCACTTAGATATTAGTTAATAGAGCCTTTAGTTTAGGTTTCTTTAATTAGGTTTCAATAATTAAATAGGGTAGATAATTGTAGATGTTAAAAGTATATTAAATATGATTTTAGAATCCAAATGTGGACGATGTTCCATTGTCTACAATGGGGTGTTATCACATGGATTCTTTAAATTATATTTAATATATTTCTTACTTAAAATTGATTATTAATTTGACTTTTTTAACTAAAATCAAATAATTAATAATTAATACATTGTAGTTAATTAAATGTATATCGAATAAAATCTTTGAGGTTCAAACTCGGATGGTGTTCCATTGTTTACAATGGAGTGTTATTTCAGCCTTGGTCATAAGGGTGTATATTCGATATACATTTCTACTTATAAAATTGATTAAATAATTTGTTAGAGCCGTAACTAGGACTATAACTTTAATTAATTAGAAAATTAATTAATTAGGAATATGATTAGTTTAAAGGCTTTAAATATATGGAAGATGTTCATGAAAATGACATTTTCTCGTAAAAGCCACTAAACTAATTAATATTCATAGTTTTAAACAACTAACTAATTAGAGCCTTTTAGGATTAAAACTTAAAATTGACAAGACAATAAAATATAATTCATTAAAAACTTTTTATGTTGGAAATTTATTTTTAAAATACGAATGGTGGTGCCACCTAACGGGGTGCTTTTAATCTCGTATTCGAACAAAATGAATTTCCTTATAAAAGGATATCTGCATTCGGAATTTAAATTTAGTTAATAATTATGGGATAAATTAAATTCAAATTATTATTCAAAATGCCACGTAAAATTAAAGGTACCGATAACGGGCGTTCGTAGGGGTGCTAACCCTTCCCTACACGTAACCAACTCCCGAACCCAATTTTTAAAGACGGAATCTCTGGTTTGTTTTTCGGTGTCCGGTCTACCTCGAAGTGATCAGTGGCGACTCCAAAGTGTTTTTAAAGATAAATAAAGGAAAATCAGATTTAATACAGAAAAACCCTAATTTGAAAGATTAAATTAAAATGGCCAGAAAACCCTAATTTTCTAAAAGATCAATCGTCAGGCTATTTTCACACTTCCCGATTTTTCAAAAAAATGGTCGCGACACTGTGTAAAATTAATTTTACACAAGCCTGTGTATTTACACTATAAAAACTCAAATCCTAAATTCCTAACCCTAACTCTAAAAAATTAAATCTTAAACCTTAAACCCTATACACTAAAACTAAAAGGCACGTGTATCAAAGTTTTTTTTCCTTCTAATAATATTTTTTATCTTAAGATATTATTTTTTGAATATGCTAATGGGATTACAAGGTAGTATCTATTTAATTTTCTTAGTCTTTTAATAACGCACACATACCGTGCACACATAGTGCTCAAACCCGAGTCATTTGGATGAAATACATCATCCTTTACCACTGGATCCACTCCACGGATTAATGTCCCACTTTACTAACGAGTGACATTCTTTCTCATTTAATCTCGTAATTGAATTACAAATTATCGTCATAGTTAATCACTCTATCTATCCTATTTATTGAAACATTCGTCGTAAAATCAAACAGCCGAAAATTCACTTCGATAACACCCGTCACAAGATTATTATTCTCTTTGCAAAATACATATATGTCGGTAAGAGGATAATGATCTCTTAACACGTAAGACAACTCCTAAATTAACTATACATATAAAATCGTAAGAATTAAACAGCCCATCTTACTATACAAAATTACCATTTTACTCTCATACTTATATTAGTTTTAGAAGGTTAAAAAAGTGAAACTGAGCTATAAAAAAAAACCTTAAATTATTTAAAGTTCAATTTTTTGTGTTTTATTTTTGGAAATTCATGTTTATATATTCATTTACCTTTTAAAAGTTATAGAATTAACAAAAATTAAATAGAGATGAGATGTGGCGGGATAAGAATGGATATATCTAACATCTATATATTCAAAAAAAAAATCTATAGATGTGTCAACTACAGAACAATGATGAATTTGACAATATCCGCTCCATTGTGATCATCATAAAAATATTTTACAAGTATATCATTTTGTGCTATATTAAAATAAGGCTTAAATGAAAAATATATGTTCAAAGTATATCTTTTTAACTTTAGGTGCCTAAAATATTTTTTTATAAAAATATGTGCCTAAAATTTCAAAAGTTATAATTTTAGGTGTCTGGCCGTTAATGGGTGTTAAAGTTTTTTTAACCAATCAATGCTTGACAAGTGGCATATTTAATTTATTTTTTTCAAAAAAAAACTTTCAGTTTTCAAAAAAATCCCGAAACTTTAGAATTTTTACGAAACAGACCCCAAATCCCTAAAATTACCCAAACCCAAACCCCAAATTACCACCGCTTCCACCGCCGATCGCCGTCCTTGAGCACACCGGTTTGGTCGCCGGGCCAAGGCGGTCATTTCCTCCAACACGGTGTCACCGAAAACGGTGAACGGCGTGCAGCCGAACGTTGAATGCAAAATCGACATTCGGTTGGCACCCGTTCGTTGTTTATGGCGACGCCGTGTTGCGGGAAATAACCACCTTGTTCTGGCGATCAAACCGGTGTGCTAAGGGACGACGATCGACAGCGAAAGCGGCATCGATTTGGGGATTTGGGTTTGGGTAATTTTAGGGATTTGGGGACTGTTTTGTAAAATTTTCAAAATTTTAGGATTATTTGAAAAATAGAAAAATTTGGGTATTTTTCTTTAAAAAATTTAAAATAAATTAAATATGCCACATGTCAAGCATTGATTGGTTAAAAAATTTAACACCCATTGACGGTCAGGCACCTAAATTTATAACTTTTGAAACTTTGGGCACTCATTTTTACAAAAAAATACTTTAGGCACCTAAAGTTCAAAAAAAACATACTTTGGGCGCCTATTTTTCATTTAAGCCTTAAATAAAGGTTTGAGGGCTACTTTTGTCCTTGTAGTAATTTTAATTTATCGATTTCGCCCCTATAGTATTTTTGCATCAATTTAGCTCTTGAAGTAGTCGAATTGCATCACCATTTAGGATTTAGGAATACTTTTATGTTTCATAAACACTTTAGATTGATAAAATTTTCAGTTAGAGTTTAGAATTTAGGGTTTGAGATTTAAAAATTAATATTAGAGTGTTAGTCAAGGAGCAAACAATGATACAATTCCATTACTTCATGAGCTAAAATAAATAAATAAATTTTAAAATATTAATTACTTATACTAATGTAGCCCTTAAGCCTAAAATAAATAAATTTTAAAATATTAATTACTTATACTAATGTTTATATATTTATCTTATTTTTTTATTTTGTGTCTATTCAAAATTATATTTATATATTTATAATTCCACGCTACCTAAAAGTAATATCAAATTTGATTGGTCAAACTTTAACCTCACAATAAGAAGCTGTAAGTAAATATAAACGTGTTGGCTGTCAGTGGGACATGCATATCATTATTAAACAATGCATCGCACCATGAATGTCAATATGAAAAATTATTATACGGTCTCGGCCTACCATATTATTTATAGTTTTGTCCAGTAAAAATCAAGCACATAATTTTTTTTTATTTTTATTTTTTTATTAAAGATGAATTTTTACTTTTATGCCGTGTAAGTAGAGAGTGAGTGGTTATATAGAAGTTTATTATGAATGAATGAGTGATATGGAAAAAGATGATTAGTTGACTAATTTTTAGTAGACGGGACCATAAATAACGTGGTGAGCCATGTCCATAAAATAATTTCTCATCAATATCACCTTTTTCAGACATAAATCTACTTCTATACTTTAGTATTTTCTTTTCTCGCATTGTGCTGGATCATCGTTAAGCTAGAAATGGCAGAAACTGTGCAGATGCAACTACCCATCGTAGGTAAGTCTTCACCTTAATTAGTTTTCAAGATCATTTGATCGGCACATGAATACTAGTTTCTGTTTTTCTCTGCATTTTTTTCTTCCAAAGTTGTGTCCATATGATTATTTAGTTACAGAAGTTGATTTTTTCCGTTCAATGTTGAGTACATAATGTTTGTTACTTCGCAGCTGAAGAAGCTAAAAATGGAGCCATGAATGGATATGCCAGTAATCAAGTGATAAGAGTGTTGGGATCGGAGAAATACAAGCGCTGGATTTGCATATTCCTCAGCACAATCTTTCTTCTCTGCGGCCAGTCGGTAGCTCTAGTGCTGGGAAGACTTCGACAAAGGTGGAAAAAGCAAATGGCTGGCAACGCTTGTTCAATTTGCTGGTTTCCCAATTCTCATTCCATTCTATTTCATTTCATGGCCCAAATTGCTCACTGCAAATAGCTGTGGCATTGCAAGTAAACAACCATCAGCCTTGAAGCTGGGTTTGGTGTATGTTACTTTTGGCTTGATGATGGCTGGAAATGGTTTTCCTTATTCAGGTGGCATGCAGTATCTTCCTGTATCTACTGTGACCCTCATTTCTGCATCTCAGTTGGCTTTTAATGCCTTCTTTTCCTATTTCCTTAATTCCTAAAGATTAACTCCTTTCGTCATCAATTCTCTGGTTCTTCTCACCATTCCTCAGTTCTCCTTGTATTCCATGATAACTCTTCAAGAATTGTTGGAGTTTCTCAAGCAGAGTATGCAACTGGGTTCATATATGCACCCTTTTTGGAACAGCTGGGGCTGGACTGTTACTTGCTCTACAGCAGCTTGCCCTTAGAAAGCTTCTGAAAGGGCAAACATTTAAGGTTGTCTTGGATTTGGTAATCGGTCAAACACTCACTGCAGCATGTGTTGGACTAGTGGGACTCTTTGCTAGCGGGGAGTGGAAATGGTTTAACGGAGAAATGGAAGAATTTGGACTTGGAAAATTTTCCTATCTCATGGTTTTGCTTTGGACTGCTATATGTTGGATGGTTCTCACCATTGGTGCAGTAGGACTAGTGTTGCAAGTGTATGCCCTCTTCTGCAATGCCATAAGCACACTTGGTCTGCCTATTGTTCCGATAGTTGCAATCTTTGTGTTCAATGATAAAATGGATGGTATAAAGGCTATATCTATGGTGCTGGCTATTTGGGGCTTCATTTCCTATGTGTATCAGCAATATCTCGACGACTACGAGCCGAAGATCGAAAAAACCAATAAAATTTCTGAAGCCTGAGGCTCTTCTAGCATAGCCTTATCCAAACATTCAGCCCAGCAGGGTGCGGCTGCAGATCATCGAGTCAAGCCGGAGACTAGCTTTACTCAACTTTATACTATTATGTTTCCGTATACTGGCCTGTGAAATGCTGAAGGATTAGACTTTAGAATGAAGAAAACAAATCGGCGTGTAAGATGTGTCGATTAATGTTTGTGATCTCCATCGGCTTGAAAGCTCCTATGGTGATTTTGAATGTAGTAGAAAATCCTACAGATCAGTTGCATTTGTTGAACCAAACAAAGCCTAGACGTGTTAAACATGATTGTTCCTTTAAAGTCTCATTTTATTTTTGATGAGAGTAGCATTATCAGATTTGAAAGTAACTTTCCCCCATGTATCGTAGAGGCAACAATGAAATATTTCTGGTCTCCTTTGGCGGCGGGTGGATAACACTGAAGTCCAAGGCATTGGGTCCGATGTTGGCCTCAACTCAAATCAGTAGGAAAATAATCCCAATTATTTTTTGTTTTTTCAACCTCGCGTCGCTAATTAACAGGAACAAGACGCGTCAAAACAGTCAAATAAACTCAACTCATAGTCAATTGAGAATTAAATTCCGTAACTTATCCTTTCCATATGTACCAATCGCATGGACCAACTCAATATGTACACACAAACACAGAGACATATTACATACACATACAGTCAACTTTACAAATTTATAAATTCGTTTTGATATGTTAATAATGTATTTATATCCATACTGTATCTATGTTAATTTTTTTATTTAGTAGGATTTGTAATAATATTCTCAAGACAAACATTAGAATCCGAACTCATACAAGAGTGAAGTGGATGAATATCTATGGCCACAAGATCATTTAGTGAATCTCTTCAAAATATTGTACGTGACCTTATTATTACTTAATCTATCTATTATACTTACATATCCAGATATACATGGTGTCCAACTCCAAAGTTATTGATTGTTTTAATATTGATCATTGAAATTTTTGTCACAAGGTGTAACGACCCGAATTTTCGAGTCAATGTTTGGGGCGTTAACCCAGGTTAAGGACCCTTAAGTTGGTTGGAGTAATTGGAGTCTTTGGGCCAAGTTTGAGCTTTGTTGGATGAGATTTGTGTCATTTGGGCTTGAGTAATGACCATTTTAGATAAAAGATGAAAGTTGGAGGCTTTGGGTGGTGAATATATCACTTTTTTTAAAAAAAAGACTGATCTTTCCCCTTTGTGGTTGCCTTTCACGTGGATTTGGGGGACAAAGTGATATCATCACTTTGCCCACCCATTTTCTCATCTTTTTTTTTTCATCCTTTTTTCTCCAAGGCTCCATAGCTATCCAAAACTTAAAAGTTCAAGCTTTCAACCTCATTTCTTCCTCCCACGGACCAAGATTCGAGTATGTTGATCTCCTCTTCATGAGCTTCAGGAAAAGCATAGTATTGTAGTGGAAAGGTAAGGATTTCATTGATGGATTTTTGGGGTTTAAGCTTGATTTAAGGTTTTTTTTAAGGTTTAAGGTTATAAATTCGGAGCTAAGCTTATCCCTAGTGGTTACCTCAAGTCTTGATTCATTTTTCTTGTTGTTATTGCAAGAGGTGTTTTGGGGGGTTTCAACAAGCTTGAATCAAAAGAGAAGTTGAAGGGCTTTGCTTGGGAGCTTAATTTCGGGCTTATTACTTAAGTTCAATACATCTCTAACTCCTACTCTTCTTGAGGATTATAAAGTGAATGCCTTGCTTGAATTGTAGCTTAAGATTGCTAGATTTGGTGTTTGGTAGCTTAAGGCCTCATTAATGGTAAATCCCGGATGAAATGTTAATAAGGTGTAATAAGGGTAGCAAACCACCCTAATCAACTCTCATAAGATGTAGGATTAAGTTAAGGGGTTAAAGGTTACGCTTTGGGGGCTTGAGAAGTGATTTCCTGAGCCTTGGAATCTATTTATGGGCTTCGGTATTGGTACATGGAGAGCCCGTACCAATACCCTATGTTATTTACGATGAACGCAAGCAAAATTAAAGGGCCATATCGGTACACCCAAGGTGAGTATCGGTACCCACTCTTCCATTGAAATTCCAGTAGCTTGAAATAGTATCGGTACGCTTGGAGTCGTATTGATACCTAGGGCGTATCGGTACTAGGGGATTGTGTACCGATACGGGGTCAACTGTCAATCTTCTTCTTGTAGAGAACGAGTATCGATACGCTTGGGATAGGTACCGATACGCGTAGGCTAAATGGATTTCCAGTAGCCATTTTGGGTATCAGTACGAGTGTAGGAGTATCAGTACCCTAGTTGATTTAATTACGGTATCGATGTGCGTGATGGGTATCAGTACTGTCTAGACAATTTGCCCGAAAAATATAAACTTGAGTTCAAGGGGTTGATAATTCGAGGACTATGATCCAATAGGCTTCTAATGTGATAAAATGAACTGTAAAACTGAGAAACTGGGGTTTAACCCTCATAGATGAGAATAACGTGTAATAGCTTAGTAAATGATGACTCAATATAAGCGTGATGGTTAGTGTCATGCCTTGGGGCATTTGTTGATGGCTTATCTTGGTGCCACTTACCTTTTGGTGAGGTGTATGAGTGCTCGAGGAGCATGTGTTATCTTATGTTATGGTAAAATAATCCGAATGTCCTAGGGTCAGTACTACGGTACTTATATAAGGAGGTGTATACTTCAGACTGAGTGATCAAGTACATCCGACGTACTCACGGACTGAGTGATATGGGTGCAGTTAGAAACCTATTCGTGGCTATGGTAATCCGGATAAGGTAATAAACTCGATAGGCTGAGTGAGCTCGAGTAACCTGATTGGCTGAGTGACCTCAGGTAAAGACTACTTATGGCTAATGTGATCCAAGTATGTCTATGACGTATTCATGGCTATGGTGATTCAGATATGGTACATTTAACCCGACGGTTGTGTAAACACGGGTAACCCGACGGCTGTATGAGTACGAGTAAATTAGGGTTTCGTTGGCCATTATGTGGATGATGTATGGATGTATTTATGTATGTTGTGTGGTTGCTATAGATCGATAGCTTATGCACCCTATGGCTGAGTGATCAGGGTATAGCATGTATTAACTCGATGGGCTGTGTGAGCTTGAGTATCTCGATAGGCTATGTGACCTCGAGTATGGTAAAGCCTGTGGATCATGTAAGATTTCTTGTAGACTTGTTGATGCCTTAAGATAGGTGATCTAAGTACTCTAGCTTGTGTATGCTAGATGATAACTCATAGATAGAAAAACCTTATCTATGCTCTTCGACTATTTTATCTTGCATGCTTATTTTATGATAATCACGAATTGTGGTAGAGTAGAAATATACCATTGAGCTTTGTTAGCTCAGCGTGCAGATGTGTGGTTTTTTCATGCGTAGGTTGACAGGTCATCTTTTGGAGGAGCACATCGACAAGGATTTCCCCAACACCGCATTCGTTTCAAAGAACAATACTTGTTATTTTAGTTTGGGCTAAAGTATTCATAGGACCTTACCACTGTTGAGTCTGTAGCTCTATTTGAAATATTATTTTGGTATACGGTATTTTAAATTCAGAGCTCCTATTTTGTAAACTTATTTAAACGTTTATTTAGTTACATGAATTTATAGATGTTTAATGCTTTTAAATGATGGCTAAAATTATTGTTTTTTAAACGTAAATTTGATGGGTCTATTTTTGGGTGACCCGAATATAATACCTCGGATCTATTCGGGATCGGGGTGTTATACAAGGTCCTAATAGTAAGGAGCTGTATGCAAATATACACAGATTTTATACCCGTCAGTGCTCAATAGGACATGCATAATTGCATATTGACTAATAATTGCATGCCACAACCTCCCATTTAAGCTTAGGGAGGTTTTTAACGAGACCGTGATAATATTTGTATGATTTTTTCTTTAATAAATTCATACAGGTTGATAAAAAAAATTGCATGGCACAAATGAAAAGTCGACACCACCTTCCTCGTACACAAATTTTCTTCCTGAAAAGTTTTCTTACTTTCCCCCTAACTATCACCTTATGTTTTCACATTGTGCTGGAGAATCATCCTTACTGTGATTTCGTTTAGCTAGAAATGGCAGAAACTCTGCATTTACAACTACCCATCGAAGGTAAGTCGCCACCTTAATTTGTTTCCAAATATCATTTGATTGCAAAAGTTGATTTTCTTTTGTTTGTTTAAAAGTAGTTTTTAGTATTAAACTGTTCTTCATCTCTGATTTTGGCTTTGTTATTACTCAGAAAGCATTTTGGCTGCTGTAAAGCATAAAAGTTGATTTCAAACTAAGCATGTTGAACAATTTGAAATTGGGTTGATTTGTATGATTTTCTCACTCACGGCATCTTTTGCACTGATCAGCTATATAGTAAACTAAACTTACAACAAACTTTGAAGTTGGAACATGTCTATCCTTCACAAGAACTCAAAGAGTTTAATTCTATCTATGGGTTTTAGCATTAATTCAATCCTCCAGTCTTACTGAAACTAGAACAATCTAGGCTATCTAAGCTTAAATTTGGTGATTGGACTAATCTAATTACTAGAACCACCAGCAACGTACATGAAAGTAAAAAATATATTTCAAATTCCATTCAGTGTTGGCAGCTCAAGAAGCGGAAGAAAATGGAAATGCCACCAACCAAGTAATAACAAAGTTGGGATTTGGGAAAAACAAGCGCAGGATTTGCATAGGCCTCTGTACAATCTTTCTTCTCTGCGGTCAGTCAGTAGCAGTGTTGCTGGGAAGACTTTACTTTGACAAAGGAGGAAAAAGCAAATGGCTGGCAACACTTATTCAATTTGCAGGTTTCCCAATCCTCATTCCTTTCTATTGCATTTCATGGCCCAAATTGCTCACTGCAAACAGTTGTGGCATTGGAAGAAAACAACCATCAATTTTGAAGCTGGGTTTGGTGTATGTAACATTTGGCTTGATGCTAGCTGGAATTGGCTTCTTTTATTCGGTTGGCATGCAATATCTTCCTGTATCAACTGGGACCCTCATTTCTGCATCTCAGTTGGCTTTTAATGCATTCTTTTCCTATTTCCTTAATTCCCAAAAGTTCACTCCTTTCATCATCAACTCTCTGGTTCTCCTCACTATTTCCTCATTTCTCCTTGTATTCCATGATGACTCTTCAAGGCTTGCTGGAGTTTCTCAAGTACACTATGCAGCAGGATTCATAAGCACACTTTTTGGAACTGCAGGGTCTGGGTTGTTACCTGCTCTACAGCAGCTTGCCCTTAGAAAGCTTCTAAAAGGGCAAAGTACATTTAAGGTTGTCTTAGATTTGGTATTTTGTCAAGCATTCATTGCATCAAGTGCTATACTAGTGGGGTTCTTTGCTAGCGGGGATTGGAAAGGGTTTATTAGAGAAATAGATGAGTACGAACTTGGGAAATTTTCCTATCTCATGGTATTGCTTTGGACTCCTATATGTTGGGTTGTTTTCAACATTGGTGCTGTAGGATTAGTGTTGGAGATGTCTGCCCTTTTCTGCAATGCCATAAGTACACTTGGTTTGCTTATTGTTCCGATAGTTGCAGTCTTTGTGTTCAATGATAAAATGGATGGTATAAAGGTTATATCTATGGTGCTGGCTATTTGGGGCTTCATTTCCTATGTGTATCAGCAATATCTCGACGACTACGAGCCGAATATTGAAAAAACCAGTAAATTTTCTGAAACTTGCTCTTCTAGCATAGGCTTATCCAAACATTCGGCCCAGCAGGGTGCAGGTACAGATCATTGAGTCAAGCCTGAGACTAGCTTTTACTCAACTTTCTACTATTATATTACCCTACACTGGCGTGTCAAATGGGGATTGGACTTAAGATTGAATAAAACGAAACGGTGTGTAATATATGTTAATTAAAGTTTGTGATCTCCATCGGCTGTATGGTGATTTTGAATGCATCTTCTTCATCTTTGTAGTAGAAAATCCAACAGATCAGTTGAATTTGTGACTCTTCCATTACATCTAGCAGTAAATGTGTTAAACATGGTTGTTCCTTTGAAGTTTGATCTATACAACAAGTGATTCTACCATTTGTCGTTTTTCGTTTGTAGAAAGAGTAAAAGATGGCGTTCATTTTTTTCCTCAGTTCATAATAAACTGTTTATGCAAACAGATGATCAAAGGCTATTACAATTTGTCTTGACGCGGGAGAATCATTTATCTCCTTTTTTTTTCGGGGCTTAGAGAAAATTATATGAAATACTTATATCATGTCAATCTATATCACTTTCATTCAAATTGTCATGCAATCCTGTTTATTAAATCAACCATTCATTAATGGTTGATTTAAGTTTTTATCATTCCAGTATCACATGTGATATGATATGTAATAAATAGTTGAGTTCTTTTCCTAAAAATGTGATAAAGGGACATGATTCGGATAGTTTCTTTCTACTTTCCCTCTGTTTGTATTTTTGTGGTTCTGAGTGCAGACAGTTTAAAAAGATTCTAATAAAGAGTTTTATAGTGTAGATGTTAGAATTCAGCTGATTTCATTGCAAAGGCAAGTGGCCCTCGATCCTAAATATAAAAAATAATAATAATGTCTGTTCCAAGCAGCTATGGGGGGATTAGATATCCGACTATCACAAGTGGCATTATCTCATTGGAGCAACAAAGAACACTTACAAAATTGTTTGAGATTTTTGATAGATCAGCTTCACCAAAACTATCCGAGTAGACATTGGAAAATGAAACACCCAACCTGTTACAAACCAGTAGGAGTTCAAACATAGATAATCGTAAGATAAGTATCTCACCAGAGAGAAATGTTCAAAGCTCTTGGCTAAGTTATACTAAATTTATCCTTTTGTGGGTAACTTCGATTAACACAAAATCTATTTCAAGTTTTTTTCATCGAGCTGCAAATCAAGATTTTTTCCCACCCTATATATCTTATCAGCCAGACAGCCACTTGAACTCTTTAATTTGTATAATGCTGCCATCATTTCAACATTATATTCATAACTTCAATCAAATCTAGTGCATATGGTTCTCTCTCTCAGAACTCGTTTTTTGTCCTAATAATTTGTGGTTATTAATATTGATTTGTAATGAGTGTCAAAATGTTCAAAAGTCCATTTAAAGACAAATGAGATTATAAAACAAGATGGATGTTGCCACTGGCTAACCGCTAAGTGTTTTTGTGAAATGAACAAGTGGCAAGTGGAGAAGCAAAGAAAATATCGAAATCTTGAGCCCCAATGAAATGAGAGATATAGATACTTTGCATGGATAAGGATTGAGGAACCTCAATCCCTCCTCCCTATATAAACTACACTGCGTTTATCCCTCTTTCCATCACTCTGAAAACTTAAACAAACAACCCATTACCGGAAAAAAAAAATCCAAGTTTCAGAATGGCAGCTGCAACCATGGCTCTCTCTTCCCCATCCTTCGCCGGAAAGGCTGTCAAGCTCTCTCCTTCCACCCCTGAAATCCAGGGCAGTGGTCGTGTTTCCATGAGGAAAATCGCCACCAAGCCTGCTGCCTCCGGTAGCCCATGGTACGGTCCGGACAGAGTTTTGTACTTGGGTCCACTCTCTGGTGAGCCTCCATCTTACTTGACCGGAGAGTTCCCTGGTGACTACGGTTGGGACACTGCCGGTCTCTCCGCTGATCCAGAGACCTTTGCCAAGAACCGTGAGCTCGAAGTCATCCACTGCAGGTGGGCTATGTTGGGAGCTCTCGGCTGTGTTTTCCCCGAGCTTCTAGCAAGGAATGGAGTTAAGTTCGGTGAGGCCGTGTGGTTCAAGGCCGGATCTCAGATCTTCAGCGAAGGTGGACTTGACTACTTGGGTAACCCAAGCTTGATCCACGCTCAAAGCATCTTGGCCATCTGGGCTTGCCAAGTTATCCTGATGGGAGCCGTAGAGGGTTATCGTATTGCCGGTGGGCCTCTGGGTGAGGTAACTGACCCATTGTACCCAGGTGGCAGCTTCGACCCATTGGGTCTGACTGATGACCCAGAGGCATTCGCTGAGCTTAAGGTGAAGGAGATCAAGAATGGCAGATTGGCAATGTTCTCCATGTTCGGATTCTTCGTCCAAGCCATTGTCACCGGAAAGGGACCATTGGAGAACTTGGCTGACCACCTTACTGACCCGGTTAACAACAATGCCTGGGCCTACGCCACCAACTTTGTCCCCGGAAAGTGAGCTTTAGAGAATGGGAGTGATTTATGTTTGAAGTTTGCTTTGTTGATGTGATGTAAATTTGTTGCAAATCAATGAGAAGTTGAGGTGAATTTTGTGTGCCCAAAGCTTGTCTACCTTCTGTCAACATCTTTAACTATAATCTCCATTGTATTTCAAAAAATGAAGGTTATATTGTTGAACACAGCTTAAAAAATATTGAAAGTAACAATGAATATCAAATCTTTTTGCATAATGCAATAGGAGAGTTATGTTAAACAACAGCTCGAAGATGCACTACAATTTGTCAGATATAAAGAGAGTTCTGCACATGGCTACCTTTCTACAGAAATTTGATATTGGTTTGATATTATGGTTTCTAGCTTATGCCGATAAATATAGAGTTTGAAAAAAGCATTGTACACAATCATACATTAAGAATATAATACAAGTATCTCTCTTTGTCTCTCATATTTGTTCTTGCTCATCTCTCATGTTCTTCTTTATTTTATTCACAACATTTAAATAATTATTGTATTTTCAGTACGTTGCAACTCAATCCAACATCGTATTTGATTGCCTTGAAAAAAAATAAACAGTGTATTTACATGAAATAGTCTACATAATCATTACCAAGTTGATTAACATTATTTAATTTTTTTTTCTTCTGATTGAGTATAGTTTGATTAACATTATCTTTGGAACAATATACATGATGACATGAGATCGAGCATGTTTAAACATTCAACATCTTTTAATTTATGAGTGAGATGTATAAACATTATACACGAAATGTTAAAAAATATTTGTTTTTAAAGATTAATTCGTGGTGAGAATAAACACTAAAATATCAATTATTTAATATAATTAAATTTTATTTATAGTTAAATCTTTAAATTCCCGGGAGAAGCCGGCTATAAAAATTAGTAGAGTATATAGTTAATTATATAAGGGTTAATATTTCATGCAATGACAGTGGAGTTAAAAAAACTCCACAAGCATACCTATTTTAAGGCTAAAAACTAGAATTAAAATTTCTAACCTTAAATCCCTAAATACTAACCCTTAAACCATAAATTCTATAACTTATAACTTAAACCCATAACCCCAAACCAAGTAGTTTGTGGAAACAAAAATTTTCGCCATTAGTGTATTGAATAATTTCCCATTATATAATATATATAAATATATGAATATAGTTTTATTGTACAATTTGATACCTGAATTTTTTCTCTAACTAGATAGATGCGTAAATTTGACTTCATGATTCAAATAAATTATTTGCCATAAATATTAATTTCAGATCAAAAAAAAGTTTTGGGTACTAATATAAATTAATAAATCAGGTTCAAGTACTTAATTAGACCAAAATATTTAGCACTGTTTGGCAATTAGCGGATAGCTGATAGCGAATTACATTAGCTGATAGTTGGTTGCATTAACTGATTTGACCAACGAATTATATTAGCTGATTGTATAAAAGTGTTTGGTAAAATTAACTGATAGCTGATAGTTGTTTGATTATTTAAACAAGCAAAATGATATATAAGGATATGATTATATTCGATACTTGTTTGAATAGTTTATTAGTTATTAATATCTTGTATCTATTAATATTAATTAGATTATGAAAAATAATTTTCTAATATAAAATTACTAAGCATATTTGAATGATCTATATATTAATTTATTATTTATATAATTATTTTTAATATAATTTAATCAATTATTAAATATAAATATAAATATAAATGTGTGAGAATTATAAAAAATAAAAGTATTAGTTTACAATTGTCACAATATAAATACATGATGGTGAATAATTAAAATAGACAATGTTAAATTTAGGTTATTTGGAGATTTTTTATAATTGTTAAGGGTAAAAGGGTCTTTATAACTCTTGTGTCAAAACCTCTAATTTTAAAAAGCTTTCATTATCAGCTTTTTCAAAAATTAAGGTTTCACCCCAATCAGTTATTTCAATATGCTATTCACTAAACATATAAATTAACGGATTTGACTGATCAAACCTCTAATTTTAACTCAAACATCTATTTACCAAGCAGAGCCTTAATTGATCAAAGAAATAGAAATAAAATCACAAATTAATATTTCAAAATATATATTGGCTCTGTTTGGTAAAGAGTTTTTTGTGCTCAAATTAGAGGTTTGACCAGTCAAATCTGCTAATTTAGATGTTTAATAGAGGAATGTAATAGCGGATTGAAGTGAAACCTCTCATTTTAAAAAAGCTCCTTTCAGAAACTTTTTGAGTTAAAGGTTTGGATAAAAACTTGTAAAGACTATTTTGTCATTGATAATGATAAAAAAATTTCAAAATAACATAAATTTGATATACTAATAAAATAAAAAAATAATTTTATAAATAAGAAATTAATATATATATTAATAAATAAATATAAATTTAATAATTAATAAAATTATATTCAAAATATAATTTCATAGATAAAAAAATTAATGTATACATCTAAATTTAATAATTATTAAAATTATATTAAAAAGATAATTTCACAAATAAAAAATTAATATGTACATCTTCATATATGCTCAATAATATTAAAAAAATAATTTTATAATCTAATTAATATTAATAGATACAAAATGTTAATAATTAATAAATTATTCAAATAAATATCAAATACAGTCATGTCATTACATGTCATTTTGCTTGTTCAAATAATTAAACAACTATCAGCTATCAGTTAATTTTACCAAACACTTTTATACAATCGGGTAATGTAATCCGCTAATCAATTCAGCTAATTCTATCAGATATCCGCTAATTGTCAAACATAGTCATTTATTCAAATTAGTATCATATAAAGGCTACTATTTTTCAACTTAAAATACCAAATAGGGACTTACATTACTGTAAGGAATTCTTAATAAGCAATAGCGCAAAACCAGCCTTCGAACGTTTCCTTCAAAAGCTAAAAGGACAATGATCAGGAAAAAAAAAACTACATACTTCACATAATTACCAAATTTACATAAGAAAAATACTTTAATTGCACTTGGTAAAGATCCCACATTTCATAGATGAAGCTTCAACGTAAATGGAAGGAAGAAACAGAGATGAAAAACAAGCTCCAGTGTCAGGAATGGGGGCGGAGGAGAGCTGGTTTAGGGTGCGTTTGATGCAAAAGAACCTGCGTTTGGGCACAGTTTACTCTTTTTCAAAGTTCAATCACACCACACCACACCTCGTTTTTGGATGTCACCTACGATAGCACGATAAACTTACCGCATCTCTAGTGGGCCGTTGGTCCTTTTTTGTCCGATGAAGTTTTGCTTCTCACTACAATATCATTTCCCACTTTTACCCCATGCTTTTGATTTTCTTTTTCTACTTTCAAAGTTACAATGCTAAATAAAAAGCTCAAAACTCTAATTAAAATTTTCATTTTATATAATCAAACCTCTCTTTTAAAAGAATTAATTTATTTGTTATATTTACTTATTGTAAATACATACTTCTATCATTATAAAGTAAATGATTATATTTTTTCTTTCCTTAAATATCATTTATTTTTACTCAAATTCCTTGTCTTAAAAAACACTCTTATAGAAATGCAGCGCTAAAATTTTCATTTTTCCATTTTATCAGTATGAACAAGACAGCACAAAAAATCAAAATAAATGGATATTAAGATGGTCAAAATTCCGATTTGCCCCACCACATTCTTTTTATAAGAACCACCTATTCAAAGGGCAAAGTTCATGAAACTGCACGAATCTTGTCATCTCTACCCATTTTGTTTTGTTTTGTTTTGTTAATACTTAATACATTGATTAGATACAAGTCGTAACAAAGCATTGGAATTTCGATCCCAAAAAAAAAACAAAGCATTGGAATAATGAATATGGAGGAAAAAAATATGAGAACAAAAAGCAAATGAGAAGAAAAGTCGATTCCACGATACGCATAAATCGTCAAACCTCGTGAGCCCCACCGTTTCCTCTCTGTCACGCGTGCATCCAACGGTCACTTTCCCTTCCGCACTAGACGGAAATGCCCCAAATCTGACGGCTCAAATCCTACAGCGTTTGACTCCCAACTGCACACATCTCAATAAAATAATAATCCCTATAAGAAAACAAAGGGAAATTATTGTACTCACCATCTTCACTCTCTTAATTAAAACTCTGCAGCTTTCTTCAGCGCAAATCCAGGGGTTCCTTTTTCAGACCAGTTTTCTTCCTCTCTTGTTTGGCTGCTTCCTGTCTTTCGGTTTATCCATTTGAACTTCTGCTTTGTAAGATTTCTCAAATTTAATTTAATTTAATTTAATTTTTCGGTTGTTTTCTCTGATCTTTTGTTTACGTTTCCTTCTTTGAAAACAGGTAATATATATTTTTGCTAGTTTTTGTTTTTTCTTCTTCTCTACCTTGTTTGCTACTTATGTTTATTGAGGAATTTGTGATTTTTTTTTATTAAAGTGAGGTTTTCTAAATTTAGCTATATTTATTGATCTTTTTTTATATTTTCCTTAGATCTGTATCTGTTACGAAATGAAACTTTTTTGTTTCGAGTTTTACTTCTACTGAGCTTGAATTATTATTGTTCCTTTTGTTCATTTCTTTCTCTTTTACTGCAAATCTTTGTGTATCTTAATATGAGTATTTGTGTTTGATTTTAACTGCTATTTCCTCCTCCTATTTGGCAGGCTAATTGCTTTGATTTTTTTCAATAATCACTTCGGGATTGAATCAGAGATTATCAAAATGCCGTGGTCTTTCGTCAATTGCGTTCGCTTAGTGGTTTTCTTTCTTGTGATACTGTAATTTTTATTTGTTTTTGGTAAGTTTTCTTAATCTGAAAAATTATGTCGATGGTTGTTTACTTGCCTTATAATTTCAAAAATAAAAAGGAAAATTTACATTGTGATGTGCATCACTTATCTATTGGTTGTTTTATTTAAATGAATTATTCTACTGTTGTAGGTTAATTTCAATTGAGTTTGAAAGGGGATTCAATTCATTCAACTTAGTGCCGTTGGCAATTGGAAAATTTTGGGTTGGAGGTGTGAGAATGTACATTTCGGTAACCATAAAGAGATATCGAGCAATTAAGGAAGTTGGGAAGATTAAAATGAGCGTTGGTGTTATTGCGTACTATAAGCTAGTTCAAGTTTGTCAGGTATGTTTTCTTATTTCAAATTTCATGTTGCTGTTTCATCCTGTTATATATGTTTGTGTCCTTGTAATTGTGTGAAAGACTGTTTTGGATAAATCTATTGCCAATTTGCCATGTCAGATATGGTCCCATTACTAATGTTGTTGCAGTATACCTGGATTAGGTTGAATGGGCCTCTTGATTTATAGTTTGTCAATTAGCTGATTGGAAAAATCCGTCTTGTTATTGCCCACAAGCAACTGAAATATAACATGCACAAAACATGGGCATATATGCATATATTTGTTAATTGTTGTAGTTGAAGAGAAGGAAGTTATTTTCAAATTTGAGTAATGCAAGACTTTGTCATTCGTATCTCTCTGCTGTTGTGGATTTCCGCTTTTGAGCACAACTAATTCGGACACAAACTAAAATATGAACTTTTGACCCTTTTAATATGATTCCTTATGGAATAGAAATTTTAGAAGTGACTCCAAATCATCAAGCAGGACTGAAGTTTTGTTCTTATGATTGACAATCATCCTTTTTGTTTTTTGCTGCACATGTTACCTGTGCAATTCTTATGGTTATATTGACTTCCCATATGCTATTGCAGGCCGAGTATTTCCGTCAGTTGCTTAAACCTGTTACGTAGTCTGGTATTACAGAACCCTTGGAAATTGAGATTTGGGTGAGTGTTGTTTGGTTGTGTCATGTGTAAGACTGACGGAATGAAAAATCTGATTTGTGTTGATGGTAATTTGGGATAGGTAGTTCTGTCATGTTGTAATGGCGATCCAGTAGTTTAGTCTTTTTGTCTCACCAAAATTATAGTTAAAACCTCCTTCCCACTGAAAAGTTGGATAAGTGCACCTTCAAAGCCAAGAAGCATCTTTGTTGTGAACCTGTTAATCAAGTAGAATTTCGATGCAGAGTCATCAACAGTTTTACCCCCCAAAAGCAGTGCCCACATTTGCAGATCAAGTGGAAGATAATTACACGCACATCCCGGCTGCATCTGCTTTTGGTACTGTTTTTCCTCCATGTGCTAAGCCATTGCCACCCCTCCATGGCATCGAGTTTCAACCCTCAGAGGTTTGTCCAAAGAATTTCATTATCTTCAACCAGACTGCTCATAGAAACCAGATCATGTTCAATCCTGCTGTTGCAAACAATTTTAGTGGTCCTGGATTAAATGGCTTAGCAAATTACATAGATGGAAGGTATGCCATAAAAGATGTTAATAATGTGGAAAAAGAAACCTCATCTTCTTTGAAAGAGGATTCAGATGAGATTGATGCACTCCTCAGCTCAGAAGAGGAGGAACAAGAAGAATATGATGAAGAAGTTAGCACTGCACGGACTTATGGTAATTATGAAAGCGACCCCGATTCTCACTCTGCCTATGGTTCAAAACCAAGAAAGAACAGCTCATGCTCTTCTACTCTGAAATCCTCTGGTAGTGGCAGTTTTTGTGATCCTGAAAAGCGGCTGAAAATGAAGAAAATGGTTAAGGTATTGAGGGGAATTGTTCCAGGTGCTGATGAGATGGGTACTGTAGCAGTTCTTGACGAAGCAGTTCGGTACCTCAAGTCTCTCAAGGTTGAAGCAAAGAAACTTGGAGTTGAGAGTTTCAAGAATGGAGATTAAACTCGTATCGTGGTAATGGTTTCCTCAATTTCTAAAATTAAAGTTTATCATATGTTGCATATCCTTCACTGTCTCTATCTGATGGTTTGCAGTCCTAAGATGAAGAAGACAGATATTTAGAATTAACGTTTGTGTTTTAGTTTCCAGTTATGCGTGTATTAATGGTGTGCCAGGGCACGGATTCCTGCTTAAACTTCTGAAGCTCATATATTGTCTGTAATATGGCTACTAAGTTCGTAGTTGCCATCGTCTTTATGGCACACCTAGCTGCTTTGAATGCTATGGCATGTACTTCAAAATATTCACTATTAGTTTCTCCTTTGCGTGATTTCTTATTCCACTTGCTTTTTGTTTATTCCTGGTCATTGCATAAAGGGTAAAATACACAAATGGTCACTAAACTATTACTAAAAATATAAATGGTCACAAAACTTTCAGAAATTACATAATGGTTATTAAACATTAATTTTTATTATAAAATAGTCAGCCGTTAACTGTTGTTAACTGAGAGACGTGACAGTTACGAAAATTTGTATAATGATATTTAATATTTAATATTTATACATTTAATCAATTTAGACATCAATAATGAGGGTTAAATTAAGAAAAATTAATTAAATGTGTTAATATAGAGGATTAAATGTTATATTATACAAATTTTTGTAACTGTCACGTTATTCAATTAACGATAATTAACGGTTGAATGATTATTTTGTAATAAAGATTAAAGTTTAATACCTATCATATAATATTTAAAAGTTTAATAACTTTTATATTTTTAGAGATAATTTAACGAATATTTATGTATTTTACCCTTATAAATGATGTTGCAAGTACTTGTTAACTCCCTGATGAGCACTGATCACCTTTTGTGAGCACCACTTTGCTCAGAGTTTTGTCTTTGTTTGATGTCCTTTCTCTGCTTTTTTCCCGCCCCTATTAACATGGGTTTTTTACCCCCACCGTAACACTATAGAATTAATTTGTTGGCAGTACAGAGACATGTGCTGCTTGTCAATACATTTATGTGGTGCCGGATCCAGTTTGTAAATATTTTTGTTTGTCAGCATCCGAGCATGAGTTGCATAAGTCCATGTCAGTCTCGATTCCTTTATACAATATGCCCTTTCATGTGTTGATATCTAGAGACATGAGAGCTCATTGTCATGCATGCATGGTGCTCTTTTTTGTGCACCTTTCTCCCACAATCCCTGCTCTTGAGCCAGTAGCTAGTGCTGTTAGTGGCGCACCAGCACGGCCTTCTTTTTTTTACCTGTTTTCCAACTCCTGCCAAGTTTCGTGCCTGTTGGTCCCGCTTGTTATGTGTTTTCAGGATTCAATTGGTTTTTCATCTTTCAATTCAATTCAAGTATCATATAAAATAAAATTAACAGGAAACAGGCCAACCACAGGTCCAACGGTGCACGCCTAATGTCAAATGTCAGGTGTTGGGGGTTGGCACATGACAAAATAAATAAAAAAAAAATCAACATCATAATCATTCTGCCAACTTCAATTTGATGGGTTTTCAGCCACTAACGATGGAAAATAGAAGGATGAGATCGAATCCAACTAGTAACTCAAGCTTTATCATTATCAGGGGCTCGACTTCAGGTCCACAAAGCATGGCTTGAAACAATTTTTTACCTATCGAACTTTATAATTTTGTTATGCCTCTTTTATGGGTGGGTGTTCCAACTTTGTCAAAATATATGCTGCTTGAAATTGAACCAGATGTTATGTTCGATAAGGCTAGTCCCTCGTGCTGAGCTTTTTTGGTAGCACTAGATTCTTGGGCATACGCGCGTTAGTTTTTGTTTTTAAACAATCATTTTTGTTATATGCAGCAAATATATAATTATAGAATATTTTAAAATTGAAAAAACTATAATCTTATAATATTAAAATTTAGGGTAAATTATATAAATGACCATTATACTATGAATTTGATCTTGATTTGATCAATATATTTTTTAAGCAATTAGACCACTCAACTATTAAAATGGACTCAATATGACCACCCACTATTAAAACTTAAAAAAAAAAGAGAGAGTGACCTAGCGGTTAGTAAATATTTGTATAATTACATATTTAGTCCTCGTTACTTATACATTCTATTAATTTGGTCCTAATTTTAATTTAATAAAATAAATTGAACATTCAATTACGTAGTGACACGTGTCAACACCTGTTTAGAGTAGGAAAAACAAAATCAAGTATAATTGCACTGGGTGAGACTTGAACTCGGGCAAGACAAGGGTAAAGGGAGTGGCTTAGCCACTGCACCAAGTTTGTGCTATAAATCACTAACTTTAATATATGTCTTATTAATTTCTATATTTATTTTTTGATTTCCATTTATAATAATCGAATTATTTTTTATAATTTATTTAAAAAATCTCAATTAAATTATTATATATGTTAAATTATATATAATAGATTAAAAATTGTAAACTATAATAAAAGTTCATTTAGCTAATCCAAAATCTCAATTACATTATCATATATATTTTTTAATTGCATATATATATATAATCATTGAATTAATTATATATTTTTTCTACATTTATTTTTAAATAAATATAAATATAACACAAATCACAATACAAGTTAATTTAAATTATGTTTGTGAGCTTAGATTCGCTAAATAAATTTTTAATATAACACATATCATAAGATAAATTAATTTAAATTATGTTTGTTAGTTTAAATTCGCTAAATAAATTTTTAATATAACACAAATCACAAGATAAATTTATTTGAATTATGTTTGTGAGTTTGGATTCTCTAAATGAATTTTTATTATAATTTAAAATTTTATTTTTTAAATATAATTTAATTGAGTTTTTTAATTAAATTAAAAAAAACTAATTTGATGATTATATATGTAAAATTAAAAAATAAATATAGAAAATAATAAGACATATAATAAAGTTAGTGATTTATAGCACAAACCTATGCTTGGTGCAGTAGCTAAGCCACTCCCTTTACCCTTGTATTACTCAGGTTTGATTACCACCCAACGCAAGTTTATTTGATTTTGTTTTTCTCCTCTAAATAAGTAATGACGCGTGTCGCTACCTGATTAGAGAATAAAAATAAATTTATTAAATTAAATATAAATAATTAAATTCCTTTAATAAAGGATTGACACGTCATCACGTAATTGAATATTTAATTTATTTTATTAAATTAAAATTAATATCAAATTAGTAGAATATATAAATAATAAAGATCAAAGATATAATTATACAAATTTTATTAATTGGCATATCACTCCCTCTAATAGGTTCTAACGACAGGTGGTCACATTGAATCTATTTTAATAGTTGAGTGATCTAATTGCTTCAAAAATATATATATAGTGATCAAATCAAGACCAAATCCAGTGGACATTTATGTAATTTACTCTAAAATTTATTATATAAGTAATTGTGTAAGTAAAAATATTATCGTATTCCAATTCAAAAAAAAAAATATATCGTATCTATAAAATTGGTTAGATTTGAGGGAAAACTACAAGTTTGATCGCCTTTGTTTCAATTGTTCAGTGAAAGTTACACTTCAGTCATTGAACCGTTTAATATAATTGTACAATTAAATGTCATAGCCCCATAAGAAACGACCGTATGGCAAACAAGCGAACAATGAAGATGCTGGAAGATTTGTGAATGATCATCATTCGAGTGGGTGCAAGCTCAAGTGGCATATGGGAAGCAAAGCTTAAAAGGCCTTAGACCATACAAGTACAATAAAATCCAACATTCCTCTGCTATTTACCTGCTCCGAATGTCAAACGTGGCAATGGCACCCCTACGGCAGTGTTCTGACTGACCTCTACGGTCAATGATTGAACGGCTCTTTTGCACAACCTAACTCTTATTTGATCTGATTGTTCCAAGTTCAGGTTCACATTGCCTGGTTAGGATTATAAGCAATCGTATTCCTCAGCGGTCATATAGGACTCCCTCTTGATACCTGCGCTATTGATGCTCAAGTCATTAAAAGTACCATGTCTCCTAAAACCATCTTAATGAACATCTTTGATGCGTAAAAGGAAGATAAAGTAGTGCACAAATCAAAAGCTAATAAGAAAGATGCAGCAGTTCCAAGCATTAATATCAATGCATCGAGTAATGATCGCTCCGGAACCAAGTCACGGAGACAAAAGAACAACCCCACCGACCATTTTATCATTTTGAAAGATGGGCTCATATAAATATACAAGTGAAAATTGAAAGACCGAGCTACTAAGAAACAGGAATTTGTAATGAATAAGCAGATTTTATATAAACTGAATAGATACAGAAATAAGACAGAAAAGGGATGTGAACCTGAACCTGAATCTGCGAGCTTGCTGTGGCAGTCCAGCTCTGCTGACGACGGATTTCAGCTGAACTACTGGTAATGAAAGTTACTGTTGTCGATTCTTCTTCGATGTTAGCTTTCGATACAGGTGGTAATTCTCTCATGACCCATAACACAATAGCTGATGGCACCGATGAACCTAGAAAAGAAAAATGAACCTCATAAACTTGGTCAAGGGAGCATTACCATGGCAATCACAAGTTTACCATTCCATCCATAAATTTCAGGTATCAGTATACTTGAATGATGATATGTATGCAAGAGTGATATTTAGCATCTTCACATCATGACCTCAGTCTAATATGTCGGAAACATGTTAAGACACACATCTAATACCAGTCTTTTGTACTCATATTGACAGATGAGGCTGAATATTAAGAAATATCAAAATACACATGAAATATATTGAATGGAGAATAAGTCTCCGATACGGATCAATAAATTCCATGTCCTAAAAAACTTATCTTGATAAATCAACTATCAGAAGCCTCAAGTTATTTTGGAGAAAATTTTGGAAACTTAAAGGAGAAGTTGGATCAAGTACCTATAAAATAATATAAAATCAGTAAAGTAGAAGTATAAACACCACATATGTGCAATTCATGCCAGTGATAAAGTATCTGCAATCATGAAAATACAATTAAGTTTATCAAGCTAGAAAATAAAACAGAGAACGGACAATCATTGCAGAGCTGCGTACCGGAATGTCAGTGAAAAGAGCCACAAAAGCACTGGATGTGAAGCATACAACAGATACAATGGCTAAACCTGCAACCTACAGCAACCATATATCTCAAAATAACATCATGAAATAACTAAGGTACGGATATAACTATTAAGCCACCGTATTTTAACAAACGTAACAAGTACCAAATGTGAACTTGAAGGCCAAAGGACGGCATATCATCAACCTTGAGACAAAAATGACAAGACGATAGACGATGACACAAAATCATGAAGGATAATGTGATAATACCTTTCAGATCTCAGATGAAGCTCCTTCAGATCTAACATTCTTCATTTTCCGACATAATAGGAGCCCTAAGAATGAGAAAGAAAGAAAAAAGACAAAAAACATGAGTATCCCTAAGAGAGAAGAGAATATGTATGTACGATAAATGAGTCATCTACTCTGCTGACACTTAAAAGTATGAATTAATTAATCAATCGTAAAGATTAATCAGCAAAATTTTTCAGGCATTTAGGCCGGCCTTGACCACATCACACATCTAACTAGAAGTGGCAACGAACTTATCTAAAGTAATCTTCGCATGCATGCTGTTGGATACTAGGGATGGAAGGCTAACAAATATGGCTTCTAGTATTTGGTTCATAAAGTAAAAGAAACGAGTATGTCCGGTTAGATGGATGTTTGAGACATTTTTTTTCCATCAGAAAGTTATCAAAGGGACAAATTCTTCAAACAATGTGAAAAGAAAAACTGAAATCATGAAAAGGAAAAGTTCATATAAAATGCTACTTGCTCACCATAACATGCTAATGCTCCACCTAACAATATTAGTGCTACAGCAGAAAGATCTATATAAACCTGCATGAGATACAGTCATTACTTCATGACTTCACTGGTAATAATAAAAGAAATTCCATAAATGGAAAAACACAAATTTTCATGGTCTTTTGTTTCATTTTACAATCAATAAACTAAAGGGAAAATATTGTAAACACTATCCCCACTAGAACATTCTCTATGACTATCAAAGACTAAACGATGGTACTATAGGAAAAGAACAATAGTTAAAAAGAAAATAGCTACTTAGAAGTTCATACTCGAGCCACTGTTGATGAATCAATTGGATTATCTCCCATTCCTATCCAGATTAGCACAGCAAATGTCATCATTAAAAGAAATACAAGAACAGTAACTTGGTCAGAGAAAATTTGAATAAATGAGTTCATACAGGGAAGTATTATAAAAACATTTAAACAACTGCACATGAAAAAGAAACAAAAAAAAAAGAGAAGAAATTATATCATTTTACCAGAATCACTATTTTTTGATGACTTCCAACATGAATTAAACGGAAAGGATAACATATTCTGCAATTATCTGCAATTGATGACCTTGGTCTATTTAAAGAATTTTGTAGTAAAGCTTCTTCAAAACCCTGTTCATCATCCTCTTCCTCTACATCCTCTGCCTGGTGGCAAAGGTCGACCCTAGAAAAATCAGCCACAGAGACAAGGGAATAGCTGATGAAGAAATGCTAATTTTCACTCTGAAAGAAAATATGAGAATTTGGAGGTAACTAAAACTAGAAAAGGCTATTAGCCTGATGTATGGAACACTAAGCTTGAGTACCATTGCATTGGATTGGATGCACTGGGAAAAGAAGAAAAAGAAATATGTCCTGTATATTGATTGATTAAGAAATGATGATTTAGAGTCAGCCACTAAACCCAATCTCCCTTTTCTTATTTCTATTTCCTTGCCACAAAAAGAAAATGAAAAGTGCAAATCTTAATTCATGAAATATCTCCAATTCCTTGCATTAAAAAAGCGGTTTACATTGTCGTATTCACTGAACAAAAATGTAAATAAGTTACTTAAAGAGAAAACATACCAGAATGACAGAAGTAAGAGAAATGTTGAAAATAATAAAATTCTGGGGAGCGCTGCAATACACATTTGCACTAGTTAATACTTAAACAAATCTGCCGCAGGGACAAAAACGTGAGTTTTATCAAGAGAATATAAAGTTACCCATGGCTATAAAACCACAAGAGAATGACCAGCATAGCCACCCTCTGCATGCAGCAAAGAGAGTCAAGACAAAATAAACAAAGTAACCTGCAGGTATATTAGAGTTAGGCAATTCAGTTTGTATAAGAGATGTGATTCAAATCAAGCTACAAGTATAAGGCGAAAGGTCAAAGTAGTGCAAAACACAAATTCTTACCCGCGTTAGTAGAGCCAATCAGTAAATGTAACACCTGTTATTCACATTCATTTGATTAAGAACAATCCAATACATTTGAAAATTTAAATCAAAACAGTAACCTTTTTTTCTGGCCAACCAACATATTAACTTAGATGTACCATGAATTAGAAAAGAAAAGAAAGAAAAGTAAAACAGAGGAGAAAAAGGTTACGAGAGAAAAGCATTAACATAAATCACATTAATACGTTTTCTAGTATACTTATATGCACACCAATGCATGGACATTACTGAACATTGATTTCCACTTCAACCTCAAGTCAATGTTCTGCCTGCAGTGGACCATGGCTAAGCTTGATAACATCTCTCTCCATTCTACTAATTCCACAATGGCACAAAGTGTTTCCTAATCGCCCATGTACAAGGTTAAGATGGATTAATGATTAACTGCATTGTTATTCAATTGAGATTCTTAGTTTCCGAGACCCGTCACCAAACAACTTAGTCCAACTTTTTTTAGAAAATAATGGATTTTTTTATTGTTCTTTCCCAGTGGGTACAAGCATAAAAGATTTTTTTAAAAAGGAAAAAGTAGAGTACAAAGGAGTATTGAGTTTTCTGCCAGAGCTTGAGGGATATACAAGAATTCCTATGATACTTGCAACAAGTGTAGAAAGCACAAAAGCTAGCAAGACAATTGTGGAAAAGTTGAAATCCTGGGAATGTTGGTCAAATAGGTCTCTCCTGCAATGACTACTATCATCAAGGACCAATACTTTTTAGAACTGACTCGTACCCTTTTCTCAAGTTTAAGCAGTGTCAGAAGAATCACCAAAATTCCTACATATGGAGACAGTTTCACCAGGTTCTGGCTTAAGTGGTCAGATGAGACACGTATCAGGTCAAGGTGCAAGTCCCCACTCAACCAGCTGGTCTGATGACATTGTGTTAACTAGCTAGCCTATGAAGTATGAAGTAGTTTACGTTCAGATAGAAATCTTTAAGCTCAACCAAAAGGTCACAGAAAGCAACATAGAACTTACTTTTTGGCGAGTCCATCCCCGCTGTGAATTCCTAAAGTGAATCCGTGCAAGCTGACCAGTAATGAGAATAAATAATCAGTACAAACACAAATCAGAAAGGAGAAAATAACAAAAAAATCATCTCTCCTTAATTATTTTCTGGATTTTAGACAAAACGATGCATATAAACCCAAACAAGCAGCATCATGTATAAGCATGTAAAATTGACTGTGTTGATACACATGAACCCAATATCTCGATTCAACACAACCGAGTTATGTGCAGAAAGATAAAATTTTCATAACAAGATAGCATTCAAGACATATAACAAGTTACATGGTTCTGATGCAGTGTTTGGGAGCTAGGAGAAATGGGCTCTTAAATTTCGAATAAATGACACTAGTCGTAAGAAAAAGGGTTGGAGTGGAGGCCGAGGACTTTTTCAGCTTGATCGGAAAAAATGCTATAGTTCAATATCAGAAATGGAGTCAAGTCAAGCTCTTTATAAATCACATTGTTCTTCCAACATCTGGTTACCACAAAACGAAAGAGTCACCTAATCATGGCTCACTCAACCAACAATTTTCAGATTCGAATTGAGCAATGAACCCAAGGAACCGATTACATAAGAATCAACCATTTACAATACATGTTATTCAGGACAGCAAGGATCGTATGCATTTTGGATTTAGAGAAATGCAACTTTACTTCAAACTGCAAGTCATGCAATCCCTAATTTCCACTATAATGATCAACAAGCAAACTATTAAGTTTGTAGTTGTGTGTTAGTTTTATGTGAAAAAAACAACCTCACACACAAAAAAAGCATTTTAAAATAGAAAATATAAATCCAACTTAAATTACTTTCTCAACATGAAAGTCAATTTGAGTTAATTAACAACTAAACACAGCACTACAGCAGCAAAATAACTTCATTAACATTGAAAAAAGGAAAAATAAAGGTTAATAACAAAACCATCAACTTTCCAAATTTCTCCATTAATCAAATAAAAAAAAGTATAACAAATATACTGAATGCAGAACTCAACTGGAAAACAATCCTAATGGCTAAAACATATATCTATCCTCATCAATTCCTTAATACGAATAACCCATCAATCAAAACTCGCTAAATATATATCAAAACTTTTAACAAAATAAAACAAACAAACCTGAGAAAAAGCAAAAATGGCAATAATGCCATCAAAACAAGCAAAACCCACATTTATTCCAACCAGTTCTCTAGAAGAGCTGCAAGACTTCTCCTTTTCTTCAAACATTTGTCTCTCTCCTTTAAACCTTGCTTTGCTAATTTTTTATTTCCCTATTTTTTATTTTTTTCCCCGAAACGAGAAACAGAGAGTTAAAGTTCTTCTCCAAGTCTTTCAAACAAACACAGAAGTGTGAAAACTGAAAATTTAAAATATATATTACAAAGTATTATAAAATATAATTTTATAAAGTCGACAACTTGAAGATTGTGGAAAACCCCCATACGACGTTTTGTCAGAAGCAGACACGCGTTGAGAAAGTAAGCAAATTTCTACGGCTGAGTGTGATTCATTCCTTTTTCACTTAAAGCTTTGACCTTTATTATTAGCCCATTTTCTTATTAAAAGTACAAACTCATTGGAACTTGGGCTTTAAGTTACAAATTCATCATGGTCCAGTTAGAGTGCCATTTATCATCACCATCAAACAATGTTCTTGTTTTTTCAGTCGAAATGCCTGAATTTCCAAACCCACAATCATCAGCAAAAAGTACAAGGAGGAGACAAAAGATTTACGGCATATTTTAGCTTAATAAATTTTCTTCACATTTGAAACAAATCCTGCTGCGTTATCCAAAGCTCAATATATTAAATTTTGATTTTTCATGTGATCATGTATCATGTATATACATGCATACCATACATGCGCGGGTTTGACAAGCTTTATTTCCTTTATCAAAAAAGAAAAGACAAGCTTTTATTTCAGTAGCCTGTTAGTTTTTTCAACATTTTAGAATTTATTTGCTTATAATTTTTAAAATAAAAATTTATTTGATTCATGATTTAAATTAAAGATTTATTTAATGTTTTAGTACGATTAAAAAATAATTAATTAATATATAAGCGACGGAAATAAAATGTCTCCACAAACGTTTTAGTTTTAGCATTTAATGTTAGAGTTTAGGGTTAAAAAGTTAAGGATTTAGGTGTAGTAGTTTAAAATTTAGGGATGGGAGTTATAATTTAGGGTTTATATGTTAAAACTTAAAACTCTAACCATATTACACTAACCTCTAAACCATAAATTCTAATCACTGCCCCTAAACCCCTAAACCTAAACCACTAACATTTAAATCCTAAACTATAATAATAAACCCTAAAATCAAGGTGCTTGTGAAAATTTTTGTTTTCCAAGTTTGTGTATTGAATATAAATCTTAAAGTTTCCAAGTTTGTGTATTGAATATAAATCCATAGTTTTAAGGTTTATGGACTCAGTTTAGAGTGTAGGTTTTAGGGGTTTAAGCATAGGGGTTTAAAATTTATGAGTAATGGTTAGAATTTAGGGGTTAGGGTTAGGATTTAGGTTTTAAAGGTTAAGGTTTAGGTTTTAGGGTAATATGTTGAGGATTTAGGTTTTAACGTATAAGCCCTAAATTTTATTCACAATCACTAAATTTCAAACTACTAAATATAAACCCCTACACCCTAAACCGAGTTCTTAAACTCTAAAACTAGGGCACTTGTAGAAACTAAAATTTTTGATGCATGTGTATCAAATAATTGTCCTATATAAAAATGTCTCTCTAATTGTACCTTAAAATCAAGTGAGACTCTATTTTGAATCATGAATCAAATAAGACTGTTTGAAAAACCGTGATCAAGTAAGTTTTTATTTGTAAAATCATAGAACAAATGAGCCCCTGTTTGAAATATCACGAAGGGACATTTTAACATTTACGACAATTTCAAAGACTTATTTGATTGTAATTTTTTTTTAAAAAATCATTTGATCAATGATTCAACGCAGACCTTACTTGATTATTGGGTGCAATTAAAGGACCTATTTTACATATAAGCTTTATTATTTTAGTTGAACTAGATGTTCAATTTAATCAAATGAGGCCAAATCTAATGTCTGCCTATTGTTTTCGTCCCTACTTAAGTACATAATATATAATATACAAGTCAAAGAGGTTTGCATTGAAGAAATAGAATCTCAAGGCGTCTTTTAAGGTGAAGTTAAATTTTCATTTCCAATAAACCAGCTCCTCTCCTTTTCTCTCTCGCTGCTTGTTTTGTGTTTTTTCTTTGACCCCTTCCTTTTTGTTCTTTCTGCAACAACAAGGTGTTGGGCTCTTGTGTCACTGGAAGCTCGAGGGGAAAAGTGTGGTGGATAGAATCTGGTTTATCTCTTTGTCATTTCTTTCATTGTGTGGTTGTCTTTATAAAAGTTTTGGTTTCGAGCTTTATGGCCACGCCTCCCAACGACCGTGATGCTTCTTATGAGGAGATGGAGAATGTTATACTACCTGTCTCACTCGACTTAAATAAGGATGGAAAAGTTAATATGATCATTGTAAAACAGTTATGCATAGTGTAGAAGATGAAGATTGGAAAATGAAAGAAGAGTGATGACGATGAACAAAATGAACTGGACTTTGTTTATTTTTTCCACAGATACAAAATACATCCAAATGAACCTTGATTTCTAATCAGCCTAATACACCCAGATTCACAACTGTTAAAGCAGTTGCAACGGCCCAACTACTCATAACAACCCAACTAACACTTAGTTACAAACTCAAACTTCCTTTTTAACATTTTTCCTGTTTCTCTATATCTTCAAGTTCAGAAAAATTGCGAACACATAAAAGCTCACGAAACTCCTAAAACTTGCTAATAGAGATAGGTTTTGTGAATATATCAGCCACCTGTGCATGTGCCGGAACATAATTAACCTGAATTTCTTGTGATTGGACCTTCTCTCGAACAAAAAACAAATCGAGCTCCACATGCTTGGTCTTCGCATGCATTACAGGATTAGCCGCCATAGCTATTGCACTCGTGTTATCACTCCACACGACAGGAATAGTTTCAATTGCAACATCCATATCATGAAGAACTGCTTTTAGCCACATTTGTTCAGAAGCAGCATCAGCTAAGCAGCGAAATTCTGCCTCCGCTGTAGACCGTGAAACCGATCTTTGCTTCCTTGAACTCCAAGAAAGAAGATGCATCCCGAGAAATGTGCAGTAGCCAGACACAGATCTACAGTCATCACTGTCACTTCCCCAGTAACTAAATTGGAGTCTACACTTGACTGAGAAGAAAACCAAAGACCAAAGTCAAGTGTACCACTCAAATAGCGCAAGATCCTTTTCACTGCCAACCAATGTACATCAGTAGGATTTTGCATATATTGTGCCACTTTATTGACAGCAAAACTAATGTCTGGTCGTGTATGACAAATGTGCTGCAGAGCACCTACTACACTTCTATATTCATGAGCATTTGGCAACAATTTACCATCAGACTTACTCAGTCGTGGAGAGATAGCCATAGGAGTTGCTGCTGACTGAAGGTCTTTAAAATCAGTTTTGACTAACAACTCTACAATGTATTTCTTCTGAGTTAGAAACAGCCCACCATTAACCTTCTTGACTTCAATTCCCAAGAAAAATTTGAAATCACCAAGATCCTTTAAGGAAAATTTGTGGTGAAGTTGTTGGATAACTATGTCCACATGTTGTGACGATCCAGTGAGCAAGATATCATCCACATACACAACAATGTATGTGATGATATCCTCATTCTTAAAAACAAAAAGAGATACGTCCGCAAGTGAAGATTTGAACCCCAAATGCTCAAGAAACGTTTTAAGTTTCAAAAACCAATTCAGAGGAGCTTGCCGCAAGCCATATAGAGCCTTCTTGAGTTTGCACACTAGAGGACAACCATTAGCATCTCGAAAATGAAAACCATCAGGTTGCTGCATGTATATATCCTCCTCAAGGTCCCCTTTTAAAAATGCATTATTGACATCTACCTGTTGCACTTGCCAATTTTTTGTAACAGCCAATGAAAGAAGAGCTTTGACAGTAAAAGACTTCACCACTGGACTGTAAGTGTCCCCAAAGTCATGGCCAGCCATCTGAGAATATCCTTCTGCAACAAGTTTGGCCTTGTAGCGTTCAACAGACCCATCAGCATTTCTTTTGACCTTGAAGAGCCATTTACACCCAATGACTTTCCTATCCGATGGCAATTTAACAAGCTCCTATGTGTCATTTTCTAGTAAGGCATTATATAATTCTGCCATGACAGCCGCTTTCCAATCAGAATTCTTCAAAGCTTCATGTATCGTTGCTGGAACCTCCTCCACTTGCAAATGATAGAGTTTAGGCTTAAATATCCCTGCCTTGCTTCGTGTTATCATAGCATGAGTGTTAGCACCAGCTGCATTTCCAACACCATCTGCATTTCCAGTACCACCTGATGCAACATTAGAATTTTCTATATCACTCTCCACTTCATAAGAACCATGTTCTTGTGGGGAAGATTCTCTCCAACCGTTTAGTTAAACACTACACCACTCTTGCTATTTTAAGAAAGGCCTGGAAATGTGACAATCTTGAGTATCACGATCTGGAAAAAATATGTTCTTATTTGTTTTTCTAACAGTTGTGGACAAGCAGCGAGTGCTGTTCAAGATCGCCTACTTATCCTGAAGGAATGGCCATACGAGGTTGCACTGGAGGAGATATACTTCTTCATTGATGAATTCTGGGTCCAAGTTTATAACTTTCCAATGGCTCTCATCGCAAAAGAGAGTCGAAGATCCCCTCAAAATAGGATCTGATATGAAGGTGAAATGGGATGGGCGACTCAGCATCAATGTTGCAACGAGAGTCGAAGATTCTCTCAAAATAGGGTTCTTGCTGAATACGAAAAATTTTCAACCACTTAATGTCTCCTTTAAGTACGAGAGAATCCCTGAGTTTTACTATGGATGCGGGAAACTTGGTCATGCTGAAAAGGAGTGTTGGTTTGATCTAGGGAGCTATAAGAGGGCCAGCAGATACGGGCCGTGGTTGAGAACGTCTCCAACTTGGAAGAAATCCAATGTAGAGAAGCTTCCAGCTTCAGTCACCGACAACAGATCTCAGTTGATCACCGTCGACCAAGGCTTAGAGCTTAAAGGAAACGACAAATATTCCCTGAACAAACACAAGGAAGCGGCTCCACTCCCAACTCTTTCACAGTCCCTTAGAAGGGCTTATCCCGAGGATACGAGGTTCCTTGAGACAACCTCGGATTTGGTCTCTGTCAACGAGATTACCAAGGAAGATAAGGTGATCAAAGTCAACCATGCCAATAGCAGTCTCCTAGGTAATGATGGTATGTTATATAGGGGTGTTAATTCCCGGGTACTACATATATCGGCCTGTTTTAATCGGGTCCTCGAAAAATTGAGTTGAGGGTAACTAGTTCGCATGGAAACCACGCGCCGTTAGGGAGATTTTGGCCACCTGTCTGTAGTTTCTCGGTCTAGACCAATCCAACCGGTTGTGGACTGGTCTAGCCTTGAACCTAGCCGATGGGGCTTAAACCGGCTTTCTCGGCCCAGTCTTGAACCGGCCTGCTTAGGCCCAATAGCCTTTGACCCAAACCCAATAACTTTTGACCCGACCCGAATCTGACCCGATATGGTTGACCCGGCCCGTTAACTTGACCCATGACCCTTTGATCGATGACATCATTGTTGATCGGTGATGTCAGTGTTAACGATGACATCGGTGTTTATCGATAATGTCAACATCGAACAATCTGACATAAGCATTGTCTTTTATTCCAAAAGTCAAAATTTTTAAAAATTCGTATTTTATGTTTTTCGACGTTTCGAGTTCGCTTTTTAGATTTGTTTTGTGAAATTATAGCCTGAACACCTCTAAATCTGACATTAAACTCGATAATGTATGTGTTTAATTATTTAGTTTAAGAGCAATATGAATACAGATTTATTATGTATTTTGATTAATTGAAGGTAATCATATTTTCTATTATCTTAGATTTTTGAGGGACGTTGAGTCCAAGTTCAAGAGTGATTCGAATGTCATTTCAAGGGTCGACTGATAGGGTGAGCGTTCGATCAAGTCGAGTCAAAAAATTTTAAGTTATTCGAGTTAATGCGTTATATTTTACAACTTGAACTTAATTAGAAAGTAGTGGAGCCAAAATGAAAAGCAAATCCCATCAGCAGCCTGCAATGATAAACAGTTAGAAATTAGCGGAGCAACTGGGATAAAAATAAACTTAGGTTGCAATACGGATGAACCATAAATGATCGAAGAAACAGACAAGCAAAAATGTAGCTACCTCCAAAAGTAGCCTTAAACGTGGAGATAAGCCATTGTTGTGTTGCTTGAAGACACATAAGATGTCATCAATTAGTCCAATCGTAGCAAACACTAAGATTGTTGTTGCTGCTACTGCTGCAGCTACATCAACAGAAGAACAAAGTTTGCAACAAATATACCAATTGGTAGAAAGAAAACTCCTCCCATTGTTGGGGTACTCTACTTTTTCGAATGATTAGCTTGACCTTCTTTCCTAATTATTTGATGGAACTCAAGAGTACACAAATGTAACATGCTGCTAAGACCAAAGATATAACAAAGGAGGTCAAGTAAAACAGTGCCAAGGGTTAGCCTCACAATTTTCCATCCACACCAATCAACAAGTAAAGGAATCATTCATTATCAAGAAGATTATGATAACAAAATTTTTTAACAGCCCAACATTTATCCTGAGATTTATGTAGGCAAACTAGCAACAAAAGCCTTGGAATGAGTATTAGTTCATGAAGCATCCTGCAAAACATTTAACTTGTTTATCCAAATACTAAATATTTGAAGTTTTGATCATCAAATTTTTAAACGAGCCTGTTTATATATTTTTTTTTTTTGGATTCTTCCAAGCAAAGAATACGATGGGAAGTCAAGGACACATGGCTACAGAATCATCAACAGACTGGAGATAAATCCAAGTGAGCAAAAGGGTATAACATGATTTCTCCATCTCTATATTCCCCATCACTACATGAAGAAAATACATATACTGCAGCCGAGTTATTACTTACATCATCATTGGTGGCATTAACCTTAAAGACGTGTGGACGAAATAGTCGCTCCGCTTTTGTACATTTCGAGATCGTTTCAGCTGTAATTTGAGAGGAGAGTAGTAACTTAATGCAGCAGCGGGACTCCGTGATGATTAAAGGCATGAAAGGCAAAATAATACGGAGACAAAAGTGTGTCATTTAGAGAATCAAGAGAGCCCAGCAGGAGAGAAATGCTGTAAATTCAAAGATGAGGAATGAGATCTCATGTCTATTTTAGAACAAAAAAACTCAAGACACACACAGACGATTAAGATATTTTTAAAAAATAACTTCATCACCATCTCTATTCAAGAGAATCTCTCTATATTTATTGCTTAAAAAAAGAAAGTTTCAGATATTAAAAATCAAATATCCAAACATGAAAAAAGTTTCAGAAATTTGAGTATCAAGGCAGATGCAATTTCGAGAGTCGTGAGCAGCACTGCCTTCAACTTTCAAATATGTCATAAACTATTATGAACTACAATGAACCTTACGCTCAACTGTACTAGCTATGTAGTTCTAACTCACCAAGAAATACTCTACAAATGGAGAGTTCTGACTAAATAACTTTTGATACAGGTGCTCTAAAGCTCTCTTCTAAAGAAGTCATGTCATTTTGGTGCAAGGGACACATTTTATGTCGCTCAAAAATCATTTGGTGACTATCATTTGTCGGAAGATGTTAAATTAGAGTTACAATAATAGAGAATGAATCAGAAAGTAGGTAGTGGTATATCCATTTAGTCAAACAACCCATCAAATGTTCGGCACACCAAAAATAGGCTGCGCCAGGAAAACATTGAGGTTAAAGACCAGGATGTGGTTACCTCATGTATTTCATCACCATAATCTCTATTCAAGAAAATCTCTATATTTATTGCTTTCAAAAAGGAAAGTTTCATATAGTACATTCCCTGTTTAAAAGACTACAATCATGTTTAGTTTATTTAATAAATCAAATCCAAAATTAACAACCATTTTGGTTAAACATTGCCCGATAATAATTTGACAAAAATCATTTGTGGGGAGATCTTAAATTAGAGTTATAAGAATATAGAATGAATCAAAATGTAGGAAGTCATATATCTATTCAATCAAACAACCCATCGAATGTTTGGCACAACACATATAGGCTGCACCAGAAAAACATCGAGGCTATGACCGGGAATTATTACCTCATGTACTTCATCACCTTCATCTATATTCAAGAGAATCTCTCTATATTTATTGCTTAAAAAAGAAAGTTTCAGATATTAAAATAAAACATGAAAAAAGTTTCAAAAATTTGAGTATCAAGACAGATGCAATTTTGAGAGCCATGAGCAACACTGCCTGCAACTTTCAAATATGTCATGAACCATTATAAGCTACAATGAACCTTACGCTCAACTTTACTAGCTTGGTAGTTCTAACTCACCATAAAATACTCTATAAAGAAGTCATTTGATACAAGTGCTCTAAGGCTCTCTTATAAAGAAGTCATTTTATTTTGGTGCAGAGAACACTGATTTCATGTCGCTCAAAAATCATTTCGTGACACTATCATTTGTCGAAAGATGTTAAATTAGAGTTACAAAAATAGAGAATGAATCAGAAAGTAGGTAGTGGTATATCCATTCAATCAAACAACCCATCGGATGTTCGGCACAACACAAATAGGCCGCGCTAAGAAAACATCAAAGTTAAAGACCAGGCAGTAGTTACCTCCTGTATTTCATCACCATCATCTCTATTCAAGAAAATCTATATATTTATTGCTTTCAAAATTGAAAGTTCCATATAGTACATTCCCTATTTAAAAGACTACAACCATGTTTAGTTTATTTAATAAATCAAATCCAAAATTAAAAACCATTTTGCCTAAACATTGCCCGATAATCATTTGACAAAAATCATTTGTGGGGAGATCTTAAATTGGAGTTATAAGAATATAGAATAAATCAGAATGTAGGAAGCCCTATATTCATTCAATCAAACAACCCATCGAATATTTGGCACAACACAAATAGGCTGCACCAGAAAACATCGAGGCTATGACCGAGGATTATTAGCTCATGTACTTCATCACCTTCATCTATATTCAAGAGAATCCCTCTATATTTATTGCTTAAAAAAGTTTCAGATATTTTAAATAAAAAACATGAAAAAAGTTTCAGAAATTTGAGTATCAAGGCAGATGCAATTTTGAGAGCCATGAGCAACACTGCCTGCAACTTTCAAATATGTCATGAACCATTATTAATTACAATAAACCTTACGCTCAACTGTACTAGCTTGGTAGTTCTAACTCACCATGAAATGCTCTAAAAATGGAGAGTTCTGACTAAATAACCTTTGATACAGGTGCTCTAATGCTCTCTTCTGAAGAAGTCATTTTAGTTTGGTGCAAAGGACACATATTTCATGTTCCTGGAAAATCATTTGGTGACTATCATTTGTCGGAAGATGTTAAATTAGAGTTACAAGAATAGAGAATGAATTAAAAAGTAGGCAGTGGTACATCTATTGAGTCAAATAACCTATCAGATGTTCGACACAGCACAAATAGGCCGTGCCAAGAAAACCTCAAGGTTAAAAACCAGGCAGTAATTACCTCATGTATTTCATCACCATCATCTCTATTCAAGAAAATATCTATATTTATTGCTTTCAAAAAGGAAAGTTCCATATAGTACATTCCCTGTTTAAAAGACTGCAACCATGTTTAGTTTATTTAATAAATCAAATCCAAAATTAAAAATCATTTTGGCTAAACATTGCCCGATAATAATTTGACAAAAATTATTTGTGAGGAGATCTTAAATTGGAGTTATAAGAATATAGAATGAATTAGAATGTAGGAAGTCCTATATTCATTCAATCAAACAACCCATTAAATGTTCGGCACAACACAAATAGGTTGCACCAAAAAAACATCGAGGCTATTACCGAGAATTATTACCTCCTATACTTCATCGCTTTCATCTATATTCAAGGGAATCTCTTTATATTTATTGCTTAAAAAAGAAAGTTGCAGATATTGTAAATAAAAAACATGAACAAAATTTCAGAAATTTGAGTATCAAGGCATACGTAATATTGAGAGCCATGAGCAGCACTGCCTGCAACTTTTAAATATGTCATGAACCATTATGAACTACAATGAACCTTACACTCAATTTTACCACCTAGGTAGTTCTAACTCACCAAGAAATGCTCTAAAATGAACAGTTCTTACTAACCTTTGATACATGTGCTCAAAATCTTTGATACACTCAACTGTGCTCAAAAGAAGTCATGTTATTTTGGTGCTAGTAATACATACATACATACTAAAATTCCTGATTACAAGATGGAAGTAGAAATGGAAGAAAAATATAAAGGCACGCTGAAGACAATACTTGTTTCTACTATTTTAACAAATAATCAAGATAAATGAAATGAAGAGAAAATCGAACACAATTACTAACCTCTGAACATTGCACTCATACATGAATTCATAAAGACTGACCTTTCACTTAAAACTACAAATTTAATTATTTGATTTGATATGCCTATGTGTAGTTTTTAGTTCCTCAAATTTCTTAGCGAAAACTTATTTCTCTATATCATCAATCTTTTATCTATAAGATACTTAAAAGCTAAATAAAAGTCAAATTTCTTAAATCTTCCATCATTGATGTTAAAAATTGAAATCCATGTGATCTTTCAATACCTATATCCGTATAATAATATTGTCCTCTGGATAAAAAAGAAGTAAGTGCCCTTTTCAACAAGGCAAAACCATTCAAGGCTACAAGTATACATGCTTTTGAGAATGGTATATGCACGCTAGATTCTTAGTGCTAACAATTAAAGAATGAACTCTTATCAAAATATATCAATATTAAAGAAGGTGAAAACCCTCAGATAAAGTGAGAAATATAATTACTTACTGAAACTTTCTTTGTTTTCCTTAATCAAACTCGTCGTATAATTAAACAAGTGTTCATCGCTACAATAATATTTCACCTGCTAAGAATGAATATAAAACCAAAGAATTAAAGATAGAAAAAATATCATCTCAAAAGAACGTAAGAAGAATAAAAAAGAATGTATTCTAGGGTTTAGATTTCAACAACACAGTAGAGAAAATTTGCTCTTCTTCGTTCAACAAACTTGTTTTGAGATAATTAGCGGGGGTATTGTCGTCGACAAAGTCTCCTTATTCTGATTCTGATGGTCGCGATTCTGATCATCATCTTCTGCGGACAACATAAATAAAATCTCTTTTTTTTCCCTCCTCGCTACTCTTTTTCTTTACTTTTCGCCTTTTCCCTCTTTTTTTCTTTACTTTTCTCATCTTCCCTCTTCTTTCTTCCGCTAACTTTAAAATAAAGCGGTTTGGCCGAGTCCTGGTGTAACGGTTATATTTTATTATTATTTTATTCAAATATTTTTTAGTTTAAAATTTTTTTAAGTTTGGTTTCAAGTTTGTGTTTTTTTTTTCAATTAATTGTTTTTAGTTTAGCTTTTTAAATTCAGATTTGAATTGTTTTCTATTAAATATAAATATATTTTAAATTTAAATGTTTATGATTTAATAATTATATTTTATTTTAATTAAATCTTTTAATAAAAATTTGAATTTGATCATAATATAAAAATGTACATCAAAACCCACATCAAAATATAAACAAAAGCTTGATGAATAATTGATTATGTTCACTAATAAATCTTAAATATAAATAAAAAAGTAAAACGTGAAAACTCAAATGACCTGAATATAAGAAATTAAAATCTTTCTTTAACTATGTCTTTCATCGTCCATAAAGATCTAATAAAAAATTTCTTTATTTTTATCAAATTAAATATTTAAATATTAGAAAAAAATGATTAAACTCATTAACTTTAAATTCAAATAAAACTTTAAGTTTTGAGTTAGTTTTTTTCAAATTAGTTTTAGTTTCGTTACGTGTTTATATATTAATACAATATATTTTTTTAGAAAACAATTAAGACAATACTACTTACACTTTTTAAACTAACAAATAAAATTCTAAACCTCTTCTTGACTATAATCGACGGATTTCGAAAATATTTGCTTAATTAATTTTAGCACAATTACAAAATAAGTGTCTAAATTATGTTTCTTTTCTATAATAGGTGTTTGAAATGTTTTTTTGTCGAAATAGGTGCTTAAAGTTTTATTTTTGGTTAAAATAGGTGTCTAAAGTATTTTTTTTGCTGAAATAAGTGCTTAAAATTTTATTTTTGGTTGAAATATGTGCCAAAATAGGTACCTCAGTGACTTTAAATCAAGCTAAAAAATGAAACTTTAAGCACTTATTTCAGCCAAAAAATACTTTAGGCAACTATTTCGGTCAAAAAAAAATTTTTAGACACATGTTCAGTTAAAAAATATATTAGGCACTTATTGCAAAAAAAAAAACATAGTTTAAACACTTAATTTTAGTTTAGCCTTACCTCATTTCTACCGGACCGCGAAAACCACACCCGAACATCGTCCACCACCGGACCACACAGTGAGCTCATGTCATCGGTCCTTGTATTGTAATACACACTGTTGAATGCGATACGCGTCCTCGCGGCCTTGGCCGTGAAGTTCACACTGGCAACTTGGAAGGTGGAGTTTGAGTCGGGAGTGTAATGAAAATTTTGTGCCTGGTCTCCTGCGAACGCCATAACAGCCAGTGGTTCCTTGCATTTATCCCTAGCATGCCCCAAAGAGAAGGTCAAGCTATACAGTTTGTCTGGTTTGGTTTCCACCATTTGAGAAATGATGCTTTCCTTGCCCGAGACCAACTCGACTGCACGTTTGCCTTCTGGAACTGCATAATGGTTGGAATCAATGTATCGAATTGCCCTGTTTGATTCGACCATCCATCCTGGTAAGGGGGATGTCTCTTCGTCAAAGTTGGTGGGCAGAAGGACACCAAGAGACACATTTTGGAACATCCAAGGGCCAAATTCGAAGCCGCTATTAACTACTGCATTGTCTGAAGAAAACATAAAACAAAAACAAAGATGAGAAAAACATAATTATAACTAGAATCTAAGTATGCCCCATTCCTCAGAGCATTCATTCCGATTCTTCGAGTAGAAAAACACAAAAGTAAATAGTGTCAAGGCCATAAATTTAACACCCATTCTACTATTGGCGAGGGAAATGGTACAAAATATTCGAAATATGCGTGTTAAACATTGTGACCACATTTGATTCCACGACTCGGATCATGAGAAACATATACGTAAGTTGATAGCTTGACTGTGATTTTCATATTAATGATTGCCCCATTTGAACAGAAGTTGCGAGCCACGTTGACAATAATATTTTCATTGTTGGGGCAAGTTACTATGCTGCCATGTAATTAAAGGATATTAGGGCTTCATCTAACACTTCAATAACCCCACTGACGTCCAGCTTTACTACCAACAAGAAATTTTTTGCCTCTGGGGTAAGATCCACCATTTGTTAATTTATTTTGACAAACAATGCCAATATGACAATTTTGAGACTAGCCCTCCCCAAAGTCCTACGAATACTACAGGCTTCGCATGTTTAATGGGACCATACCATGATGTTTCAGACGAAAAAAGTGAATGGAATTGACAAAAGAAAAAGAGAGAAATAGCGGTCTGTTTACCTTTGGGCTTATCAGGGATGACAAGTTTTTTATGGCAATATCATCAATGATGGGCCCACATTCTGGGTCATCTTCCATGCCAGTGTTCCTAAAAATCAACGGCACTTTATCCTCCTCCGCTCGAAAGAAATCGAGTAGGGGTCCCACCCTTGCACATTGTACAATGTTTGGAGGTCGACCATCTGTGATGAGGGTGGCACGGACACATTCAATGACTCTGGTTGGGCGCACGTGCGGGCAGCACTAAACGTGACTGCGTACGTGGATCCTTTTTCCACCGTCAGTTCCTGGCTGATCTCCGCTTCGTTCCCTAATCTAACGGCTGTCGAGCCTCGGGGAACGATGAGGAGTATTCCTCCGCTCACTTTATCCCCGGACGACACCAGCTCCACCCTGCCTTTCGTCCTCCAGCTGGGGATCTCCGTGGGCCCATCTGATATTGCCTCGCTTGGGAAGCCGTTCGATGGTCGTGTCTCGAAATCACCATTTGCCACCAAACCTGTAGAATAAAATAGTACGATTGAGAATGAAGTTTGATAGGCATACTAATAAGGAAATTGCAATATTTAGTATTTACCGTGATTAGAGCTCAAATAGAATCGAATCATAGGCTTATTTACAAATTACAACGCCTGGCTGAATTTACATTTTTGTACAATGTATTGCATGGTAGGCAACCAAAAGCTAGTAGGGATGGGTAGGGTAGAGACAAACACAATCAATGTCAATTTTTTTAAAAGAAACGTTACTCTTTTTTTTTAAATAGCATTAATATTATTTTAAATTAATGATAAAATTATTTTTATATGAATTTTTAAAATAAAATTTTACTATAAAATTTGGGAATGTCAACTTACATCGTTCATGAGCACTAAGAGAAAAAAAAAGTCTTTGGAAAACCTTTATTTTTTTTTTTGACTAAATTTATCTGAACTACTGTTACTATTCTCAAAATTAGGAAAGTTCATGCTCTAATAAATAACGAAACTTTGTTACACCAAAGTAAATGAAGATAACAAGACTTTGTAAGATGAAAACAATAATGAAGCTATCGTAAATTTTTTATTTTTCTACTTTATGTCAAAACGTATAATTTAATATAATAATGGCATATATTTAGTCCCGAGTCTCGATAATTTAAGTTAAGCTGATTGAGTTTTGAGACCGTTATTATTACATTATATGAAAAAATATATGTTTAGATATATGTATATTATGAATTATAAATGATTTGATTCGTTTAAATAGATATTGTATTCAATAGGGTATAAGTTTGGCAAAAATATTAAAGATGCTGATGGTGAACCCATTTAAGACCGTGAGGCTGATTCCATCCAGCTTGAACTATGAGCCTGTGACCCTACCCACCATTTTAGCCATTATTTTCTACACCCCCTATACTTTTGAGTCTTTTATCGTATAAAGTTATTCAAGGCTTTCAAGCACGAATAATATTTGTACTGGCTCTATTGAAGCATAGGTAAAGCTCTCTCTTTACTGGAAATGGCGTCGATCTAATGGCTTTATCGAAGGAAAAACAGAAAAAATATTTTCAGAGTTTTCTGGAAAGAGAAGAGGGTCTTAGCGGGGAAAGAGGAATCCATGTGGCCATTTGCAAGGGGAACTGTCACTGAAATATATGGAAATTAATTTGGATTCCATTGGTATAAAAACCGTGAGTCTATTAATTGCTCTTTGAAGGAATCAATGAATGACAAAGAATGGAACAACTTAACCTCTTTAAGTAAAACCAGCTCATATGTAATTCAACTCGTAAATTTGTAATAATTATAAAAAAAAAAAGCTTATAGACCACCAAAACTCCAACGTATGATGAAAGATTTGCCATGTTACTGTAGCTAATGTAATTAACATTTTTAACAGACCTCCAACGTGACAGAAACATACCAAGCATAATCCAAAAGCAATGTAAGAACCCGGCAAGATTTTCTTAAAAAAGGGGGGGGGGGGGGAATGAAGTTAAGTGAAGTTGTAGAACAGAGAAAGTCATATATGCAGACGGAGAATAATGGAGGGGAGGGGATAAAGTACATACCATCTTCAGCTAACGTTTGAGTAGAGAAACGAGCAAAGATAAGCATAAAAAGGAAGAGACATTTGCTTCTTGCGGAGCTCTCGGCCATCTTCTTCTTTCCCTAAATCTCCTGTAGAAGACTTCACTCTCTGTTTTGATGAGGGAAAGGAGACAGAGGAGGTAGTGTCTTTTTATCCGAAGTTTCCAGTACTAAATCGTCCTTTACACTTTTAGCTTTTTCCCAGTTAAAGCAATTACAATATATATTTTATTTTATCACTGTTACTTTATGATTTTCACTCGCATGATCACTTTAACAATGTTTAGCTTTTACTATATTTTACTTTTGGGTTAATCAAATTAGACTCTTAAAATTGTCTATATAAGTTTAGATTTAATGTTTGATATATTAAAATATTTGGATTCAATTACAAATATATATTTATTACGTAAAAAAATTATGTATCATATATTAAAAAATACCTATGATTAAATTTTAAGATGAATTTATCGACTCGAAGCTATTATAAGATCACAATAGATATTAAAAAAATGAATCTATCAAATGTCATATTATAAGTATAAACATGTTTAAATTTTTGTCCAGCTATTCATTTTTGTTTCCTCATTTATGAATTCTAAATCTATTAGGAACACCCTCCTTCTTCCTCCTCCCTTCTATGTAGGATTATGATTTGTCAAAAAAAATGATCATTTTTTTATGTTCTACCTTAATTCCGATATAGTATCTAATATTCAAATAAATGACTAAATCGATGGAAAGAATTATCTTTTTTTATTAAATAGAGATATATTATATTATATTCTTATATCGAGATTCGAAATCATGCAAAATAAGACAAGATAAACATCCTTAGTCACTAGACCAATTAGTGGATCTAATATTCAAATAAATAACTAAATCTATGGAACCAATCATCTAATATGGCATTTGTAATTAAAAGATTCAACAAAAATATTTTTTTAAATTAAGAAAATTTAATTACAGAGTAACTTATATGTGAATATGTCTTATTAAGGCCCTGTTTTTATTTGTTGTGGGCAAATTAAAGTTTGGAACAAACTAAAATTTTACAAAAGCTAAAAAATATAACTTTTAACAAATCATAATTTAGAGACTTAAATGATAAACAAATTAAGGTTTGAAGACCAAGCTTTTCAAAATTTTTAATTACTTTTAAAATTTCTGGGTAAAAAAACTAATTTGATGCTCCAAACACACTAAAAATTAAAGCGTAAATTTAGGGAAGTCCCAAACAAATTCAGGCATTATTGTAGAACATTGAGTTGTCTAATCCGAAGCTCAGCCCAAATAATTACAAGGAAAAACAGGCCCTTCAATTATACTTCACGGTTTCTGTGGATCAAAGATCAGAATAGGTAATCAGCTAGAGCCTGGAGTAACAAAGCAACAAAAGAACTATGAGTTGCTCCTCCACATCTCTTCGACAACTGTAGCGGGACCTCGAAAACAAAGCTAACGATCTTAGCAAACTCCAAAAAGGCAAGCCAAATCAAACCCATTCTATCGTCTTCTTTATTCAATTCATATTTGCTGTCAAATATTAGATTAAGAAACCCTATGGTCTTTTTTAAATGTATTCATTGAACGGTGGAGATATAGCGAAGAACCATCAAGTCAGGAAAGAACAAGCTAGTCCTCAAGATTTCGATGGAAATCTTCCCATAATGTGCATTTTTATATGCTTCACCCAAGCTTTGGAGAGCTGTAATCAAATGTGCTTTCTCTCTTACTCTTTATTTTTACATGCTTAGGCAATACCCTTGTATCTGCATTTTTTTTTAATTCTGCATTGTGCATAATGTGAAATTGGGATTATCATTCCATGGTTACATGTATATGAACTTTAAAACTTTTCTGTCAACAGGAAGCGGCTTGATGGATCTCTTCAAGATTTGGAAGAGAAACAACACAGCAAGAGAGATGCGGTCGGTTTTCTTCCTTTCAGAGTGCTTTTATTGTGCTCTTTAAATTGTCTGTATTTGACTTTAAACAACAGTAGCACACCATGTTTGATGTTTCTCAATTGCAAATTAATACGAATGAAAATTTTGACATCTGAGACTAAGATTGATTGTTAGTATGGTTCGAAGCATTGAACAGGGGTTGATTGGTTCTACCTGCTACTGAATCCCTATTACTATAATGTTTTTCGGGTCTTAACTCTTAACCTGAAGTACGTACTTTTTCAGTGGGTGCTAATTTGCTAATACTCTATTTGTCTACTTTTGGTCCTAACTTGTACTATGGCCTTGCCTGATTCATCTGGTTTCAGTTTCATTTAATTTTTTACTTATTTATACCACTCTGTTGTTTACAAATTTGTTGGTTTGCCTTTTGCATTTCAGAGACTTTTGTGTTTAACATCGCATAGTAAATTATTATTTTTTCCTTTTAAGACCATGGCCATTTACAAATTGCCTTTTACATGGACGCGTCTTACTCTTTGGTTTTTATGGAAGTTGCCTACTTGCCTCAGCATAAATTGGAATCTAACCATAACATGAATTTCTGTTAAAACTTTAAGATCCGAAATCAAATCGTGTTTTAGTATATTAAGAAACCACTAGAATTTTCCCTTTTACTTCTAAGTTGAACTCTATGAAAATGTAATTAGATTTATCAGCCATATTCTCTTTGTGCTTTGTTCTACCCTCTCTCATGCAACACTCGTAATTTATATTTTGCAAAAATGCTACATGCATGAATATGCTTTTCTTGCTAAGCATAACAGATACTAGTACTGAGTGAAAGCAAAAATTGAATTTGATCATTGTCTACTAGATATTGAATGTGCAGCAGAGGATTCAATCTCATCAAGCAGGAAAAGGAAAGGCTTAGCCATCTTCATATGTTTGTCAACATGAATACCATCATTCTAGTGGGATGACATTTTATGCTGTATATCATGCTTGCAAGCCTCTGTTGGAGTTTTAATTCAGTGTTCTTGAACCGTAGTTGTAGTATTGCCCCTTCAACCATGATCCTTAACAGTCATGACAGGATCATAAGTTGTTGTTCTAAGCAATGCATTTGCTGCCTTTGGGGGGATATTGATCGTAAAACTGATAATGAGTTTGATGGCTTTTGAGGTTACAGAATGTAAGATATAGTAATAACAGTAGCAAAAGAGAGAATAAAAAGGAAACTTCAATGAACTTTCATTGTATAATCTGGTGTTCTTTACAGTAGTTATATTGAAATAATTGGAGTTATTTTTTTAATGCAAAAGCTAAATTACACAACCTTCTATATTTGAACTACAAAATATAAAATTCAATCCTAAACCCTTAAATTATAAACTCTTAACTTTTAAACTTAAAATTAAAACCCTAAATACTAAACTATTAAACTCTAAAATAGATAGATTTGTTTACGTTTACACAGTAAAATTTTCATGTGTGTGCGGCTATTGTTGAATACCTATTGCACATAATGACAAACAACGTATTTGCATCTACCAACTTTGTAACCACTTTAAATTATGCAGCTCTAAATTATATATTATTCTGCTAATATTTCCTTTTTCCCTAGAATTATAATTCAATTAGATGGTAGTATTTTAGTTTGGTTTTAAGTTTGGATAAATTTATGCACACTTACAAACTACGCGGTTCAAATTTGAATCACCTAAAAAAAAAGAACGTCATCATTTATCGCTAAAACCATGTTGGGCTAATAATCCTCTTAAAAATCGAATTCTAATTTCTTAGCAAATTGATTGCCAACTCCATTATGAAAACAATACCCATCCGCAACATCAGGCAACACGATACCCGACCGTCCAATCAGCGGAAGGGTCATTTTCTGATGTGATATATGGCCATATGATCCGGCTGGTGGAGGGCCGAAGGAGATATAGTGATACAAGCATGGTGCCTGCCTGCCTAGCTACCACAAATCATACCAATGTAAGAAAATTAAAGTTGATCAACATCCTGTCTGTCGCCGTCTAATATTTGTGTTCAATCCATCTCTGTCTCACCGCATAAAAGCTTGATAAAAAAGGAAGAAAATTTTGCCACTCAACTCGGTTAACGTAAAGGGATAACATCGTCTCCACGTCATCTATTTAGTCTCTTATCAAAGTGTAATGATCTATGAATTTTTGATATTTCAGTCTCTTATCAGAAATATGTTTTGACAATACTACGCATTTGCTTTGGTTTTGTCAGTTTTAGAGAGCACGGGAGGCAGCACCCAGGGGGCAAATACCACTACTTTCACATCAACATAGGAATTCAAAGGTTATCCGTACATATAACGTGCATAAATACGACAAAAATCATATGCTCCTGTTATAATAAGAAGAAGTAAGAAGTTTAAGCAGCATTAAATTTGAGAAAAAAATACATGATATCACTTATAAATATAATTGATTTAGTTTTACTGAAATTGTTCGCACTAATGTTATAACATAATCACTAAAATCATGATTCTCTCAGTGTGTGTATTGTGATTTCTCGAGGTCAAAAAGACAATGCTGGTTTTCTGAATATTAATCCCAAAATGTCGTTGGAATATCCTCGCCATACTTGTTTGATGAAATTGCATATTTATACTATATATTAAATCTATGATTGAATTAGTGTTGTGAGTCAATTCAATATCAATTTAATTGAAAAAAATAAATAAGAAATCATTTTTAAAGTATAATAAAATATTTTTATAAAAATATTTTTTTTCTTTTTCATATTTTTAATATAATCTTTAAATTAAAATTTATTATTTCACAAACAAAGACAATGCTGTTTGATTTGAATATAAACTTTTTATCCCTCATTAAAAATACGGTCAAATTGAAATAATGAGGGTTAAATTTATTATTTCTTTTGAATTAGGACTAAATTGTTTGAGTGTGCAAACGTGGATGACTAAATGTGTTATTATATAAAATAATTTAACAGCCACATTGCCCTTTTAACAGCAGTTAACGGGTCCGTGGCCAGATTGAAACAAAACTAAATGTTTAATGGTAACATTGAAGCAATTGGAAGTTTGATTACCAAATTGAATAATTGATCAAAGTTTAGTGACCATTTGTGAACTTTACCCTTAAATTAAAGTGAATGTGTGAATTATTATAGTAATAATTAAAACATAAAATAAAATCAGAAAAATAATATAAAATTATTTTTATGATTTTGTTCTAAAAGGGTATAATAACACTTTTTGTCCTTAGGATTTCAAAACTAATTAAAACAGTTAATGATACATTGCGTTACATACGAATAGTGGTATATTGCGTTACATGTGAATAGTAGTACATTGCGGTACATTGCATTTACTGTATAATTATCCACTATAGGATACCCCATTCCGTGAATTACTGCATTTATTCGAGTAATCCACAAACGACAGAAAATCTTTTTTTCCCTATCTCTATCCTGATCAATGCATACTTAAGAAGTAGAGTAATTGAAATACAACTTAAGAAGTACTGTGATACTTTTATCAACGTGTAAATGATGATGAACTAAACATCATTATTGTCTGTTCTTCTTCGTAGGTTTGGAGAGTAAGAAAGGTCTTTAAATTCAAGTCATCTCATGTAAAAGCCTCCAATGGTAAATCTGCCGAAGATTTGTACGTTATTCACTCCTATGGTATTCCGTTTAAATGCCAAAATTTAAAATGAGTCAAAACGTTTTGCTTAAACAACACAATAACCGAATGGAAGCTAAAATTCTCATAAAAGACAAGATAAACTGCAAATTTCAAAAGACAATCATAGGTGACCATTATAACCTCACGAAGAAGTGGGAGCTGCTTTCCTTCTAAAACCACAATTATAAACAATATATATTTTAATATATTATTACAAGAATTAAATATTCTAAAACACAATTAAATTGATAATGAAAATATTTACACAAAGTCAAACCTAAATATTTGATGACTCGAAATCTGAAATAAAAGATTCAATAACTTTTTAAATTTTTCATGTCAAATTAAGTAAATGCTTCGTGGGCTGGTTCATCCGTACAATATATCGCATCAATTTTAATTTGTTCTTGCTTCGTCAGAACCCTTTCCTTTAAATCTCTGAAAATATCATTTCTTCATTGAATTTTTTTTATATAAATAAGAATAAGATTATGTGATCAATTATCTTTATTATTAGTTATTATGTTGGTTTGGATAATGAATTTTGAACTGTTCAAACTCTGTTTTATTGTTTTAATGGAATATTCATGTTGATTGAGAAAAAAAAAAAGGAGTTTGGATGTACAGTCGATAAATTAATCAAACAAACCATGATTGTCTTTTGGGTAGTGATTAGATGCCCATGAGATATGGGTTAATTTTGTGTATGGGAATGTGGTTGACTTTGGATATTGGCATTTGTTAAAAGGCTGGGATCCTAGTCACAAATTAACTAGAGAGAGTGACCATTCAGATTCATGGGGGCATAGGGTATGTTGGTGGAAATGGGCCTGCAAAACTTCGGACGGTACGACGGAAAAATAAGATGACGATGAATTTGATTATTTTAGTATACTACGATAGGAAAAATAACTGAATAATATATAATAGAATTATATATGAATATAAATTTTAATTTTTTTAATCTTACATATTACATTACTTAATAATTTGAAAAAAAAAATCATTTATCTCTTTAAAAAATACATCCGACCCACCTTATTTTATTACCTATCATAATACTCTGATTTTGATATAGGAATACAACAAGATAGATGAAAGTGTCGGCACTCGGCAGGGAGAGATCACATCTGTCCCGCCTTCATTTCCATGTGCTATATTTCACTGAAATTGACCCCATTTTACAGTTTCTTTTTTTTTTTGCCATTTTCTTTAAAGAAAAATACGTGAATAAGGGCAAAGGCCATTTCATGCATATCATGCGCATTGCACGTGACTGATCCGAACAAATTCATTCCCCTCGCTCATTCATACACAGGGATAGACTTAGAGGATCATATACAGGGTGGACTTAAAGGGGCCGGAGGAAGCAGTCGCTCTCTTTAAAATTTTAAAATTTTTATATGATTAGAATTTTTTTATGTATTTTCGATTGAAAATCTATTTTCACTCCTTAAAATTTTACAAGTTCGCCCTCTAAAATTCTATAGGTTCACCCTCCTTAACATAAAGTTTTGTGTCAATCCCTGTTCATACATACTTAAAAGATCATTAAAAAAATATACACCGAGGAGGTTAATCACATAAAACAAAATAATTAAAAAAACGTTAGAATTTTGACTGTTATGAATTACGATCGAATAGCAACTAGCCTACTATCCATTCTAGCCAATGCATCCGCACAACGGTTTCCTTTCCGAAACCTGTGCCCACAAACTAAGGAATGTCCTGCGCTAGAAATTGAGATTACAAAGGATTGGATTAGCCATATTCTTGTTTCTAAAAGCTGCCATAATCGACTCGCCAAAATTGTTTCGAATCAGCACACCTGCACGGCCTGTGTTGGCCAATGCCGACCATCTATGTTTAATTTAAGCCATCCACTTGGCGGAAGTAGCCATTTAATCCCAACGATGGTGGGAATCGAAATAAAGCCATCCAATTGGCGGAAAAGTAACCATTTAATACAATGGTGAAATTACATTTTAATTCCCATAAAATTTTCTAATTCCCTAAAAAAAGTTCAGACTTCGCCCTTAATTAATTAAGTGAATATATATGCAATTCTAATTAATTATTTTTTTTTGAAAAAAACGTGTTGGAAGAAATGTAATTAAATGGTTATCATCAAACACCATGGTATGATGGTCCATACTTTAAGTCGCGCATATATAATGAGATGATAAATGTCTTTGCTTGGTGTTGAACAACTTTATTGTGATGATATATATAGAAGGCGTAAAGAAGTGATAAAGCAATGGAATTTTAGTTGATTCTTTTTTAGTCAAGTTTCATATGTTACGGCTTTTGGCTAAGGAAGGGAGGTTGAATGAAACCAACGCTGGATTAGCAATAATTCAATTTCGTTTCAAACTGTATAACCATCATTTTGGATACGATCGATATTACTTAAGAAATACTTAAGAAATAGAATAATGATCCTATATGAATATGAAAAACACGTTTTCATCGTTGCTGTGCTTTACTCCAAATTTTCTGCATTACCATACTGCGTGCAACAGAACGACAGTTGAAAGAAATCAATTTCATCTCTTTATTGCTAACCACATCTTTGGTCTGAAGGACCACGAGTTATACAAGATTAGGAGAATTGAATATTTCAAAGGACCACTGTACTGCCCCTATTCGACACTTTCATATGGCTTTCCTTTAATCACTTGAACTTTCTTTCTCACTTGTATGTTCTTTTTAAGTTGTTTTCCAAGGGAATTAGAAGAAATGATTAATAATAATCATACATATCGAAATGAAGCTACGTATAAGAGAAGCCGTGTCGAGCAGTTGAAATTTGAAACTGCTATTTCACAGGTCACATGAGGTTTGGTTTTAATAATCATTCGGGAATAAAAATAAAGCTTAGTGTTAGTTTTTTCATGAATCAAATTCACAATATGGTGCTGTTGTTTTTTTTGAATAGTTTTTAGGTGATTATAAGGTATTATCTGTGCATACATATTCTTAACCCTTTGACATGCACACACTCCTTGCAGACAAAACGATTTGAATTCGAGTCTCCTAGGATGAACATCTACTTTTCTACTGGAATCACTTCTTGGTTCACAATATGGTGTTGTTCACCATTTGTTTGTTTGTTTGTTTGTTTTTTTCTTCTTTATTTTATGAATTTTCTCAAACAAGCTACTTAATTAATAATATTTTAATGCCAAAATTTACTAATTACTATAGCAAACTAGAGGACAAAATCATTTAAGATAATTAATTTATGTAATCATTTTCAAAATGTGATATTTAATAATAATTATTTTTTTTATTCTCTTACGCCACTGTCCTTTGTCACATGCATTCCTAATTTATGTTTACATTATAATATGTATTTGTTGGCTTTAATTCTACTTTTCATGAATCATATGATACCATATTTAAAGATATTTATATATAAAAATTTTCAAGTACTTCTAGTGAAAAAAGATAATATTATTATTTTAGAAGACTTAAATTCGAGTGGCTTGTCTATAAGATGTATGTGCTTTATTAAAGAGCTAAAAAAAATAAACAAATATAAACATGCGATCGTACCATATTTAAAAATATTATATTTGAAGTTTTCTTGATTAAAAACCTTTTAATACTAAGTGGCTGCTTAACGATCCACGTCATCAAATACAAGCATCACAGATTATAGGAATTTCTGAGGAGCCTCATGTGGTTGACCTTGACTACAAAAAATTTGGTTTAAGTATTTGAGGCAGCGCAGTTGCAAAAAGAACCCCAAGCCAACCAGAGGCTGATTAGTCAGCTCCGCCACCATAACATTAAAGCGAAAGCAACAGTTGAACTAACACCAAGGACGTTAGGTTCTTTAATGTCGACCAAAAATTGTAATAAACATTTCTCAATAATTTTTATTTAATCTGAATTTATAAAAATATTCAAAATCTTATGAAGATGTTCTGAACAAAGGAATAAGGATTAAAATTTGAAGGGTTCAAATGTAAATATTTTTTTATTGTTCTATGTCAAAATCTAAAATATGATTCATTGTTGTTTCTGACCCTAGCTATTTACCTTAGTGCAAACAGAACATGCATTTTGTTTATAAAATCTTAATTTTATAAGCCATTGATTTTAACTTTAAAAGGAGGAGGTTATGGTGTAATTTGTGTAATTTTCAAATTGAAAAGGATCTAAGAAGTATTTCAACCCAAAAGGAACAAAACTTAATTTAGTTAATTTAAAAATTGATAGGAACTTAAAATGTATTTAAACACAAAAATGAGAGGAGTCAAAAGTTAATTTGCATAACTTCAACATTATAAAGGACCTATGAAAGAATTAAACCAAAATATTTTGGGAGCTAGAGCCCCTCCTGCTCGCCCCTAGTGTAATTTTACCATTGCATTAACTTCTAACCTTACATTTCTTTAAAAGGATTATTAAACTGAAATTTTCATATTTTAGGGGGCCATTATACAATTTCACTATTTCATTAGATTATAAATTCACAATTTTGAAAGATAAAAATGTAATTTTACCATTCTTTAGAGCCAAAACCCAATCTATGGCCTTGCACCGCCCCTGCCTCCACCTGGTTTTGACAAAATATTCTAATAGTTTATAAATCATTCTGGATAAATATATTTTCTGTATAATGTGATATATATATATATATATTAATACTGATTTGTATTAAAAGAAATTCAGAATCCTTCTTATTTAAATTAAAAAATTTAATTTCTAAACTCTAAATCAAATCTTAAAATTAACGCAACTAGTGTATCAAAATAATTTTCTGTTACCAACAATCACTTGGTCTAGTGAAATGGAGGAAATTGAGTCGAGAGGATCGCCTATATAATGAGCCTCTGCAATACCCTATTCGAATTAGTTAGCCAATAGGTTGAATACCGGTAGTTTAAAAAAATCCATTTGTTTTTCCCTTTAATTAAGTTCACACTCCCAAACTCACGTGTGATAAGCTTAGTCTAAACTCACCTTTTAACACACAAAATTGTTAGCAAACATATATTTCTTACGTGAGTATGACAAACTTTGATAAAAATCTCAAAACCACTCAGCGGAATTTCAGGAATTAAGTTGCCTAGAAAGACATTAAGACACAAACAGAAGGCATTAAACGACAAACACCATGGATCCAACTTATGGTTCACACATTTTCCATTCTTGCAAATGTAGATCACAGATTGAAGAAGTAAACCTTGCAAATGAGGAAATTAGAGGGTCAACATCGGTGCCCCAACCTATAATCGGAAACCCCAATCCAAAACAAGTGAGGAAGGGTGCAGCTGAGGTGGGCTCAGGCTCCCTCTCCCTCTCGGCAAGTGGCCGCTGGGTTTTAATTGGATGGTTGGATCTGCCAAATTCATTTACTATACATATCAGACACCATGGGGGGACCTCTTTGTGAAATGCGACCCTAACTTCCTTAACATCTTCAATGTTGCATAAATGTTTACTTTTTTCAAGTTTTGTACTCTCCACGTCCAATCAACTGACTCTGCGATGCTTATTTCCGACTATTATAGTAACACTCTTTTAGGGTTTTACTCTTCTGGTATGAGATTTTTTAATCTTTAATTTCGATTAAATTTATGAGAGAATAAAAAAAGTAAGTGGTAGGCGAAGGAAGGAAAAATACGCAATGATAACGCGTTCGCTGAACGATATATACACGAGAGTGTAAAGAGAAGGAGAGGATGGAATAGCATTCAAATCCAATTTCATTTCAGTTTATATTAGTTGGCATATGTTTTAGCGAAAACAAGAAAGTTGCAACAAATGATTTGATTGGTACACGTGGCCTCCATAAACGAAGAGCATCCTCTCCCCATTTCTACTACGTCTGTCTCTTCGTGTGCGTCCGGTCCTTCTCCGGATTCTTCACTCAAATCCCTCCTATTTATTCTCAATTTGTCCTCCACACCTTCACATGGTTTGATGGTGGAGATCCCACAATCACCATTACCTCCATTCAGATTCAATCTCTCTCTCTCTAAATCTTTTCCCAGTTTTCTTTCCCTCTGGGAAAAAAATATCTTTGCTGCAACCCTCATGTCTGCCACTTTCCTTCATCTTGTCATGGTTTTTTCATTCCTCCTCCATTATTCTTGTGCAAACAAGATGGAAAGCTTTGCATTTGCCTTTTTTTCTACTTCTTTTCCTTTCTTAATGACCTATTAGCTGCTTAAGCTCGAGCCACCAGTTTTCTATATATAACCATTCCATTAGACACTTTATAACACTGCCCGGAAGTTTAATACAGAGTAAAGATGTCGTTTTCCTTCTTCCAACGGTTCTGTATCGATGAGTTTCATATGGGCAGTGATGTTCATGGCAGTTGTTTCTCGAGTGATCTCCTTCCATCACTTGGCGCCAGAATTAATCATGCGACCGAGCTACGTAGATACACAATATCCCCTTTCAACACTGATTTTAGGTGATGACCGTTTACGTCGAAATATTTCTTATAATACATTAAAACTGGTCTTTATGGTCCTCTTCTTCCTTATTACAGGGCTTGGGAGATATGGCTGGTTGTGCTAGTCATTTACTCTGCCTGGATTTGTCCATTCGAGTTCGCATTCCTATCGTACAAAAACGATGCACTTCTCATTGTTGACAACATTGTCAATGGATTCTTTGCTGTTGACATCGTTCTCACTTTCTTTGTTGCATATCTCAATAGCCACTCTTATCTCCTTGTTGATGACCCCAAGAAGATTGCCATCAGGTAAATAAGATTTTCCCAGCATTTAATCACAAAGCCTTTTTCTCAGTCCCGACATTGTTCATCAATTATTTGAACAATACATGTAGGTACATATCGACCTGGTTTGCTTTAGACGTCTGTTCCACCGCCCCGTTTCAGTCTCTCAGTCTCATGTTCTCAGACCATGGCAGTGAACTCGGGCTCAGGCTACTCAACATGCTCAGACTCTGGCGTCTGAGACGAGTTAGCTCCCTGTTTGCAAGGTTTATCATTGTTTTTCTTCAAAATGCTTAAAACTGTTACAATGGGAGAACTACAATATTGACTCACTGGTTTCCTCTCCTTCAGACTTGAGAAAGACATTCGGTTCAACTACTTCTGGACTCGGTGCACCAAGCTCATTTCGGTAACCACATACTTTCCTCTACTGTCAGTGTCACCTCTATAAGAAGTATTGCTTTCATTCATTTGAAAAAAGGGTTATTGGGGTTGATTTCAGGTGACCCTGTTTGCAGTACATTGTGCTGGATGCTTTAACTATCTGATTGCAGATAGATATCCTGATCCTTCGAGAACCTGGATTGGTGCAGTGTACCCAAATTTCAAACAGCACAGCCTGTGGGATAGATATGTAACTTCAATTTACTGGTCGATTACAACGCTCACCACAACTGGTTATGGGGACTTGCATGCTGAGAATCCAAGAGAGATGCTGTTTTATATCTTTTACATGTTCTTTAACTTGGGATTAACAGCGTACCTCATCGGGAACATGACTAACCTGGTAGTTCACTGGACAAGCCGGACCCGTAATTTTGTAAGTTAGCCTTACAACTTTCAAGCTGTTAGAAATCATCATTAAACTGCGTTCCAAAGGGACTAAATATGTAAAATGTGTTCCAAAGGGACCATAAGAAATCATGCGTCACAATCAACAAAACTAGAAACAACCCCATCATTTGCTGTATAAATGTTCGTCAGTTTAAGGCAGTTTTGTATGAAAA